>SJYQ01104730.1:935452-953753 GCA_006410935.1 Redunca redunca
TTTTTATTTAGTTCAAAATGTTTTAATTGTTAGTGAGATTTCTTCCTTGATATATGTGTAATATAGAAAGGGGTTGTTTCATATCTAAATATTTGAAGAGTTTTTGGCAACCTCATTACTGATTTCTAGCTTAATTTCACTGAACTATAAGAACATACTTTATACTCCTTTTATTTTATTTATTTATTTTATATATATATATGATTTTACTTTATTTTACTTTACAATACTGTACTGGTTTTGCCATACATTGACATGAATCCACCACAGGTGTACATGAGTTCCCAATCCTGAACCCCCCTCCTACCTCTTTCCCCATATCATCTCTCTGGGTCATCCCAGTGCACCAGCCCCAGGCATCCTGTATGTTTTATTGAACTGTCTGGACTTCTCCGGTGGTCCAGTGGTTAAACTTTGCCTTCCAATAAATGTGGTGTGAATTTGATCCCTGGTTGGGGAGCTGAGATTTCATATGGTTCATGGCCAAACAAACAAACCACTTAAAAAAATAGATACAGTGTTGTAACAAATATAATAAAGATTTTACAAATGAGCCACATCAACAACAACAAAATCCTTAACAAGTTAAGCAAGAAAACAGCAAACAAAAAAATTATTGTTAAGGTGTGTTTTACAGCCCAGAATAGTCTTCCTTGGTGACTATTCTGTTGCATGCTCCATGCAACCCTGAGAAGAATGTGTGTTCTGATGTTGCTGGATGAAATAGCCTATAAATGTCAATGAAATCCAGTTGATTGATTTTCTTGTTCAAGTCAACTATCTTCTTACCCATTTCATTTTGCTTTATATATCAATTCCTGAACAAAAGGTGTTTCAGGTCTTCAACTATAATAGATTTCCTCATTAATTCCTTTCACTTCTATCTACTTTTGTCTTATATGTTTTGACACTCTGTTCTTAGGTTCAGGCATATTTAGGACTGTTTTGTCTTCTCCCAAGAATTGATGGCTTAATCATTACATAATGCCCTACTTTAATCTCTAATTTTCCTTATTCAGAAGATGGCTTTGTCAAAAAATAAAACAGCAACTCCAGCTTTCTTTTTGATACAGTTGGATATACTTCTTGTTTGTTTGCTTTTGTTTTTTAATCCACTCTACCAATATCTGTCCTTTAATTGGTGAATTTATATAATTCATATTTAAAGGAGTTATAGATATAGTTGGATTAATAGCCGCCAAGTGAGAGAGTTAACTTAGGCAGGTTGATAAGGAGTCCAAGCCTAAGTTTCCTTAAAGGAGGAGGTGAACATACTTAAGTTTCCTTAAAGGAGGAGGTGAACATACTTTCTTTTCCACATTATTTTGCTTTAAACACATAGGGCTTGTAGGCAGCAATATTTCTTGTTCAAGGATATGTTTGTTTGTTTGTTTATTTTAGTTCAGAATGTATGTTATAGGAGAAGGTCTTGGTAAAAGTTTCATAAGCTTGAGCTCTAGGTTAACCCGTTCCTTGTGGCTAATCTCGTGCTGATATCATTTCAGGATATGCGTTATAGGAAAGGATCTGGGCAAAAATTTCACAGCCTTGAAGTTTTTTTTTTTTTTTTCTATTCTCAACAGCCAAAACAAGTATATAATACCCTCCTCAAAACTAGCAAGGTAATTAATCTTTCTACCGCATTCTGATATCCATGTCAGAGATTTTTTCTGTCACAATCACTTTAATAAAGTTTCTACTACACAAAGCTCTGAGTGACTAATACTGTGTCTAGTTAAGTCTTCTTCTTCAGAGACCACGAATCTGTTAGAACACCATAAGCTTTCAACTATCATTTTGAGGGCTTGTCCAGGATCCCAAGACAAGGTGTAAACTATCACATGTTTGTAATTGTTTTCCCTTTGTAACTCTTGTTCTTTTTTTTTTTTTTTTACAATCTTCCTCTCTTTTTTTGACTTTTGATTTTTTATCACATTATTTTCGGTGAGTGATTAGATGAAAATTAATAGTGTATATTCACCAAATGGAAAAGGAAATGACAACCCACTCCAGCATTCTTACCTGGAGAATTTCATGGACAGAATAGTCTAGTGGGCTATAGTCCATGGGATCAGAAAGGGTCAGACACAACTAAGTGACTAACACACATGCACATTTGAACAAAACTTTTGAATAACAATATTAAGCATAACTGAGTCTTCTTTAATATAATTGTTGCACAGTAACGCTCCTTTCTGTTTAGTGTATAGAAGGAAAGAAAGTTAGTCACTCAGTTGTGTCTGACTCTTTGTGACTCCATGGACTTTGGCCCAGCAGGCTCCTCTGTTCATGGAATTTTCCAGGCAAAAGTACTAGAGTGGGTTGCCATGCCCTCCTCCAGGGCATCTTCCCTACCCAGAGACTGAACCCAGATCTCCTGCATTGCTGGCAGATTCTTTATCATCTGAGCTATCAGGGAAGCCATTTAGTGTATATATAAGACAACACATCTAGGAATTAGAACAATAATGTGTATGTGATACAATAACAAGATTATATGGCATGCTAAGAACTTTAAAAAAAAATTTTAAAGAGAACATTTTCATATGTATGAACATACTCAGTTTAAAACTTCAACCTTCTAAAGTAAGCAATACGTAGACCAGTAAACTACACACACCAAATGAAAATCTGACTGATCAAACACCCAAATCAAATGTTAGCACCTCTAACTGTCAAAAATATTTTTTCACCATCATTTTTTTCCAAGAAAAAAATGGAGAATATTCTTCTTGCTTTCTGGTCCCCTTTTTTGAAATTCAGTTATGCCTCAAAGTGCACTGCCATCTTTTTATTTTATTTTTACTTTACAATACTGTATTGGTTTTGCCATACATTGACATGAATCCACCACGGGTATACATGAGTTCCCAATCCTGAACCCCCCTCCCACCACCCTCCCTATATCATCTCTCTGGGTCATCCCAGTGCACCATCCCCAAGCATCCTGTATCCTGTATCAAACGAGAGTGTGGAGAAAAGGGAACCCTCTTACACTGTTGGTGGGAATGCAAACTAGTATAGTCACTATGGAGAACAGTGTGGAGATTCCTTAAAAAATTGCAAATAGAACTGCCTTATGACCCAGCAATCCCACTGCTGGGAATACACACTGAGAAAACCAGAATCAAAAGAGACACATGTACCCCAATGTTCATCACAACACTGTTTATAATAGCCAGGACATGGAAGCAACCTAGATGTCCATCAGCAGATGAATGGATAAGAAATCTGTGGTACATATAAACAATGGAGTATTACTCTGCCATCTTCTAAAGGAAACATCCAAAAGCACTGCTGGCTTTTGGATGGTGGAAACACAGTTTGCCACCTAGGTCTGTCTTGTGTCATGGCACCATGATAGAGTAACACAAGCATGGGGTTTGAAACCAGAAAGACCTGGGAGATTTCTGACTTCTCTCATTTGCTATGTGTCTGTCTGCTCAAACACTGAGCTTAACTGGCTTCATCACTTAAAAGGGGTTAATACAGAGTGGCCATAAGGATTGAAAGAAGCATACACAAAAAGTGCCTGTCACAGGTTTGGCACCTAAGAACTAATCAGTAAGTGACATATCACTTCCCATTTTTCTTGATTTGATTTATACAGCTATCTCCTGTATACCTCCAGGAAGGTGGGTGATACTTCACTTCCATCTACAGGTTCACCAGGTTTCCAATCTTTGGATTCCCCACAAACAAAATACACATGAATTGTTCTCCCTAATGACACAGCCCTTATACTTCATTCACAACCCCTGACACACCTAAAGCTCTAGAGCAGTACAATACAAAAGACTCATAAGCACATTTCAGATGACACGGACATCACACAGGACATGGCCCCTCCACAAAGGTAGCCCGGCCTGCTTCTTCCCCACATGCTCTTCCTATCTTCAAAACTTTAACACTGATTAATTTTAGAGATACTATTCCATTTCCAGGTCCTGGATGATTTGTCTTCCTCATTGTTTTTGCCTTATAGCTTTAGTTTTTTGCATAATTTTTCATGTATTCATTTATTCATCCATGTGTTTATTCCCAACCTTGTTCCAAAATTGAAGTAAGGCAATTTACAAGAGAACACAAAAATATAGTATGATAGCAGCATAAAATCAAAGTTAATAAAGTCAAAGAAAAAAAAACAAAAACAAAAAATAGGCACATAAAATAGAGCTTGTGGGGAAGTGGTACTCATTGTTGGCACATAAAATAGAGCTTGTGGGGAAGTGGTACTCATTGTTTGCATACCGCAGATTCCCCTTAAAAGTGCCAGGTATGAGGTTCACATTTTGGGACCAGGCTTTTCAGTAGCCAACAAAAGAAAAACCTAATAATTCTCACACTTGACAGGATCCTAAAAGAAAGCCAAACTACTTGTTTAAGATGTCCTTTCCCTAGTTTAAATTCTGTAAACTTTTCTATGGTGAAAAATCATAATATGGTGGCAAAGTGACCCTCTTAACTTTGCTCTAAAAACCAAGATTCAGCTCCTGAAAGGCCTCCAACAAAGACAGATCCTGAATACGGATATTATATTTACTACTTATTTTTCTTCTGCCTGTCTCTTAAAGTTCCATTTGGTTGAAATGTAGCAAAAAAAGAGACTCCTTAAAACAAACAAACAAAATGTCTGCTGGCACCAAGGCAAGTATTTTCATTTAAATAAAGAAATAGAATAAGCGACATTATTTATGATGAAAATTTGGATAGGATACCAAATAACCAACCAAAGAAATAGCTAAATAAACCATGATATTACTCTATGATGAAATATACACCATCAAAAATTATATTTATGAAATCCTTTTTAAAATGTAAGGAAATATTCACAATGAAATGTTGAGTGGATAAGCAGAATATAAAACTGTATAACTAAGGAGACACATTATAACTTGGCAATTTGGATATACAGATTTAGGAGTCACAGTTAGTTTGGAATTCTGGCTCCACCTATATGGCTGAGTCACTGTGGACAATCTACTCATTTCCTCTGGATCTCAACCTTCTTATATATAAAATGAATATGATAATAGCAACAGTTCAGTGTGATTGTTGAGAAGAATAAGCATGCCAGTAACTGAAAAGAACTTACCACATTCTCTGAAACATGCTTAGGGAAGTCTGGTGTGCTGCAGTCCATGGGGTTGCAAAGAGTTGGACATGACTGAATGATTGAAGTGAACTGAACTGAATAAAACAAATGAACTGTATGTATTATAATTTATATTATATAAAAAGTATATGTATATATAACAGTTTAAAGAATATGGGAAGGAAGCCACTAAAAAATGTTAGCATTGTTTCTGAGTTTTGTGAATATGGGTGATTTTTAGTTTTTCATTTGGTTGCCCTTATTTTCCAAGTTTCCATTATTGAAGGACATTTCTATATGATGAAAACAAAAGCTAGGTGGTAAAATACCAACCCAGCTAGTTATTTTGGGCTTGTGAAATAATGGGTGATTTTTAACTTTCTTTTAAAAATTTCCTATAACTGGCATTTGAATCGGAGAAGGCAATGGCCAACCCACTCCAGTACTCTTGCCTGGCAAATCCCATGGACGGAGGAGCCTGGTAAGGTGTAGTCCATGGAGTCGCTAAGGACTGAGTGACTTCACTTTCACTTTTTACTTTCATGCATTGGAGAAGGAAATGGCAACCCACTCCAGTATTCTTGCCTGGAGAATCACAGGGATGGCGGAGCCTGGTGAGATGGGGTCGCACAGAGTGGGACATGACTGAAGCGACTTAGCAGCAGCAGGCATTTGAATTCTAGTTAAGGAGAAAGTTAGTTAAAAAAAGAAATCTAAAACCTAGTTTTTTAGTTGCAAGTTCTAGAATGAAATGGATGAAATAACCCCTCACAATTACTTGGTGCTTTTTAATGTCACTTTTAATAGTACTCTGATATTTAGAATTAAATTTGATTATCAAAAATATTTTTTCTGAGTAGGCCAGGTTTTGTTCTTCATTTAAACAGGTAGTGAAACTGAGAATCAAAAAACTTAGTGTTAGCCCAAAGTCCGAGTAATCAGTGGCAGAGCTGGACTTAAATACAGGTTTCCAGAACCCTAGTCCAGGACTCTTTTTCATTTACTCAAGACTGATTGTAGTATAATCCAAGTAATCAACAAGACATATAAACATAGAAATAGAAATCCCTTCTTACCTATGAAAGTCAAATTTCCTGAATGACCTCCACCTAGATAATTTTAGGTGATTAAAAAAAAAAAATGTAGGGGAACTGAGGCCACATGTGAAGTTTTGAAAGCCCTCATAAATATTTTTTTTTCACAGTAAAACAAAACAGTAACAAGACATTATATAAAAAGAATAAGAGCTTACACAGCTTGAAGCAGTATAAGTGAGAGGGTCATTACACTTTGTATTTAGGTCTTGAGATGGTTTCCTAGGTGGTGAGGATGTACTGGCATTATAGCAGTGGAAACTGAGGGTTACAGTGAAGCCATGAACAGAGCTAGACTGTTAATTCAAACCATGGGTTTTTGTGTTCTCAGAGACTTCACATAAATCCAATCCTGAGATGATCACAACTTGCTTGGGGCTTTAGCCCTACCCATTAGGTCAGTTTCAGTGACATGATTTAATGACTTCAGCTCTTCAAGATGCTTTCTGTCTTCTCGGATATGTTTTGAAGCTACCTTAGCACTTCTGCATGGGCTTCCCTAGTGGCTCAGATGGTAAATAATCTGTCTGCAGTGCAGAAGACACAGGTTCAATGCTTGGGCCAGGAAGATTGCCTGGAGGAGGGAATGAATACCCACGTCAACATTTTTGGCTAGAGAATCCCACAGACAGAGCAGCCTGGCAGGCCAGTGCGCATGGGGTTGCAAAGTGTCAGACACAACTGAGACACTAACACTTTCACTTTCACACTTTTGCATAGATCTCAAATTAAGATATTAAAGTTTGTCTGAAGGCAGTTTATCTTCTCTCTGGCATTTTGTGCTAAGTCACTTCAGTCATATCCAATTATTTGCACAGCTATTTAAATGGCACTACTCAATGACACAATCCCTTCTGAGGTTGCTATCTTCACCTCTTGATAGATTTCAGTAAATTATCCAAACTTTGTACAAAGGCAGTTTATCAGCTGTTCAGCAATGGTATTAAATGGCATCACTTGATGATTTAACTTCTGTTGAAGATGGTTTCTGTCCAATGTGAGTTTTTTGGAAGGCACTGTAGCACTTCTTTATGGAATTCGGTTAAATCATTCAATCTTTGGACAAGTAAAATTGACATGTAAAGCTGCCCAGTTTTTTGTTTTTTTTTTTTTTTTTTTTTTTTTTTTTTTTTTTTTTTTTTCNTTCTTGCGGAGGTTTTAATCTTGTTCTAAATTTTTTTTTTCCTGTTGATTATAATTGTATTTGTTTCCAGTGTCATAACTTCCTAATTATCTTTATCATCAATTATGATAATCATCTCTGTAGTCCAGGAGCTTCCTGAGAGTCATCCTCCAGCCCAGAAAATCACTTCAATCAACATCAACAGGTTCAGATCAACTTCAGGCAATGATCACTCCTGTGTTGAATGTTCATCCTCACCCACAGGTTTTTCTTGATCTAAAGAGTGTTTGTCTTCTGAAGAAATCACTGAAAGATATTGCACCATCTCAAGCCAAATCTTCCAGGTTACATTAAGGACAGGGTCTGTTTTACTATATAAGGCCTCTTTTATGTAGAATAAAGCATTAGTGATGGTGTAGGAATCATGGAGTCTTCTCTAGGGGCTCAGACAGTAAAGAGTTTGCCTGCAAAGAAAGAGACTGGGGCTCAATCCCTGGGTCAGGAGGATCCCCTGGAGAAGGGAATGGCTACCCACTCCAGCATTCTTGTCTAGAACATCCCATGGACAGAGGAGCCTGGCAGACCCTAATCCATGGGATTGTGAAGAGATGGACACGACTGAGTGACTAACACACACTTACTGGAATCCCATGCCCTGGAGAAAAGCATTGCAACTCACTCCAGTATTCCTGCCTGGAGACTTCCCATGGACAGAGGAGCCTGGACAGCTATAGTCCATGGACTTGTAAAGAGTTGGATACAACTGAGTGATTAAGCACAGAACAGCACAGAAATCTCATGCAGTAGGATCCTCAGACAGAGAAACATTTGTGACATCCTGAACAGCAAAGTTAAACATTAGTTTGGCATAAGTCTTCTTAATTTGCTGGCTCAAACATGTATCCGAGGGCTCCAATATCTGAAATACACCACTGGTTATGAAAACAAACTTAACGTGAGGATACACATTGGCCAATGCACTGAGGTACCGAAAGGACAGTGAAGAATCAATAGAACTTTGAATTCAAGATGTTGTTTTATTCTTTTAAGTAATATTGAGCTTCTACAAGAAAGCTCTGTTCAAATCATTCCTTAAGGATATGATAGGGAGTCATCCAAGCTTATCTATTTGCCTGTCACTGTATTTGAAATTTCTCAGTTGTTTCTTTCGAGAAGATAAGGGCTTAGTTTTCTGTGAAGTGGTGATGGTTTCATTATGAGGTCTCCTGAAATATTGGCACAAAACAGAAATGTCAGCTTCTGTTTGGGCTGACCTCATATCAGCATCAGTTGGCTCATGTTCTTCAAAAGGTCAAAAGTATTATTCAAAGGCTCCAAAACATGGCAGTCTTCATGGCACCAAAGCTTTGTGCAGGAATATAATCCCCTTCTTCAGCTTCTTTCTGCAGTTGTGGTAGATACAACACAGGGGCTATAGGATATAGTGTTTTCTTTCTTCTGCATTACCATCACATTCAACCAGATCTCCGGGTCATGGTACACCCTGAGTTTCTCAAACCATCCCTTGCTCCTAGAATTTTGCTTTCTGGACCCACTTCAATTTCTGAAAACATGTCTTCAAAAATGTATCTTGCATGATGGCAGGTTCCTTGCATGGAAGGTGTTTTCTTATTCCTTTGTTTCTCTTTAGTCCAAAGGTCTAACATCACTTCAATTTTTCCCATCCTTGGGCCACCAGGGATAAAGCATCTCTTAAGCGACATAGGTGTACAAGAGGCAATACTGGCCCCAATAAGAGTTTCAACTTTCCTTATGGTACACATCCATTAATACCATGTAAGTGACCTACAAAGCTATTTGTTTTACCTTTAAGAAGATCAAGTGTGTCCTTTCTCTTCAAGAAACATCACCCTTCTTGCCCTTTAGCAGCTTTCTTTGATACTGGAGTCCTTGTACTTGGCTTTACTGTCTTCCATCATGATAGTCACATTTACAGAAGCTATGTTTAAGCTTTATGCTAATTAAGGCAACCTGATAATTACTTAGTATGTCCTCCAATGTTACAAGGTGGCAGTGTTTGATATTTACGGACATAATGGTATTATGAACAACACAAGGATAGATGATAATGTATTGTTGTGATGTGCCATGTACTCAGTCATGCCTGACTTTGTGACCCCCAATGGACTGTAGCCTGCCAGGCTCCTCTATCCATAGAGCTTCCCAGGCAAGAATGCTGGAGTATGTTACCAGTTTCTCCTCCGGGGGATCTTCCTGACACAGGGATCACACTTGAGTTTCCTGTGTCTCTTGAATTGCTGGCAAATTCTTTACCCACTAAGACACCAAGAAAGTCCTACATTATCGGGATACTCGGTGAATAGGGCATGATTGTGTATGGAATGACTGGCAGAATGGGAGAGGGAACAAATGGCTCAGCACTTTCTTCCCACCCTGTGATACAGTCAGAGAAACAGCAATGTGGCACTTGGACTAACTTCCATATACTTGATTCAAAATTTTCATGGTTGTCAAAAAGATGCACAGAAGTAAATCCACCTATCCTCAAATTCCTAGTATAGACACCTTGCAGTTAGGAAGGGATTGCTATAAATTCTCCATTAATGTATCAGAAAGAAAAACTACTACTCATATATTTAAGACAGTACTGCTGCTATGGTTCCCCTTGGCTTACCACTATGAATTCAACGTTATGTGAAAAGCAAACACAGTATAAGTGTATTTTCTGTAAGTCACAATCAGCCAATTAAACATTATTCTCTGAAAAAATGCAATCTCTAAAGCTGTAGATATAAAGGCCCTGAACAACCCATGTTCAAGAAATGGCTACTCGAGAAAGGTGATGATGAAAGAACAAAACTAGCCCTGTTCAGTGCTCAGCCACTTATATTTTACTCTTATCCCCTGCCCTTGGGAAGATAGGCTGGAGTCTGCCTTTCATTGTCTTCTCTTCAGGGCTGGGTAAAGGGTTTGGAGCTATAGTTGAGTGCCAAAGAGTCCAGTTGTTACTGTCCAGCCTCACTGGGGGTGTGGTGGTTTCTCTTTATCATCCAGATGGTCAGACATTTTCAGCTGCAACTGATTGAACAGCTCCTTATGCCCCACACCAGCACTGCAGCAGGACCTCTGCACAGGTGATGTTGCCCTAGAGAAGGGGCCAAACCACCTTAAGTTCCCAGGGGCTCAGTACTGGGCATAGCAGTGGCTAAAAGATGCAAGGACTCTGCTCTTTCTCAGGGGAGCCTTTACAAGTCAGTCATCCCAGTGCAGGGCACAGTGTCATCGCCAAGAGGAGTGGACCTCTTCTGTTCCAACACCTCAGACTACCATACAGTTGGCCTGGATTTGAGTCCGGCACTTATCTAGCCACCATGTCCATGTTTTCCCTCTTCTTCTGAGTGAGTGCTTGGGCTGGCTGTCAGGTTGGAGTTGTTCAGACTCAGGATGAGCCCACTCCTGAACCACCCCCTCACCCCTGGTCTGGAGATAGCTGGAGTAACCCAGTGCATGTCCACTGCCTACAGCCGCCTGCCCAAGGTATAAATTTAGATTTTAATTAAACTGTTTTTATGATTTAATTTTATCTCTTCATTTAAGCATATTCACTTTAACTGTTAACTATCTGCTTTAAGGTTTCAAATATATTCTAAAAAATTATTATTGTAGTATAATTGCTTTACAATGTTGTGCTAATTTCTGTTGTAAGTCAAGTGAATCAGCTATAGATATGCATATGTGTAGCTTGATCCAAGTTCTCTCTTGGACCTCCTTCACAGGTGCCGCCCCCCCCCCATCTTACCCCTCCAGGTCATCACAGAGCACCAAGCTGAACTTTCTGTGCTATATTTTTGAATTAATATAAATCCACTTTCAAATAAAAATAGACTACTTTATTTGTTTGCATATACCTTACCAAGTGGTAAAGAGTCTGCCTGCCAATGCAGGAAACACAAGAGATGAAGGTTTGATCCCTGGGTTGGGAAAATTCCCTGGAGAAGGAAGTGGTAATCCACTCCAATATTTCTCACTTGGAAAATTCCATGGACAGAGGAGCTTGTGGACTGCAGTCCATGGGATCACAGAGTTTGACATGACTGAGCAAGCTCACTCAATTTTCAACAGAGTATTCTCAGCTCTTTCCCATCTTGTCCCTTATGACATCAATGTCATTCATTTTACTTATCTATATGTCATGAGTATCCAATGCACAATTACTACTATTACCTAAAGAAACTGCTAAATTTAAATAAATTAATAAAAAAGATTCAATATTCCATTTTAGATGTATAGCTGTTTGATGCTCTTCCTTTCATTATGATAATATGAGTTTCTGAGCTGCATCATTTTTCTTTTCCATGAAGATCTTTTAGTATTTCTGGCAGGGCATTTCTGCTTATAATGATTTTTTGTTTGTTTGTATCATTTTTTAAGAATAGTTTTGCTGGATATAGTATTCTAGAATTGTGGGTATTGTTCTTTGCATAATTTAAAAATTTTACTCAATTATTATCTTGCTTGCAAGATTTGTTGCTAAAAGTTTAATGTAATCCTTATCCATATTTTGCAATAGCTTTTTTTCTTTTTTTTTCTGGCTTCTTTCAAGATTTTGTCTTTGTCTTTGATTATCTAGAGTTTAAATAGAACATGCAGTCATGCCTAAGTGATGCTTTTATATTTCTCTCTGTGCTCCCTGAATTTCCTGATCTGTGATTTGATGTCTGGCATCAATTTTGGAAAATTCTGACTTTATTGCTTCAAATACTTCCTCTCCATTTTCTCTTCTCTTTTCCTTCAGCTATTCTAATCATGCATATGTTACATCTTTTGTAATTTTGCCACAGTTCTTTTATATTTTGTTCTTTCATTTTCATTTGCCATTCTCTTTGTACTTCAACTTTTAAGTTTTATTGACTTTTTTTTTAACCTCACTAAGCCTTTTTTGTCAGAGTTCAGCCTACTAAAGAACCCATTAAAACTATTCTACATTTCTGTTATAGTATTTTTGATGTCTAATCTTTGTTTTAGATTCTTTCTTTGAGTCATCATCTCTTTCCTTCAGTTAATCATTTGTTGTTCAATTTTCCACTTACTCTATAAGAGTTCTTGGCATATTAAACACAATTGCTTGTAATTCCCATCTGAAAATTCCAGCATATGTGACATATCTGAATTTTGGTTCTAATGTTTGTACTGTAACTTCAACCTGTATTATAATTTAATGTGGCTTTTAAGTTGTTGCTGAATCAAGAACTGAGATAAAAAATGGTTTTAGTGTGAGATCTTTATATTGTTTTTTTTGTTTTGTTTATTTTTGCCAATCTGGCTAGAAGTTGGCCAGTGTTTAGTGTTTGGTGCAATTGTAGGTTCCAGATGCCTCAAAATTCTCTCATGCCCTTACCTTATCTCCTCACTTAAGTTTGAGTTTTTCTAGGTTGGCTTGTCAGAGTCTTTTTCTTATAAATCTTTCAGCTTTATGTTATTACACTTAAGCCCTGCTGGTGAGTCTAAAAGACGTGGTAAGGAAAGACTTAACATTTTTGTGATTAAATCTTAAATTTTCTGTGGTCTTGTATCTCTGGAAGTGATTCTCCAGTCCTATGGCTTACCTCTCTACCATCTGTGAGATGAGAAGTTTCAGATGGAGCTGCAGTGGGAGGTATGTCTCCCTCCCTTGGGATAAGATCCTAAGAATGACTTTCCCCCTGGAGCATATGCTGGAATATGGAGAAAGGTCTGACCATGATTCAAAGAGGTGGTTTGGATCTTGACCATGAAAATCTGGTGGAGATATTGCAGGGGAAAATTCTTGAATTACAGGTCCCCCTCTAAAACTCTGGCCTTCAAGAGTTGCTTCAGTTCAGTTCAGTTATTCAGTCGTGTCCTACTCTTTGCGACCCCATGAGTCGCAGCACACTAGGCCTCCGTGTCCATCACCAACTCCCGGAGTTCACACAGACTCACGTCCATCGAGTCAGTGATGCCCTCCAGCCATCTCATCCTCTGTCGTCCCCTTCTTCTCCTGCCCCCAATCCCTCCCAGAATCAAAGTCTTTTCCAAAGAGTCAGCTCTTCGCATGAGGTGGCCAAAGTACTGGAGTTTCAGCTTTAGCATCATTCCTTCCAAAGATATCCCAGGGATGATCTCCTTCAGAATGGACTGGTTGGATCTCCTTGCAGTCCAAGGGGCTCTCAAGAGTCTTCTCCAACACCACAGTTCAAAACCATCAATTTTTCGGCGCTCAGCCTTCTTCACAGTCCAATTCTTACATCCATACATGACCACTGGAAAAACCATAGCCTTGACTGGATGGACCTTAGTCGGCAAAGTAATGTCTCTGCTATTGAATATACTATCTAGGTTGGTCATAACTTTTCTTCCAAGGAGTAAGCGTCTTTTAATTTCATGGCTGCAGTCACCATCTGCAGTGATTTTGGAGCCCCCAAAAATAAAGTCTGACACTGTTTCCACTGTTTCCCCATCTATTTCCCATGAAGTGATGGGACCGGATGCCATGATCTTCGTTTTCTGAATGTTGAGCTTTAAGCCAACTTTTTCACTCTCCTCTTTTACTTTCATCAAGAGGCTTTTTAGTTCCTCTTCACATTCTGTCATAAGGGTGGTGTCTTCTGCATATCTGAGGTTATTGATATCTCTCCCGGCAATCTTTATTCCAGTTTGTGTTTCTTTCAGTCCAGAATTTCTCATGATGTACTCTGCATATAAGTTGAATAAGCAGGGTGACAATATACAGCCTTGACGTACTCCTTTTCCTATTTGGAACCAGGCTGTTGTTCCATGTCCAGTTCTAACAGTTGCTTCCTAGCCTGCATACAGATTTCTCAAGAGGCAGGTCAGGTGGTCTGGTATCCCATCTCTTTCAGAATTTTCCACAGTTTATTGTGATCCACACAGTCAAAGGCTTTGGCATAGTCAATGAAGCAGAAATAGATGTTTTTCTGGAACTCTCTTGCTTTTTCCATGATCCAGCGGATGTTGGCAATTTGATCTCTGGTTCCTCTGCCTTCTCTAAAACCAGCTTGGACATTAGGATGTTCATGGTTCACGTATTGCTGAAGCCTGGCTTGGAGAATTTTGAGCATTACTTTACTAGCATGTGAGACGAGTGCAATTGTGAAGTAGTTTGAGCATTCTTTGGCATTGCCTTTCTTTGGGATTGGAATGAAAACTGACTTTTTCCAGTCCTGTGGCCACTGCTGAGTTTTCCAAATTTGTTGGCATATTGAGTGCAGCACTTTCACAACATCATCTTTCAGGATTTGAAATAGCTCTACTGGAATTCCATCACCTCCACTAGCTTTGTTCGTAGTGATGCTTTCTAAGGCCCACTTGACGTCACATTCCACGATCTCTGGCTCTAGGTGTGTGATCACAGCATCGTGATTATCCGGGTCATGAAGATATTTTTTATACAGTTCTGTGTAATCTTGCCACCTCTTGTTAACATCTTCTGCTTCTGTTAGGTCCATACCATTTCTGTCCTTTATCGAGCCCATCTTTGCATGAAATGTTCCCTTGGTATCTCTAATTTTCTTGAAGAGATCTTTAGTCTTTTCTATTCTGTTGTTTTCCTCTATTTCTTTGCACTGATTGCTGAAGAAGGCTTTCTTATCTCTCTTTGCTATTTGGAACTCTGCATTCAGATGCTTATATCCTTCCTTTTCTCCTCGGCTTTCACTTCTCTTCCTTTCACAGCTATTTGTAAGGCTTCCCCAGACAGCCATTTTGCTTTTTGCATTTCTTTTCCATGGGGATGGTCTTGATCCCTGTCTCTTGTACAATGTCACGAAACTCATTCCATAGTTCATCAGGCACTCTATCTATCAGATCTAGGCCCTTAAATCTATTTCTCACTTCCACTGTATAATCACAAGGGATTTGATTTAGGTCATACCTGAATGGTCTAGCGGTTTTCCCTGCTTTCTTCAATTTCATTCTGATTTTTATAGTAAGGAGTTCATGATCTGAGCCACAGTCAGCTCCAGGTCTTGTTTTTGTTGACGGTATAGAGCTTCTCCATCTTTTGCTGCAAAGAATATAATCAATCTGATTTCGGTGTTGACCATCTGGTGATGTCCATGTGTAGAGTCTTCTCTTGTGTTGTTGGAAGAGGGTGTTTGCTATGACCAGTGCATTTTCTTGGTAAAACTCTATTAGTCTTTGCCGTCTTTCGTTCCACATTCCAAAGCCAGATTTTCCTGTTACTCCAGGTGTTTCTTGACTTCCTACTTTTGCATCCCAGTCCCCTATAATGAAAAGGACATCTTTTTTGGGTGTTAGTTCTAAAAGGTCTTGTAGGCCTTCATAGAAGCGTTCAACCTCAACTTCTTCAGCATTACTGCTTGGGCATAGACTTGGATAACTGTGATATTGAATGGTTTGCCTTGGAGACGAACGGAGATCATTCTGTCGTTTTTGAGATTGCATCCAAGGACTGAATTTTGGACTCTTTTGTTAACCATGATGGCTATTCTATTTCTTCTGAGGGAGTCCTGCCCACAGTAGTAGATATAATGGTCGTTTGAGTTAAATTCACCCATTCCAGTCCATTTTAGATCGCTGATTCCTAGAATGTTGATGTTCACTCTTGCCATCTCCTATTTGACCACTTCCAATTTGCCTTGATTCATGGACCTGACATTCCAGGTTCCTATGCAATATTGCTCTTTACAGCATTGGACCTTGCTTCTATCACCAGTGACATCCACAGCTGGGTATTGTTTTTCTTGGCTCCAGCCTTTCATTCTTCCTGGAGTTATTTCTCTACTGACCTGGTGAGTACCTCTTTCAGTATCCTATCATTTTGTCTTTTCATACTGTTCATGGGGTTCTCAAGGCACGAATACTGAAGTGGTTTGCCATTCCCTTCTCCAGTGGACCACGTTCTGTCAGACTTCTCCACCATGCCCCGCCCACCCTAGGTTGCCCCGAGGGCATGGCTTAGTTTCATTGAGTTAGACAAGGCTGTGGTCCTAGTGTGATTAGATTGACTAGTTTTCTGTGAGTATGGTTTCAGTGTGTCTGCCCTCTGATGCCCTCTTGCAACACCTATCATCTTACTTGGGTTTCTCTTACCTTGGCCGGGAGTATCTCTTCACAGCTGCTCCAGCAAATCACAGCTGCTGTTCCTTACCTTGGATGAGGGGTATCTCCTCCAGCCACCCTTCCTGACCCTCAATGTGGGATGGCTCCTCTAGGCCTTCCTAAGCTCTCACAGCCACCACTCCTTGGGCTTGGGGTTGCTCCTCCCAGCCGCTGCCCCTGCCCTTGGATGCAGGGTGGCTCCTCTCGGCCGTTCCTGCATCGTTGCAGCCTGGCACTCTAGGCCGCTTCTCCTGACCTCAGTCGTGGGGTAGCTCTCTGCCACACTTAAGTGTGCCGGGTGCCACAGCTGCCTGCACTTAACTGTGCCAGGCACCCCCGCCGCCTGCGCTTAAGTGCCCAAGAGTTGCTTATTCTCTTGCTAATCCATGCTCAGTATTCATCAACTCATTAAAAATACCATTTAAGTGTTTCTGACAGTTTATAGCTAGAGATGTCTGTTTAGGAATATAAATTTGGGTGTATCTGTTTGGATGAGCTTGTCCCTCCAGATTTTGGAGATGGTTTGCCTTGTAATTTCAGGTCTCCTGTGAATCTAGGAAAGTCTTTGACTTTTAATTTGTGTGTGTTTGTGTTTTATTGTAAGAATGGGAGTTACGATGTCTGTGTTCTTTACATGTCAGAACCTATGCTATAACTAATTGAATTTATTTTCAGTGTCTTTTATGAAGTTCAGAGACAAAATCAGATTTACTTCTGGCAAGCATCTTTATTAGACATTATGGCATGTGTTATAAGTATGCATGAATATTATTTTTTGTTTTATCTTAAATATTATGTTCATGTTATTTTGTACTGTGATTCCTTCACTTACTGAAATGTCTTTTGTAACAATGTCTATATTTTCTATGCATCCTTAACTATACATTTTAATGCAGAAAAGAGTAAAACACAAAAACACTAAAAACATACAAAATATATTTATGTAATGTAAATGTATCTTTGTATATGTGTGTATGTATATGTACACACACAGACACACACACCATCTATAATGCTGGAGATGGGGGCTTGATCCCTGGGTCAGAACAATTTCCTGGAGAAGGAAATGGCAACCCATTCCAGTGTTCTTGCCTGGAAAATCTTCCATGGACAGAGGAACCTGATGGTCTATAGTCCATGGAATTACAAAAAGTCAGACATGGCTTAGCAACTAAACAATAACAACAATATATATGTGTATATTATATAATTTAATATGATAAATTTATAATAATCATTTCAACATAAATATTCAACAAAATATAATTTTAAAAACTTAAATATAGGAGATCAAATTTTTAGGTTCCTTGTCTTAATTAACTTTTGTGTGTCTGTTTTTCTTCACATTTATTTACTGAGCTTGTAGTGGTTTTTGCCATACATTGAAATGAATCAGTGTATTTTAAAATCCCACTTGTTCTTAAGCTTAACAAAGTTAGCCACCGTACTCAGTGAACATAATCAGCTACATTGTACCAGCTACATCACCACTGTTTCCAAGCTTGCTTCCAAACATCCTGAACTTGAAACATACTATAGGTCTGTACTCTATACAAAACTATACTGTAAAGTACAGAAAAGCACAACCACCTGAAGAAGATGCATGCACATGACCATGTATGCCGGACATATAAACTAACCTGCTTGATTGGATAATGCATATTCATATCTTTAAGAGTTTGCAACTTACTTTGTTTGTATGTAAGGGACTATTATTCTTCAAGCGGTTAAACTAGCTTCATTCCTCTTTACCTCACGTGATGATGACTTTATCTTTAACTTATTAATTAATTTATTTATTTGCATCCTTCCTTTAGTTCTGTGTCAATTATATTTTGTAATTCCATGAATGAGGTTCTCTAAAGCTTGAGATCTTTCATTCAAATTAAAAGAAGATAGAAATTA
>SJYQ01104730.1:956211-976525 GCA_006410935.1 Redunca redunca
TGATATAAATAATATTATGCTAAGAAGTTGCTAATTATATAAACATATAAAAGCTGAACTTTAACTTCTGTATAATGATCATGGAAATAAATAAGATTTTATAGCTAATTGTAGGGACTCTAATTTGTAATTTGATAAAGAATGTATTGAACATGACTTAGACTGAACAACAACAAAGAATGTATAAATTATTACTAAATAAGCAAAACATACTTATGTTTAAACTTACTTATGTTTAAACATACTTAGATTTAAAATGATGACTATTTTATCTGTTATTTTATGATCTTGTGATTCAGAGGTTTGGGCAAGGATAATCTGAGCAGCTACTTGCAGGTCTACATGGGGTCTTTATGTGGCTATAGTCACATCTGAAATGGACTTAAGGTAAATGATCCAGCATCACTTACAGGTCCATAGTTTGGTGACACCTGACTCTTTGACTTTTCACGTGGTCTCATCCTTAGAAGGCTAAACCTAAAATGTCTTCATACCCCACTATTATGTTCCAGGCAGGAAGGGACTTAAGTCTTGATATATATCAAAACATGTCATTCGGCCAGGATTCAAGGATGGAGAATTAGACTTCACTCCGTGATGAGGTGGTGGTGCTCAGCTGCTCAGTAATGTCCGAGTCTTTGTGACCCTGTGCACTGTAGCCCTCCAGGCTCCCCCGTCCTAGGGATTTCCCAGGCAAGAATACTGGAGTGCATTGCCATTTTCTTCTCCAGGGGATCTTCCTGATCCAGGGATGGAACCTACTTTTCCTGCATTGGCAGGTGAATTCTTTAACACTGAGCAACCAGCGAAGCCCTCCTTCTGAGAGAAATGGTTATTTCATATTGGAAAAGAGTGTAGTATACACAGAGAAAGAATTATTACAACCATTCTTGCAAACTATCATAAACAGTATGTATCTAAGAATTATTTGTACATTTTATAATTCTGGCTTATTTTCTAGACTCCAGAATAGGCATTGGGAAATATAAGGAAAACTTTTTAATAGCTTTTATTGTTTTGGAGCAGTTTTAGGTTCAGAGAAAAATTTAGTGGAAATTATAGAGATCTCTTGTATATTATCTGACTCCACACACCCATGGCCTCTGAATTCTCAATATCTTGCACTAGTGGTATATTTTAAACAATTTAGCTCAGTTGGTAAAGAATTTGCCTGCATTGCAGGAGACCCAGGTTCCATCCCCGGGTCAGGAAGATTCCCTGGAGAAGGAAATGGCAAATCACTCCAATATCCTTGCCTGAAAAGTTCTGTGGACAGAGGAGCCTGACAGACTGCAGTTCATGGGTTGTAAAGAGTCAGGCATGACTGAGTGACTAACAATTTGACATTCATGAACCTAGTTAATAAGTCTTTATCACCTTAAGAGAACTTTCAGATGTTCAAGCTGGACTTAAAAAAAGGCAGAGGAACCAGAGGTCAAATCTCCAACATCCATTGGATCATAGAAAAAAATTCTTCAAGAGATGAAATACCAAACCACCTTGCTTGCATCCTGAGAAATCTGTATGCAGGTCAAGAAGCAACAGTTAGAGCCAAACATGGAATGACTGATTGGTTCAAAATTGGGAAATGATAAGTCAAGGCTGTATAATATCACTCTGCCTATTTAACTTACATGCAGAGAACATCATGTGAAATGCTGGGCTGGAGGAAGCACAAGCTGGAATCAAGAATGCCAGGAGAAATATCAATAACCTCAGATATGCAGATGATACCACCCTTATGGCAGAAAACAAAGAGGACCTAAAGAGCTTCCTGATGAAAGTGGAAGAGGAGAGTGAAAAAGCTGGCTTAAAACTCAAAATTCAAAAAAACAAAGATCATAGCATCCAGTCCCACCATTTCATGGCAAATAGATGGGGAAACAATGGAAACAGTGACAGATTTTATTTTCTTGGATTCCAAGATCACTGCAGATGGTGACTTCAGTCTTGAAATTAAAAGATGCTTGCTCCTTGGAAGAAAAGCTATGACAAACCTAGAGAGAATATTAAAAAGCAGAGATTGCTTTGCCAACAAAATCCATACAGTCAAAGCTATGGTTTTTCCAGTAGTCAGGTATGGATGTGAGAGTTGAACCATAAAGAACTCTCAACTGAGCAATTGAACTATCACCCAAAGAAAACAGTTTCCATTAGGATTCACTGCTGGTATTGCACCTTCTACGCTTGTTTAGTCGCTGTCTTGTCTGACTCTTTGCCATCCCATGGACTGCAGCAGGCTCTGCTGTCCTTTATTCTCCTGGTGTTTTCTCAAATTCCTGTCCATTGATTTGGTAATATTACCAAACCATCTCACCTCTGCCGGCCCCATTCTCCATTTGTCTTCAGTATTTTCCCATATCAGAATGAGCTGGTTCTTTGCATTAGCTGGCCAAAGTATTGGAGCTTCAAGTTCAACATCAGTTCTTCCAATAAGTATTCAGGGGTGATTTCTTTTAGGATTGACTGGTTTGATTCCCTTGCAGTTCAAGGGACTCTTAAGATTCTCCTGCAGCACCACAATTCAAAAGCATCAATTCATTAAGTGACTACTCTGAAAAACAATAGCTTTGACTCTACCAACCTTTGTCATCAAAGTGATATCTCTGCTTTTTAATACACTCTCTAGGTTTGTCATATCTCTCCTTTAATATTTCACATGATGTACTCTGACAGACTTTATTTTTGTTGGGCTCCAAAATCATTATGGATGCTGTCAGTAGTCATGAAGTTAAAAGATGTTTACTCCGTAAAAGAAAAGCTATGACAAACCTAGACAGCATATTAAAGAGACATTATTTTGCCTAAAAATTTCCATATAGCCAAAGCTATAGTTTGCAACGTCATGGACTGTAGCCTGCCAGACTCCTCTGTCGATGGGATTCTCCAGGCAAGAATACTAGAGTGGGTTTCCATTTCCTTCTCCAGGGGATCTTTCCGACCCAGGACTCGAACCCAGGTCTCCTGCATTGCAGGCAGATTCTTTACAGTCTGAAGCCCATTACAAGGAGCTCGTCCCTTTTTATTTCATGACAGTAGTCATTGTTTGTGGTGATTTTGGAAACCAAGAAAATAAAACCTGTCGCTCTTCAACTTTTTGCTCTTCTATTTGCCATGAAGTGATGGTACTGCTGCTGCTGCTGCTGCTGCTACGTCGCTTCAATCGTTCCCGACTCTGTGTGACCTCAGAGACAGCAGCCCACCAAGGTTTCCCATCCCTGGGATTCTCCAGGCAAGAACACTGGAGTGGGTTGCCATTTCCTTCTCCAATGCATGAAAGTGAGAAGTGAAAGTGAAGTCGCTCAGTTGTGTCTCCTAGGGACCCCTGTTATTAATTGTTGTTGTTGTTGTTTTTTCTTTTAATATTGAATTTTAAGCCAGCATTTTCACTCTCACCAAGAAGCCCTTCAGTTCCTCTTCACTTCCTGTCATTAGAGTGGTTTCATCTGCATATCTGAGGCTATTGATACTTCTCCCAGCAATCTTGATTTCAGCTTGTTATTTACCCAGCCTGACACTTCAAATGATGTATTCTTACAAATTTTATTTTTCTTAGGCTCCAAAATCATTATGCATGTTGTCTGTAGCCATGAAATTAAAAGAAGCTTGCTCCTTAACAGAAAAGCTATGATAAACTTAGGCAGCATATTAAAGAGCAGAGACATTATTTTGCCTAAATGTCCATGTAGCCAAAGCTATAGTTTTTCCAGTAGTCATGTTTGGATGTGAGAGCTGGACAATAGAAAAAGCTGAGAACCAAAGTAGTGATGCTGTCAAGTTGTGGTGCTGGAGAAGACTCTTGAGAGTCCCTTGGACAAGGGATCCAACCAGTCAATCCTTAAGGAAATCAACCCAGAATATCCATTCAATGGACTGATGCTGAAATTAAAGCTCCAACTTTGGCCACTTAATGAGAAGAGTCAACTCACTGGAAAAGACACTAATGCTGGAAAAGATTGAAGGAAGAAGGAAAAGGGAATGACAGAGGATGAGATGGTTGGATGGCATCACTAATTCAATAGACATGAATTTGAGCATGCTCCAGGAAATGGTGAAGGACAGGGGAGCCTGACATGATGTAGTCCATGGAGTCACAAAATGTTGGATACAACTGAGTGACTGAACAACAGACAAAAACTCTGTTTAGAAGTTAAATAAACAGTATAGCAAGATACAGCCTTGTCATAGTCCTTTCCCAATTTTGAACCAATCAGTTGTTCCACGTCTGCTTCTAACTGTTGCTTCTTGACTGGCACACAGTTTTCTTAGGAAGCAGGTAAGGTGGTCCAATTTTCTCATCTTCTCAAGGATTTTCTAGTTTGTTGTCATCCACAACAGACAAACACTTTTTAACATAGTCAGTGAAGAAGAAATAGATATTTTATTGGAATCTCCTTGCTTTATCGATGATCCAGTGAATTTTGGCAATTTGATTTCATCCTTCTGACATTTTAAAATCCAGCTTGTACATCTGGAAGTTCTTGATTCATATACTGCTAAAGATTAGCTTGAAGTATTTTGAGCCTACATTTACTAGTATGTGAAATGAGCACAATTCTAAGATAGTTTCAATTTAGTTTGAACTCTTTGGCATTGCCCTTTTGACCTGGAATGAAAACAGACCATTTCCAGTCCTGTGGCCACTGCTGAGTTTTCCAAATTTGCTGACATGTTGAGAGAAGCATTTTAATAGCATCATCTTTTAGGATTTAAAATAGTTCAGCTGGAATTCATCACTTCCCTTATCTTTATCCGTAGTAATGTTTCCCAAGATCCACTTGACTTCACACTCGAGGATATCTGGCTCTAAATGAGTGACCACACCATCCTGATTATCCTGGTTATTAAGACCTTTTTTGTAGAGTTCTGTATATTCTTGCCACCTCTTCTTAATTATTTCTGCTTCTGTTACGTCTGTATCATTTCTGTCCTTTTAGGGTCCATCCTTGCTTAAAATGTTCCCTAGGTATCTATGATTTTCTTGAAGATATTTCTATTATTTCCCATTCTATTGCCTTCCTCTATTTTTTTGCATTGTTCATTTAAGAGGACTTTCTTTTCCTTTCTTGCTATTCTCTGGAACTCTGCATTTAGTTGGATATTTCTTTCCCTTTCTTTATTGTCTTTCACCTTTCTTCTTCCCTCAGCCATTTTTAAAGCCTCCTCAGACAACCAGTTTGCCTTCTGGCAGTTCTTTTTCTTGTGGATGATTTTGATCACCACCTCCTTACAATGTTACAAATATCAGTCCATAGTTCTCCAGACACTCTGTCTATTCAATCTAATCCCTTGAATCTATTCATCATCTACACCATCTAATCATAGAAGATTTGATTTAGGCCAAACTTGATAGGTCTAGTTATTTCCCCTTCTTTCTTCAATTTAAGTCTGAATTTTGTGATAAGGAGTTCATGATCTGAGACACCATCAGCTCCAGGTGAATTGTATAGAGCTTTGATATCTTCAGCAGCAAATAATATAATCAATATGATTTGAAATTGACTATTTGATAATGCCCATGTGTATACTTATCTCGTGTCATTGGAAGGGGGTGTTTGTTACGACCAGTGTCTTCTCTTGAAAAGCTCTGTTAGCTTTTGCCCTGCTTCATTTTGTATACCAAGGTCAAACTTACTTGTTACTCTGGGTATCTTTTGACTTCCTACTTCTGCATTCCAATCCTCTTTGATGTAAAGGATACTTTTTTCGGTGTTAATTCTATAAAAGACTTGTAGTTATTCATAGAACCAGTCAAGTTCAGCTTTTTCAGCATCAGTGGGTGGGGCATAGACTTGGATACTTGTTTTGCCTTGTAAATGTTTTGCCTTTCAATGAACCAAAATCATCCTGGCATTTTTGAGATTGCACCCAAGTGCTCCATTTCAGACTCTTTTGTTGACTATGAGGGCTATTCCATTTCGTCTAAGGTATTCTTGCCCATGGTAGTAGACATAATAGTCATCTAAATTAAAATTTCCCATTTCTATCCACTTTAGTTCACTGATTCCTAGGATGTCAGTGTTCTCTCTTGCCATTTCCTGTTTGACCATATCTAATTTACTTTGATTCATGGACTTAACAATATGCAACATTGTTTCTATTTTTTTTAAATTTTTTGATTTGTTTTGTTTTTATAGCATCAGACTTTACTTTTACCTTTTACCTTACATTCCTTCCTTCAGTGGACCGTGTCTTGTCAGAACTCTTCATTATGATATTTTGGTTGGCCCTAAATGACTGGAGCAGTCTATTTTGGGTTTCATGGTTCATAGCTTCATTGAGTTATACCAGCCCCTTCATCACGACAAGGCTGTGATCCATGAAGGGGTACCTTCTGTAGATTTTAACAAATGTGTAATGATATGTATCTACCACTGTGCTACAGGGTAGAATAATTGTAATGCCTTAAAAGTCTTCTGTTTTCTAGCTGTTCATCAAAATAATTTAAAAGAAAAACATCTATTTTAGGATAATATGAATAGGCTTATGTTGCACAAATCTGATCATCTCAAAGTAAATAGGGAAATTATTTAAATTGTACATCATTCTTTGGGTTTCCTAAATACAGGGATCCAAGGAAACTATAATGAAAATCAGTTGTTTAAACATGCTATTACATACACAGGGCTGTTAAAAATACAACTTTAAAATGCATTAAAATGCTAAACCATGACATTTCAGAAATACAATTTTAGAGGGTTAATACCAGGAGAAAAGCTCTTACTGTTTATTAATCATGCAAAGTCTCTCTCTAGAATATTTCCTGCAGTTCAACAATCCATCAACTTCTATCATAGCTTCGGTGTTGCATTTTCTTATCTCTGTAGCTGTTCAGGTTGACTCAGGATATATCCCTAACATCCAGGCTCCACTGGCTGCATGGACTCCCCCACTCTCATTTCCTGTATATCAGTACCTAAAAGGAATTTTGCCCCTTTGGTCAATCCATCCAAATACACAAAGGGACAAGCTACCCAAATAATTTGTCTGCACATGCATTACTTTGTCAGAAAAAAAGAAAAAAAATAAAAGTCTCTCATTTAACATTTTAACAATAATTAATCATGATGCTCACCTTGAAGAGTGCCAAGTTTATATCCCCTATGAGACAGTACAAAACACACAACCCATGAATTATTTATACTTCCATATGGAGGCTTATTCTCATATGTTGTCTGTAATTCCTAAATGTTAGCACTTAATGCAAAAATATAGAACACTGGTTAGGTTGCATTTTAAATCCAAGGAGAAAACCAACAATTGAACAGATGAAACTTATTTTAACTCAGAAACCAAACAAAGAGAAATATCTCAGTGAAAATTTATCTGACAGTCTTAATGAAAGAAATGTGCAAGTTTTGAGAGTGTTTTCTGCTATATTATCTTCTCTAAGTTTGCTTTTATTTGTGTGAAACATTCATTTTACCCTTGTTTCATTGTTTTTTAATATGCTTCTTTAGTCTGTCGAGTACAACTCTGTAATGATGGAAAGCAGCATTTCTACTATAATTTCCAATTTCCCTGAGGTGTTTCCATGAGGCTGAGATTTATTAGAGAACAGTAAGATGACTTTTTAGATTTCAAAAAACCTTGTTGAAGTAACCTTTCTGTCCTTTATGCAAAAGTTAAAGAGTCCAAGTTATGTGTTGTTAATCACACACAGGACAGAATAAGAAATATGATAAATCAGAATTTATATAAGCTTTTTCAAAGACATTGCGATAATGTGTTTAATCAATGATAAATACCCCAGTCCCTGCCCATTGTGCGCCTGGAACTTGCACTGTAGTCACTGCAACCTCATTCCTAAGAGCATACTCTCTCTTTTCTTCCACCAAATCTTTGTTAAAGTATTTCCAAATCCTGGAACTTTCTCTATTTTTGCTTACCTACTCAACTACTCAGTTCAGTTCAGTTCAGCCACTCAGCCGTGTCCGACTCTTTGTGACCCCATGAATCGCAGCACACCAGGCCTCCCTGTCCATCACCATCTCCCGGAGTTCACCCAGACTCACTTCCATCGAGTCAGTGATGCCATCCAGCCATCTCATCCTCTGTCGTCCCCTTCTCCTCCTGCCCGCAATCCCTCCCAGCATCAGAGTCTTTTCCAATGAGTCAACTCTTCGCATGAGGTGGCCAAGGTACTGGAGTTTCAGCTTTAGCATCATTCCTTCCAAAGAAATCCCTGAAGGGTTGATCTCCTTCAGAATGGACTGGTTGGATCTCCTTGCAGTCCAAGGGACTCTCAAGAGTCTCCAACACCATGGTTCAAAAGCATCAATTCTTCGGCGCTCAGCCTTCTTCACAGTCCAACTCTCACATCCATACATGACCACTGGAAAAACCATAGCCTTGACTAGATTCAACTACTAATGCGATATATTTCAACAGCAACAAACTACAACATGCATAGTTCATTTTCTTGAGTTAGATGCACACTAGATAGAAATAGAAATTAAAGAAAGTGAACAAGTAAAACATTGCTCAATGGTAATGGTCTAGGAGCTTCTAGGACCACCACAACATCTATGTAAAACAGGAGCCTCACGTTACCTTCTTAATTTCCAAAGAACCTAGGTGTTCCTTGTTTTCTAAGATATCAATAACCACAATCAAATCTATATATTACATCTGTTTTTTTCTTTAAAATTAAATTTTAAAAGNTGACATCCCACTGCAATTTGTTAACCTATTTTAAACTTCAAGCTCCCACTTGAACAAACCTTATCCCTTGTTTTACTTTTTTGCCATATATTTTTATTATCATCAAGCATGCTACTTAACTTATTGTCTTGTTAATTTTTTATCTTCACCAACACTCTAGAATATTAATACTTTCTGTTTTGTTTATAGTGTAGTCCAGTGACTAAATCTGTTTGTCACTGTAAATATTAAGAGTATTTTTATATTAGACTGATGAATAGTTTATTGAAAGCAATGGAATAATGCATTTGAGGAGAAAACCAAGTGAGAAGTTATGTCAGGTGGACAGAGGTGTAAGGAAGGTATAAAAAGTCATTTATATGAGTCATTAGCAAAGACATTAAAGAATCAGAAGGAAGACCTGGTCATGTGTTCGACTAGAAACATGATCCACAAGGTTCATGACCGATGTTCATTAAGGATCCAATGACAAGTGGTCAACACAAAGCAATACTCTAAGAAAGATGAAGAATCAGAGGACAGAAGTGAAGCCAGATGATGGCCAGACCCTTAGCAGATGGGCACCATGTTTGGTGGACCCTAGTTGTCCAGATACATAAAGCAGACCAGAGACTATTGCCTGCCTCCCTGTAGACAGTGCTCCCCTGTCTCTTAGAACATGCTACAGTTTTCAGTGAGACATTATCCCAGTCTTTCATCTCAGTTAACTTCCTTTGTACTGGCAGGATCCCAGACATTTCCCTCTGTTTTTTGAAGTATTTTTATTTGTATGTATTAATTTACATTGTCTGCACTGCATGACATGTGGGATCTTAGGTCCCCAACCAGGGATCCAACCTGTACCTCTTGAAATGGAAGGGAAGAATTCCAACCACTAGCACACCAGGAAAGTCCCTATAATTTTTAATATACTATAACCTTATTTTTTCACCTCCAAAACATACAATTAGTTCAAATGTTCTTCTGCATACCTACTAACAATACTGTAATGTGAACACTTGTATGAGGTACTACATTTATGTTGCATGTCATCCGCTTGGGGAAATTTATTAGAATGTTCACCTGTTCATGCAGAACACTTGCTTTAACATCCTAGTTGATTTTTATTGCTCAAATCATTAAAAATCAACAGAATTGATGTCTTTAAACTGTTATGCTGGAGAAGACTCCTGAGAGATTTTTGAGCAGCAAGATCAAACCAGTCAATCATAAGGGAAATCAACCTGAATACTCATTGGAAGGACTGATGAAGAAACTGAAACTCCAGTATTTTGATCATCTGATGCAAACAGCTGACTCATTGGAAAATTTCCTGATGCTGGGAAAAATTGAGGACATAAGGAGAAGAGGGTGTCAGAGGATGAGATGGTCGGATGGTATCACTGATATAATGGGCATGAACTTGGGCAAACTTCAGAAGACGGTGAGGGACAAAGAGGTCTGGCATGCTGTAGTCCATAGGCAACTGAACAACCACAACAAGAATTTTAAAAAGTAAATGACAAAACCCCACAAAACCTGCTCAGAAGATCACACCACCCACTTAGCTTTATCTCTTGACAATCATTATCCGTGTACTCCCAAGTATAACAATACCCACTTCTTTTCTTCCTTTCCTCTCTTCACAAAATATTTATTTGCTTTTCCTTCTTCTTAGAATATTGTCTTCCTTTTTAATTCCTAGCTAATAGTTTGATTTGCTTCATATATCAGTTAAATTATTGTTCCCTTGACTAACAGTTCTCTTGAATAAACAGATCTCAATCAAATGCTTAACACAGCTATAATTATTCATTTTTTGAAGGATCATTTAATTAATGGTAGTTTTCCTATGTAGATTATAAGCTAAGTGTTTTTTGTTTGTTTGTTTGTTTACTACTATATATCACGGAGAAGGCAGTGGCACCCCACTCTAGTACTCTTGCCTGGACAATCCCATTGACAGAAGAGCCTGGTTGGCTGCAGTCCACAGGGTCGCTAAGAGTCAGGCATGACTGAGCGACTTCACTTTTAATTTTCACTTTCATGCATTGGAGACAGAAATGGCATTCCACTCCAGTTTTCTTGCCTGGAGCATCCCAGGGACGGGGGAGCCTGGTAGGCTGCCACCTATGGAGTTGCAGAGTCGGGCACGACTGAAGTGACTTAGCAGCAGCAGCAGCATTATATATCAAGTACCTAAAACTTGAAAATTATTAATGAATGTATGGATGACTTAAACCACTCCTCCATTCTAGTAGCTCTAGTAGCCCTATATTGGAGAAGGAAATGGCAACCCACTCCTGTGTTCTTGCCTGGAGAATCCCAGGGACAAGGGAACCTGGTAGGCTGCCGTCTATGGGGTCGCACAGAGTCGGACACGACTGAAGCAACTTAGCCGCAGCAGCAGCAGCAGCAATAGCCCTATAGTTATATTCTCTAGGTAGACTTTTTAAATTATTGTTTTAATTGGAGAATAATTGCTTTACAATATTGTGATGGTTTTTGCCATGCATCAACATGAACTTGGCATAGATGCACACGTGCCCCCTCCCTCCCTCAACTCTCTCTTACCTCCCTCCCCACTCCATCCTTCCAGGTTGGCACAGATCTGGCTGTGCCACTGGCTTTGGGAACCCTGCATCATACTTCAAACTCTCACTGGCTATCTGTTTTACATATGGTAATGTATGTGTTTCAGTTCTATTATCTCAAATCATGCCACCCTCTCCTTCCCCCACTGTGTCCAAAAGTGTGTTATTTATGTCTGTGTCTCCTTTGCTACCCTACACATAAGGTCATCTGTACTATGTTTCTAGGTTCCACAAATATGTGTTAATATATGATATTTGTCTTTCTCTTTCTGATTTACTTCACTCTAAAATAGTCTGGAGACAGTTTGGAGAAAAGGGTACCTTCTTACACTGTTGGTGGGAATGCAAACTGATACAACTTCTATGGAGAATGGTATGGACATTCCTTTTAAAACTAGGAATAAAAATACTGTACAAACCAGCAGTCCCGCTGTTGTGCATATGCCCCCAAGGAAACCAGAATTGAAAGAGACACATGTATCCCAATGTTCATTGCAGCACTATTTACAATAGCTAGAATGTGGAATCAACCTAGATGTCCATCAGCAGATTAATGGATAAGGAAGTTGTGGTACATATACACAATGGAATATTGCTGCTGCTGCTAAGTTGCTTCAGTCGTGTCCAACTCTGTGCTACCCCATAGACGGCAGCCCACCAGGCTCCCCTGTCCCTGGGATTCTCCAGGCAAGAACACTGGAGTGGGTTGCCATTGTCTTCTCCAACGCATGAAAGTGAAAAGTGAAAGTGAAGTCGCTCAGTCCTGCCTGACTCTTAGCGACCCCATGGACTACAGCCTACCAGGTTCCTCTGCCCATAGGATTTTCCAGGCAAGAGTATTGGAGTGGGTTGCCATTGCCTTCTCCAAATGGAATATTATTCAGCTATAAAAATGAACTCATCTGAATCAGTTCTAATGAGGTGGTTGAATCCAAGTAGACTTTTGATTCTACCACCAAATCCATACTGAGTGCTCTCCCAGATGTGAATTGCATGCTGGTGAGCCAGAGGTTGTGGGAGTGGCTCCGTCCCCATATCTCCATTGGTCATTGCCCTGGAGGAGTCTATCTGGCTGGATCTTGAACCCACAGCTCCAGACAGATCCATTCATCAGAACCTAGGTGTGTTAGCTAACCACCAATCCCTGGGGTGGAGCTAGGGGACACTAAGGACTGTTGAAATCTGAGGGGTACTCTTCTACTTTGAAACCAGCAGAAGAAGGCAGCCCTAATGATCTCTGGATCCCCTTGGGGATTGTTTATTTCTTTGTCTTAAAGAATATCACATGCTAATAGCTGATCAGTTCTATGGCACCATCCTGTAATATTTAGCATTTTGTCCCTTCCTACTTCTTTCCCCTTCAGTTAAAACTGGATGTTTTTCTTTAATGTGGCTGAGGAAGCCCATGGTTTGTACCCTCATGGTCTCCTTATCAAAGGGACAACCTGACTGCACCTTTTGGGTTCTCTTCCCACCATGCTTTCTCATTTTTTACAGTGTGGGAATTTTTCAAATTTTTAAATTTTGTTTCAATTTTGATGAAAGAAAAAGTTATCTTTAAGTCACTTGTCTACTCATATTTTACTGTAAGCATCCAATAGAAAACAAGCCAAGAAACCTTCAATGCATTTCTTAGAGTTTCAATTAAGCATCTGATCACATTGCTCACAAGTTTTACCTTTCACAAACACCAGACACAAACACAATTGCAGCCATGTTTTCTGTTACTGCAAAACACCAATGACTTATCCTCTATATCCAGTATAATTTCCTTTTGTACAATAGCACTTTCCTCATTTCCATCTAAGACTTCATCAAAATGGCCTTCACCACTCATATCTCTACAACATTCTGTTCATGACCACCTAGACTTTCTCTTTGAATATTGAGGCTTTTTCCACATCACTGCTCTTTCCCTTTGGGGCCTTCAACAGAATTGTTTTTAAAGTCCTTTCACAAGGTAGACTCTTCTAACATACATCTCCAAACTTTTTCAGCCTCTGCCATTCCAAAGGTGCTTCATTTTTAGGACTGGTTACTGAAACAACACTGATTCTTCGTACTGAACTTCTTCATTTATTCTGGGAGATATAACAAAAAGACAGGGTGAGTAGTTTATAAGTTCCATAAATTTATCTCTCACAATTCTATGGGGTGGACGTCCAAGACCAAGGTGGTTAGATTCTGGTGATAATCCTCTTCCAAGGTTCAGATTGCTGACTTCTCATTTTGTTTTCACATGTTGGAGGGGCAAGAGATCTCTCCCAGCCCTCTTATAAGGTCATCAATTCCATTCCTAAAGGCTCTGCCTTTATTATCTAATCACTTCCTAATACCATCACACCGGCACCTGAATTCCAACATGTGTCTTATAGGGGGACATAAACATTCACACTGTATTTCAGACCATAAAAGACAATGTTTGTCTTATATAGTGACCTTGTACAAACCTCTTCAGATCCTATCCTGGGGATAGATGCCAGAATATCTTCAGAATATCTTTCTGTTCAGGATTCCTTGAGCAGATTCCTGATAAGATAGTCTTTGACAGTGCATTCTCTGTGGTACCTGCTTGTCCTGGAGGAATACATGCAACCTTACCACATTAAGGGACCGGCTCTTTGTTATAAGATGGCAGTGCTGAGAGGTGGTGGCAGTAGCACTGGCATGGAGCAGGGCCAGGCTCTGTTCAACAAGAACACAGAGCCCAAGGCCAGCACTGCGGCCTCTTTGGCTGCAGAACCTGCCATTCCTGAGGACTATATGTTTGCCCAACTTAAGGCCATTAAGGTAGAAAATACAAGATGGTGGGAAACAGACTCTTGGAGGGCACAAGCAAAACCTTGTGTGCACCAGGAGCCAGGAGAAAGAAGCAGTGTCCACAAAGGACACTGAGTTGGACTTGTCTGTAAGTAACCAGAAGTCTCTGATGGATATCCAGGTAAGTAGCCAAGAGTCTGTGGTGGAGGTCTCAGGCCAAACAATAGGGAGGGAACACAGCCCCATTCATCAACAGATTAGATTGAAGTTTTACTGAAGATCAGAACAAAAACCAGTTTCCCCCACAGCCAGTCTCCCCCATCAGAAGGCTTCCAGAAGCCTCTTACCTATTCATCACTGGGCAGACAGAACGAAAAACACAGTCACAGGAAGCTAAGCAAACTGATCACATGGACCACAATCTTGTCTAACTCAACAAAAATATGAGCCATGCTCTGTAGGGCCACCCAAAACAGAGAAGTCATAGCAGAGAGTTCTGACAAAATGTGGTCCACTGGAGAAGCGAATGGCAAACTACTTTGGTATTCTTGCCTTGAGAACCCCATGAACAGTATGAAAAGGCAAAAATATATGACACTGAAAGATGAACTCCCCAGGGAGGTAAGTGCCCAATATGCTACTGGAAAAGAGTGAAGAAATAACTTCAAAAATAATAAAGAGATAGAGCCAAAGTGAAAACAATGGTCAGTTGTTTTGTGCCTGTTGATGGAAGTAAAGCCAAATGCTGTAAAGAACAATATTGCATAGGAACCTGGAGTGTTAGGTCCATTAATAAAGGTAAATTGTAAGTGGTCAAGCAGGAGATGGCAAGAGTAAACATAGACACTTTATGAATCAGTGAACTAAAATGGACTGGGATGGGTGAATCTAATTCTGATGACCATTATATCTACTACAGTGGGCAAGAATCCCGTAGAAGAAATGTCCTCATAGTCAACAAAAGAGTCTAAAATGCATTACTTTGGTGCAATCTCAAAATGACACAATGATCTCTGTTCATTTCCAAGGCAAAAAATTCAATTTCATAGCAATCCAAGTCTATAACCCAAACACTAATGCCAAAGAAGCTGAAGGTGAATGGTTCTAGGATGACCATAAGACCTTCCAGCACTAACACCCAAAAAGGACATTTTCAAGAGATACCTGGAATAACAGGCAAGTTTGGCCTTGGAGTAAAGAATGAAACTAGGCCAAGGCTCACACTTTTGCCAAGATAATGCACTGGTCAAAGCAAATACACTCATCAAACAACACAGGAGAAGACTCTACACATGGACATCAACAGGTGCTCAATAAAAAATCAGCTTGATTATATTATTTGCAGCTGAAGATGAAGAAGCTCTATACAGTCATCCAAAACAAGACTGGAAGCCGACTGTGGCTCAGATCCTGAATCTTTATTGTAAAACACAGACAAGTTTAAAAAAGTAAGGAAAACCATTAGATCATTCAGGTATGACTTAAATCAATTTCCTTATGATTTTACAGTAGAAGTGACAAATAGATTCAAGGGATTAGATCTGATAGACAGAGTCCCTGAACAACTATGGATGGAGGCTCGTGACATTGTGTAGGAGACAGTGATCAACACCATCCTCAAGAAAAAGAAATGCAAAAAGGCAAAATGGGTGTCAAAGGAGGGCTTACAAACAGCTGAAAAAGAAAGAGGCTAAAAAAGGAAAGCTATACCCATCTGAATGCAAGATTCCAAAGAATAGCAAGGAGAGATAAGAAAGCCTTTTCTCAGTGATCAATGCAAAGAAATAGAGGAAAACAATAAAATAGGAAAGGCTAGAGATCACTTCAAGAAAATTAGAGATACAAAGGGAACATTTCATGCAAATATGGGCTCAATAAAGGACAGAAATGGTAGGGACCTAACAGAAGCAGAATATATTAAGAAGAGGTGGCAAGAATACACAGAAGAACTATGCAAAAAAGGTCTTCATGACCCAGACAATCACGATGGTGTGATCACTCACCTAGAGCCAGACATCCTGGAATGTGAAGTCAAGTGGGCCTTTGGAAGGATCACTATGAAGAAAGCTAGTGGAGGTGATGGAATTCCAGCTGAGTTATTTCAAATTCTAAAAGATGATACCGTGAAAGTGCTGCACTCAATATGTCAGCAAATTTGGAAAACTCAGTGGTGGTCACAAGACTGGAAAATATCAGCTTTCATTCCAATTTCAAAGAAAGGCAATGCCAAAGAATGCTCAGACTACCACACAATGTCTCTCATCTTACACACTAGTAAAGTAATGCTCAGTATTCTCCAAATCAGGCTTCAACAATATATGAACCAAGAATTTCCGTTATGTTCAAGCTGGATTTAGAAGATGCAGAGGAACCAGATATCAAATTGCCAACATCCATTGGATCATTGAAAAAACAAGAGAGTTCCAAAAAACATCTACTTCTGCCTTATTGGCTAGACTAAAGACTTGGACTGTGTGGATCACAACAAACTGTGGAAAACTCTTCAAGAGATAGAAATGCCAGACCAGCTAACCTGCCTGCTGAGAATTCTGTATGCAGGTCAAGAAGCAACAGTTAGAACCAGACATGGAACAGTGGACTGGCTCCAAATTGGGAAAGGAGTACACCAAGGCTGTATATTGTCACACAGCTTATTTAATTTACATACAGAGTACATTATATGAAATACCTGGGTGTTTGAAGCACCACCTGGGATCAAGATAGCCAGGAGAAATATCAATAATCTCAGGTATGCAGATGACACCAACTTTACAGCAGAAAGAAAAGAGGAACTGAAGAGCCTCTTGATCATCATGGAAGAGGAGAGTGGAAAAAAAAAAAAAAAGCTCAACATTAAAAACTCAAAATTAAAACTCAACATTCAAAAAACTAAAATTATGGCATCCAGTCCCATCACTTCATGGCAAATAGATGGGGAAACAATGGAAACAGTGACAGATTTTACTTTCTTGGACTCCAAAATCACTGCAATTAGTGACTCCAGCCATTAAATTGAAAGACACTTGCTCCTTGGAAGTAAAGTTATGACAAACTTTGACAGTATATTAAAAAGCAGAGACATTACTTTTCTGACAAAGGTTCATCTAGTCAAATTTATGGTTTTTCCAGTAGGCATGTATGGATATCAGATTTGAACTATAAAGAAAGCTAAGCGTCAAAGAACTGATGCTTTTGAACTGTCGTGTTGGAGAAGACTCTTGAGCTTACCTTAGACTGCACAGTGATCAAAGCAGGCAGTCCAAAAGGAAATCTGTCCTGAATATTCGTTAGATGGACTGATGCTGAAGATTATTCTCCAATACTTTGACCATCCGAATCAGAGAACTGACTCTTTGCAGAAGACCCATATCCTGAGAAAGCAATTTTCCCCAAATTTACTTTCTTTGAAGTTTTTTCTCCCTCAATGTTTTTGTATATGTAGGTTGATATTTAGTAAAAAGCCTCAAGAATAATAATTTAGGAGACCCCTTTGTAAGGCTCCCATTGGGGATGGAGCACCTCATTTGTAAAAACAGGAGACCTTGCTAACGCTTGCTTTGTGAAAAGTCCTTTAGGATCTCTGTCAAGAGAGATTGCAAAATAACAAATTTGTATTTTGCAGAGTGGAAAATAGCAAATTCCATTTAATGGTCTCTTCAACACACAAGCATCTTCACACACATATACACAGATACAACCATTTATAAGAAACACAAGGTTTTATCCTTCTGGTTTTAATTTTTAGTACAACATGAGAGTGTAATTTTTTTTCCTTTAATCTAGTCTTGGGAAGAATTCTGTATATATTCAGATTTCTCTCAATTGGAAAATGGTACTTTCCTCATAATTTTAGATTTGAAATATCTTAAAATCTTTCCAGTAATTTTGGAGTAGGTATGGAAGTAAAAGAGTATATGTGAGAAGAAATGTGTTGATGTGTTTTTGTTTAAAAGAAATAGCAGTTTATAGAGAAGTATCTTCCATCACTCCTTAAATTTTAAATAGCTCTAAATTCAATATTTTATTTTTAAGGTATACTATCAGAGGAATAATAAATATTGGATCTGTGATTTAAAATGCAATAAGAATTTATAGAAAGAGTTATATTTTTTTTTAATTAAGAGGAAAATGAGAACTACAACTATTTGCCTACTCACCTGAAAGTATATGTTAAATCACTAACTTCATTAAGCACTGTTATTCTTGGAAAGTTTTAAGATGATAAAAATGTTTAAATTTTGATCATAGAATGTTTCCACTGTCACCTCCATTAGGTCAGTTTGGTTAGTGTTCAATGAATTTAAAAAACAGTTTTAAATAAAAACTAAACACAAAATAAGCTCTATCATCCTTTTTGCTTGCTTTATTTTCCTTTGCTTTCATATTTGTTCCATGAATATTGCCTGTTCTTTCAGGGTAGAATATTTAAAACAAATTCATGATCAGATATCAAAATCAATTTGTCCAATCCATTTTAACTCAATCTAGTGTACCCTTCTCTAACTGTAAAAATGAAACAAAATTCTACCAGAACTGCTCTGTAATATTCAGCATTCTTCCACATCTATACTTGGTCACTCATTGTTTAAACAACATGATTAAAGAGAACCTGGAGCTACCATGATGCTGTCAGACAAACATTACACCAGGGGATGGAGGCTTGCTTCTCAGAAAGGAACAGTCAGAAAATAAGACTACAGTTACAGACACATGGAGAAAATTGGATGTCAATGTCATTTTTTATTCAATGGCAGTTTAATTATTTAATGATAATGCATAGGCTGCTACTTTGAACTGCAAATAACCCCAATTTCCCATTTCTCCCTTTCCTGTTTGAAAATAGAGCATCCTCTCCTCTTGAATTTTAGCCATATACACCCCTAATTAACGGAAACCACATTTTCAGAGTTTCTTGCAGCAGGTACAGCTGTGTAGCCATATGTCAACATTTTGATGATCAGAATATGAACAAAGGTACTATGTGCACCTTCTCAATTGTGCGTTTATAATAATGACACCATTTCCTCAATACTCTTTTTTCACACAAATGTGCTTCAAAACCTACTTCATATGTGAAACACCCCAGGAAATGGAGCTGTAAAAAAAGGATTCTGTTTCTGGTAAATGCCATCCTGGACCTTTCATTGGAAATGAGAATATTATTATGAGAGTAAAATAAACTTCTGTGTTATCTGAGCTGCTGTTAAGGAGAAAGGAACTTTTTCTTACATCTTAGCTGTATCATATATAATAAAATGGCATTTATAGTTCATTAGGAAAAAGGTTTTTTTCAATATATTTCTCATTCTTTTTCCTTGAGTTTGAAATAAAATGCGCTCAATAATATGATCTCAGTCTGTGGGAAGTCTCAACTTTCTCCTCTGGATTTTATGAACCTCTATGACTTTATTTTCTTATAAGTATGCCAACCATGTTGGACTCCCATTACTTATGTTTTAAACTTATTTGATTCTCCCTTCTCAAAACTGATGTTCTCATTCAACTCTAGACGAAACCCTGGGTGCAACTCAGCCACTTTCTACCCTGACTGACCTCAAAAAGGAACATTTTCTGAGTAATCTGAGAAGCCCACATCACTGAAGAATGTGCTGAGAATGAAAATTTTACCTGGGCAGGGATGCAAGCATGAGCTCACATTTCTGCATCCCTGACCCATTTGAAACAGTCATCTAATCACAAGGCAGTAAGGACTTGTTTCACCATGCTCTCTGTTTTTAATTTTATTTTTTATAGAGATTCTTTAGAAACCCCTCCCCCCTTTTTTTTCAATTGTGGCCCATGGCTTGCAAGATCTCAGTTCCTCAACTAGGGATTGAACCCAGGCCAAAGCAGTGAAAGCCTGGAATCCAATGGCTGTGCTACCAGGGGACTCCCACAATTCACGTTATTCTAGAGGCATTATTTCTTCACTCTACAAAGTTCTCCTCTCATGCCTCACCTCCACAGCCCCTGTGAAAGTTGTGTAAGGCCCAATGTTCAAGCAAGTAGCCTGTGATATCAGCTTCTGTGTGCAAAACTGGTTCAACTAGTAACTGTAAGGCTTACTGCCATTTCCTTAATTTGATTTTCAAAAATGTTAACAAAATGTACCATTTCTTATTAGATGGTTGCCAGCTAAAGTAAAATAATAAATCTTCTGAATCATTTGGCAAAGCACCTCAGATAAATTAATCTCTATCAACTACTATCACCTATTGTCTATTCATCTGTCTTTCTCTCTCTTGCAGTACTTTTCAGCCAGAAAAAGGCTGATTTGAATCTTCTTTAAATCTATCATCAGGAAATTCAGTCATATA
>SJYQ01104730.1:976532-994105 GCA_006410935.1 Redunca redunca
GGGTACTAAAAGTAAAATTCATATTTCTCTCAAGTTTTCAATTCATGTTTCTCTTCAACTATGTCAAAGCTGTGTCAGGATGAGAAAGATATATATGCTTTGTCACAAAGCAAATAAAAGAATCAAGCGTCCAGGGCAGAAATAAATAGGAAAATGAAAAGCAAGCTTAATGGAACACATATAAAAAGACATAGTTTTCAAATTTTCTGTTATTTGTCTTTTCATTTTTATTGATTTCACAAATGTCCTAATTCACTAAATGTGTTTTGAGATCAACCATCTTCAAAGCCAAATTCACTCATGAATATGTTTTGGTAGAATGAATTATTTTGTGTGTGGAGGAAAGTATACTTTTAATTCTAATGATTATCCTGATATAACATTGAATGATATTGCCTAAGCATAAGACAAGTACATTTCTTTCTCGTTTCATAAAATTTGTGGACTTTTCTTCCCCTCTGGCTCAGATGGTAAAGAATATGCCTACATAGTGGGAGGTCTGGGTTTATCCCTGGGACAGGAAGATCCCCTGGAGAAGGGAATGACAATCCACTCAAGTATTCTTATCTGGAGAATTCCATGGACAGAGGAGCTTGGTGGGCTATAGTCCATGGAGTCCCAAAGAGTCAGATATGGCTGATTAACTAACACTTCACTTTCACTCCCTGAAATATGTTAGGATATTATAGGCCATTTATCACCATTACATGTGTAAGGTGTATGTATGTATTCCATCCAAGTTCACTGACAGTCCCATCTGGCTTAAAATAAGAATTAAACTTGTATAATTGTGTAGGTACACCCATGCCTGGGTCTAAGAACGATGAACACTTGTTGAATGACCAGGGTGAGGAGCTGACAGCCTGTCATGTGAAGTCACATGAACTAGGGTCTTAAAGAGCAGGAGACAGGCATAGACTTTTGTCCGGGCACAGCTAGCCTCTGACCTTGACCCCAGCCTGTGTCACTCTCCACTCCTTGCACCATCAAGCTTTCTGAGGCACAACACACATATCACATATAGCAGGAGCACTTGCACTTTTTATCATTGATGAGAGTGTGATGCTAAATGTATGGATTAATTGCAGCTCACACTCCACTCACCTCTACTGATATGCATGTGTGCAGTAAACAGGATACACGACCATGAAACAAATCTCAAGTTTTAGGTAAAAGGATGCTCTAGGGAAGCTCTAGGTCAAGTGCCTCATTGGGCACAGCTGTAAAACAGTTTTAGGAAGTCCAGAGAACTCAGAATTATTTTGAATTAGAAGAAGAAATCAATGAACATTTATTTAAGCTATGTGGATATTGTGTTTAAGGTGGTTCCATCAAGTCAGCACTATTTCTCTAGAAGCTTCAACAACTTATGGGTAATTGATAAATGTTTATTGACTAGCTATGGTATGAGGTGATATTTTTGGTCAAATATTTAAGTTTGTGTCATTCCCTTTAAAGTAGCAAGACAAAAATATGGAAATGCACCTTGAGGATATATCACTATTTATTTTTAACATTGTTAGAGCTGAAAATATTTTAGTAAATTAAAATGTTTTAATCATTTTGGAAACTTCAGGAAAGAAATTATTAATGTCTAAAAATTATTGTTATTTCATCTAAGCAATATGGTAGAAAACTAATTTCACCCAGTGCTCTTAAATGTCAGGTGTTAAAACAATAAATATTATAAATAGAAATTATAGAATACACAAAACAACTGTATAAAAAATATCTTCACAAACCAATTAATCACGATGGTGTGATCACTCACCTAGAGCCAGACATCCTGGAATATGAAGTCAGGTGGGCATTAGGAAACATCACTACAAACAAAGCTAGTGGAGGTGATGGAATTCTAGTTGAGCTATTTCAAATCATAAAAGATGATGTGGTGAAAGTGCTGCAATCAATATGGAAAATTTGCTGGAAGAGGTCCATAGGACTGGAGGAGGCCAGTTTTCATTCCAATCCCAAAGAAAGGCAATGCCAAAGAATTCTCAAACTCCCATACAATTGCACTCATTTCACATGCCAGTAACTTAATGCTCAAAAGTCTCCAGGCCAGGCTTCAGCAGTACATGAACCGTGAACTTCCAGATGTTCAACCTAGTTTTAGAAAAGGCAGAGGAACCAGATATCAAGTTGTCAATATCCACTGGATCATTAAAAAAGCAAGAGTTCCAGAAAAACATCTATTTGTGCTTTATTGACTATGCAAAAGCCTTTGACGGTGTGGAAAAAATAAACTGTGGAAAATAATTCAGTTCAGTTCAGTCACTCAGTCGTTTCCAACTTTTTGTGAGCCCATGAATCGCACCACGCCTGGCCTCCCTGTCCATCACCAACTCCTGGAGTTCACACAGACTCACGTCCATCTAGTCAGTGATTCCATCCAGTCATCTCCTTCTCTGTCATCCCCTTCTCCTCCTGCCCCCAATTCCTCCCAGCATCAGGGTCTTTTACAATGAATCAACTCTTCGCATGAGGTGGCCAAAGTACTGGCATTTCAGCTTCAGCATCATTCCTTCCAAAGAAATCCCAGGGCTGATCTCCTTCAGAATGGACTGGTTGGATCTCCTTGCAGTCCGAGGGACTCTCAAGAGTCTTCTCCAACACCACAGGTCAAAAGCATCAATTCTTCGGTGCTCAGTTTTCTTCACAGTCCAACTCTCACATCCATATATGACCACTGGAAAAAACATAGCCTTGACTAGATGGACCTTTGTTGGCAAAGTAATATCTCTGCTTTTCAATATGCTACCAGGTCAGTCATAACTTTTCTTCCTAGGAGTAAGCGTCTTTTAATTTCATGACTGCAGTCACAATCCACAGTGATTTTGGAGCCCCCAAAAATAAAGTCTGATGCTGTTTCCACTGTTTCTCATCTATTTCCCATGAAGTGATGGGACCAGATCGCATGATCTTCGTTTTCTGAGTGTTGAGATTTAAGCCAACTTTTTCACTCTTCACTTTCACTTTCATCAAGGGACTTTTTAGTTCCTCTTCACTTTCTGCAATGAAGGTGGTGTCATCTGCACATATGAGGTTATTGATATTTCTCCCAGCAATCTTGATTCCAGCTTGTGCTTCTTCCAGCCCAGTGTTTCTCATTATGTATTCTGCATATAAGTTAAATAAGCAGGGTGACAATATACAGCCTTGACGTACTCCTTTTCCTATTTGGAACCAGTTTGTTGTTCTATGTCCAGTTCTAACTGTTGCTTCCTGACCTGCATATAGGTTTCTCAAGAGGCAGGTCAGCTGGTCTGGTACTCCCATCTCCTTCAGAATTTTCCACAGTTTACTGTGATCCACACAGTCAAAGCCTTTGGCATAGTCAAGAAAGCAGAAATGGATGTTTCTCTGGAACTCTCTTGCTTTTTCCATGATCCAGCAGATGTTGGCAATTTGATCTCTGGTTCCTCTACCTTTTCTAAAACCAGCTTGTACATCTGGGAGTTCATAGTTCACGTATTGCTGAAGCCTGGCTTGGAGAATTTTGAGCATTACTTTACTAGCATGTGAGATGAGTGCAATTGTGTGGTAGTTTAAGCACTGTTTGGCATTGCCTTTCTTTGGGACTGGAATGAAAACTGACATTTTCCAGTCCTATGGCCACTGCTGAGTTTTCTAAATTTGCTGGCATATTGAATGCAGCAATATCACAGCATAATCTTTCAGGATTTGAAAGAGCTCAACTGGAATTCCATCACCTCCACTAGCATTGTTTGTAGTGATGCTTTCTAAGGCCCACTTGAATTCACATTCTAAGATGTCTGGCTCTAGGTGAGTGATCACACCATTGTTATTATCTTGGTCTTGAGGATCTTTTTTGTATAGTTCTTCTGTGTATTTTTGCCACCTCTTCTTAATATATTCTGCTTCTGTTAGGTTCATATCGTTTCTGTCCTTTATCAAGTCCATCTTTGCAGGAAATGTTCCCTTGGTGTCTCTAATTTTTGTGAAGAGATCTCTAGTCTTTCCCTTTCTGTTGTTTTCCTGTATTTATTTACATTGATCACTGAGAAAGGCTTTCTTATCTCTTCTTGCTATTCTTTGGAACTCTGCATTCAGATGCTTGTATCTTTCCTTTTCTCCTTTGCTTTTCACTTCTCTTCTTTTCACAGCTATTTGTAAGGCCTCCTCAGACAGCCATTTTGCTTTTTTTGCATTTCTTTTCCATGGGGATGGTCTTGATCCCTGTCTCCTGTACAATGTCATGAACCTCCATCCATAGTTCGTCAGGCACTCTATCTATCAGATCTAGTCCCTTAAATCTATTTCTCACTTCCACTGTATAATCATAAGGGATTTGATTTAGGTCATACCTGAGTAGTCTAGTGGTTTTCCCTACTTACTTCAATTTCAGTCTGAATTTAGCAATAAGGAATTCATGATCTGAGCCACAGTCAGCTCCTGGTCTTGTTTTCATTGACTGTATAGAGCTTCTCAATCTTTGGCTACAAAGAATATAATCAGTCTGATTTCGGTGTTGACCATCTGGTGATGTCCATGTGTAGTGTCTTCTCTTGTGTTGTTGGAAGAGGGTGTTTGCTATGACTAGTGCATTTTTCTTGGCAAAACTCTATTAGTCTTTGCCCTCCTTTGTTCCGTATTGCAAGGCCAAATTTGCCTGTTACTCCAGGTGTTCCTTGACTTCCTACTTTTGCATTCCAGTTCTCTATAATGAAAAGGACATCTTTTTTGGGTGTTAGTTCTAAAAGATCTTGTAGGTCTTCATAGAAGCGTTCAACTTCTACTTCTTCAGTGTTACTTGTTGGGGCATAGACTTGGATTACCGTAATATTGAATGGTTTGCCTTGGAAACAAAGAGAAATCATTCTGTCGTTTTGCAGACTGCATCCAGGTACTGCATTTTGGACTCTTTTGTTGACCATGATGGCTACTCCATTTCTTCTAAGGGATTCCTGCCTGCAGTAATAGATATAAGGGTCATCTGAGTTAAATTCACCCATTCCAGTCCACTTTAGTTCCCTGATTCCTAGAATGTCGATGTTTACCCTTGCCATCTCCTGTTTGACCACTTCCAATTTGCCTTGATTCATGGACCTGACATTCCAGGTTCCTATGCAATATTGCTTTTTACAGCATTGGACCTTGCTTCTATCACCAGTCACATCCACAGCTGGGTATTGTTTTTGCTTTGGCTCCATCCCTTTATTCTTTCTGGAGTTATTTCTCCACTGATCTCCAGTAGCATATTGGGCACCTACTGACCTGGGGAGTTCCTCTTTCAATATCCTATCATTTTGGCTTTTCATACTGTTCATGGGGTTCTCAAGACAAGAATACTGAAGTAGTTTGCCATTCCCTTCTCCAGTGGACCACATTGTGTCAGACCTCTCCACCATGCCCACCTGTCTTGGGTGGCCGCACAGGGCGTGGCTTAGTTTCATTGAGTTAGACAAGGCTGTGGTCCTAGTGTGATTAGATTGACTAGTTTTCTGTGATTATGGTTTCAGTGTGTCTGCCCTCTTGCAACATTTACCGTCTTACTTGGGTTTCTCTTACCTTGGACGTGAGGTATCTCTTCATGGCTGCTCCAGCAAAGCGCAGCTGCTGCTCCTTACTTTGGATGAGAGGTATCTCCTCACCACCTCCCCTTCTGACCTTGAACGTGGAATAGCTCCTCTAGGCCCTCCCGTACTCAAGCAGTCAGTGCTTCTTGGACATGGGGTCGCTCCTCCTGGCCGCTGCCTCTGGCCTTGGGCAGGGGTAGCTTCTCTAGGCTGCTCTTGAGCTGTCCCAGCCTGGTACTCTCTGGCCACTGGCCTTGACCTTGGAAACGGTGTAACTCCTCTCGGCTGCCACCCCTGACCTCGGAAGTGGGGTAGTTCCTCTCGGCCATCGCAGCCCCTGGCGATTATTAAAGAGATGTAAATACTAGACGTCCTGACCTGCCTCTTGAGAAATCTGTATGCAGGTCAGGAAGCAATATTTAGAACTGGACAAGGAACAACAGACTGGTTCCAAATAGGAAAAGGATTTACGTCAAGGCTGTATATTGTCACTCTGCTTATTTAACTTACATGTAGAGTATATCATGAAAAATGCTGAGCTGGAGGGAGCACAAGCTGGAATCATGATTGCTGGGAGAAATATCAATAACCTCAGATATGCAGATGACACCAACCTTATGGCAGAAAACAAAGATGAACTAAAGAACCTCTTGATAAAAGTGAAAGAGGAGAGTGAAAAAGTTGGCTTAAAGCTCAACATTCAGAAAACTAAGATCATGGCATCCAGTCCTATCACTCCATGGGAAATAGATGGAGAAACAGTGGAAACAATGGCTGACTTTATTTTTGGGGCTCCAAAATCACTGCAGATGATGATTGCAGCCATGAAATTAAAAGACGCTTACTCCTTGGAAGGAAAGTTATGACCAACCTGGACAGCATATTAAAAAGCAGAGAGATTACTTTCCCAACCAAGGTCCGTCTAGTCAAGTCTACGATTTTTCCAGTGGTCATGTATGGATGTGAGAGTTGGACTGTAAAGAAAGCTGAGCACTGAAGAATTGGTCCTTTTGAACTGTGGTGTTGGAGGAGACTCTTGAGAGTCCCTTGCACTGCAGGGAGATCCAACGGGTCCATCCTAAAGGAGATCAACCCTGGGTGTTTATTGGAAGGACTGATATTGAAGCTGAATCTTCAGTACTTTGGCCACCTGATACAAAGAGCTGACTCATTTGAAAAGACCCTGATTCTAGGAAAGTTTGAGGGCAGGAAGAGAAGGGGATGACAGAAAATGAGATGATTGGATGACATCACTGACTCAATGGACATGAGTTTGGGTAGACTCCGGGAGTTCGTGATGGACAGGGGGTCTTGCATGGTTCGGTTCATGGGGTCACAAATAATCGGACACGACTGAGCAAGTGAACTGAAAAGAAGAAATATTATAATTAGAAATTACAACAGTAAAGAAATACAAAATGCCACTCTGTTCTCTAAGCTCAGAAAATAGAATTCAATACTTTCCTTTGGAAAACTATGATAACATATGGATGTTATATAAAAGTGGAGGATTAATAAAGCTAATGGAGATTCTGGCAATGGATACTGATAAAAATATTATCTTCATTGTGATAGCAAATCGTGTGACTTGACATCTTTTCTGTCTCAGCCACGCCTCAGCCTTGGCATATTTAGAAACAAAGATGTCAGTTACATGTCAATAGTTTCCAGAATTCTGATTTTGGCAAAAGATTCACTATACACTGCTGTTTATATGCCAACAAGCTAGTACTGATTTTTAAAATTTCCTCTTTTAATCTCCTCCCTATATCTCCTTCCTCTTCAAAGTTAATTGATTTTTTTTTAGTATTGATGTTTAAAGTTCCTACTTTTCACTGTCTCCCGTGTCCTCTCCACCTTCAAACCTTATTGATTTTACCTAAACATCTTTAGACTTACCCCCCCACCCCCACCCTAGGGATCTTTATCTCATACTCCCGCTATCCTGCCCACTTTAGAGTCATCATGGATATTTTGTCTGTATATTTTCACTGTGTTACCTTTTCAAATAAGTGTCTTTGCATTTTTCTGAAGTGTGCACCTGACTGTGACTCCCTGTTTTCACAGACAATAGACTTTCAATGCTCTTAGGATAAGGACTTCATCTGCAAGGTCCTGCATGGTCTTTCCTGTAAATCTCTAGATTATCCACCAAATCTTTATTTTATTTCCAACCAAACCAGTCTCCTTTTCCTCCCTCTTATAACCAAGCTTCCCATGCTTCAACAAGTCGAAATTTAGGGACCCTCATGTGTACCATTCTTTTCAAATGTCCTGAGAATGAAAAAGGTAAGATAGCATTGTGTTCTCATAGTGATAAATGCTTAGATATTTAAGTAGATGTGGGTTAAGACTGTAATTTGTTTTTCATTACGTTCTCCTTGCATCATATAGGGTAGGAATGACCACAAACATCTTTGGAATCTAAACTGAGGAACACAAGTTGGTAATATATAATTTGACTATAGTTTAGAAATAGACGTTGTGAATTTTCAGTAAGAAGAAATTAGAGACTTCTGAGTTGGAAGAATATGGAGGTGNGACATTGATATAATGAAATCTTGAAGACAGCTGGTTAATGAGTATTGTCAAAACTGGAAATATTTAGCATTAGTTCCTATATAAGACAATCTGGCTGAAAATTAACCTGAAAGAGATTTTGAAAAAAATTCCAAAAATATAGTGAAGTTGAGAGAAACTTTTTATAAACTGTCATATTAAGATATGCATCATTATTTCTATGTCTAGAATAAAAAAAACACCAGATTAATTTTTACTGTTTCTGTAGAGAATTGGACTATGTCAGTGTTGTCACATGAAGAAGAGATCAAAAATATACAGCATGAAAAAAATCAATCTGGAAAGATACATACTATATAATTCCAACTATATGACATTCTGTAAAGGGCAAAGCCATGGAGACAGTAAAACATTCAGTGATTATCAGGAGGTACAAGGAAGGAAGAATAAATAGGTGGAATGCAGGATTTTTAGAGCAGTGAAACTATACTGTATGACACTATATGATGTGTGTGTGTATATATATGTCATAAGTTTGTTAATACCCATAGAATGCAAAATACTAAGAGAGAATCCCAATGTAAGCTGTGCAGTAAGGGTAACAACAATGTGTCAATATAAATTCATCATCTATAACAGAGAAACCTCACTAGTGTGGGATGTTGATAATGAAAGACACTTGTGAAAGATGCAGGGGACAGAAGGGAATTCTCTGTACATTCTACTCAACTTTCTTATGAAACTATTAATAAAGCTGCTCAAAAAATAAAGTCCTTTGAAATGAGGTATGCAGCCACAATTGTGGAGAATTGGTTCTTTCTAAAGGAATTCCTTTGTGAAGATGCTCGTAAGATTTCTAACTTCAGTTCTGGAGGAGGAACACCACACATCCATTAGACACACATACAATGCACTCATCTGGTTTCTCTGCTGCATGAGGGCTCCAGTGACAATGAGGCATGATTTCCTCTTCCAGACAGTCTCATATGATTCTATGAGACAATTCATATGGTCTCTACCTTGTGGACTTTTGACATTTCACTTTAACTAAGAGGTTTCTCTCTAAGGTATGTTTTCTATATTTTTTGTTGAGTGATTTTCTATATTCATGTACTTATAAACCTTCTTTCTTACAATGACAGCTATTGTACATCATTATTAGTTTAATTCTGGAATGTTTTTCAAAACATTTGCCAGTGGTGTCTGTATTATCCTGGATTCTATAGATAAACAGAACTACTAGGAGATATAGAAATAGAAGATAAATGGTATAGATTTGCTATAAGATTGATAGGTATAGATTTGCTATAAGAAAACTGGCTCATGAGATAATGGAAGCTGAAGAGTCCCATATCCTGGTCCAGTCAAGTTGATACATGAAATTAACCATCATATTGCCATGTTGAAGGTGTTTCTTACGACAACACTTACTGGAACAAATGTTTTCCAGACTAATGTTTTCCTAAATATATTATCCTTCTTCTCAAAAAAAATATATATTTATGGATGATGAATACAACTGATTTAGGATGTTATGTAACTTGAACTCTTCTTCTAAATGATATCCAGGTCCTTGATCTTCTAGGCAGCTTTGACAACTCTCTTCTCCTGGGCTCTTCTCCTTACTCCAACCAGAGTTTAGTGTCAGGTTTGATCACAGGACACTTCAGAGAGTCTCAGTTGCAGCAGTTCTGCGTCAACTGCACAGATGCAGCCTTGAGTATCAAAGCTTACCCTTAAGCCCGGGCTTGAGATGTGTGGAAGATGCCCTGTTCAATTTTAAGCTCTTCTTAAAAAGGGAGCATCTGAGAAAAAGAAAGGCAGCATTGGACATGTCTACAACAAGTGGTAACCGCTTTTATTTGGTTATTTAAGGGATGGATTTTTACAAAGTTAAAATTGACATTCACAATGATCCTTTAGAGAAAAGCTGCCTAATCAATATATACTCATTTTATCAGCTGTTCTAGTGTTAAGTACCTAATTTTGGAATCCATCTCTATTCCTCAAATTCCTAACAAACACATTAGTGTAAGTGTGCTAAAATGGCTCTTAGGGTGTGCAGTAAACAGTTTCAGTTGGTAACTGAATTTCAAAATTGAGCAACAAATATCAGATTAGCCTTTATTCAGAATATTTTTTATTAAATTCCCTGATATATGTTAATCAGCACCAAAAGTACTAAGGGTAGATTTTCCACTCTTATTAGTCTGTGTTTATACTTAGTTACCCAACATATTTTGGGGAGAGAAAAGGTAAAAATCAGCGTTTATTTGGCTCATATGATGTTTAAATCATTTATTTTCAGTTTAGTGTAAATATAATTTTCAAATACACATTAAGGCAGACCAGTTGACTTGATGAAATTTTCAGTCTGATTACCTATTCACTGGAATTAATTGACAGGTGTGAAATGTGAAATTAATTTTAGGCCAACTTTACTGGGATATGTATTTTTAAATATAAATTTTGGCTATGTATATATGTATGTGTGTGCTCAGTCATGCCTGACTCGGATTTCTCAGGCAAGAATACTGGAAAAAGTGAAAGTGAAAGTTGCTCAGTCATATCTGACTCTTTGTGACCCCATGGACTATACAGCCCATGGGATTCTTTAGGCTAGAATACTGGAATGGGTAAACTTTGCCCCCTCCAGGGGATTTTCACAACCCAGGGATCAAACCCTGGTCTCCTTCATTGCAGGTGGATTCTTTACCAGCTGAGCCATAAGGAAAACCCAAGATACTTTAGTGCTTTGTCATTTTCTATTCCAGGACATCTTCCTGACCCAGGGATCAGACTCATATCTCTTGGGTATCCTGCATTGACAGGCAGATTATTTACTGCTGCACCATCTTGAAAGTCTTATGTATGTATAGAGGCAAAAGTCTACATTGATAAATATGTTTTCTTGTTTTTGCCCCTGTAATATGATTAAATATAAATTTAAAAGTCTCAGCTTTTTTCCATCTCAATAAAATTTTACAAGATTATTCTCCACTGAAGACTTTGATTATATGTTTTCATTTTAGCATTAACAAAAATTTTTGTTGATCTATGGGCTCATGGAAAACTGTTAAGAGAAGCTTTGAAATGGTACCATTGCCTTTAAAATTATGAGTAATGCCATTTCTTTCTGATAATATTACACACAGACTGATTATATTTGAATAAAAAGATAGTCTGCAGTTTTTTAGTCTAGAGTTTTAAACTCAAGTGGATGTTAAGTGTTAGTGCACACCTTTATATCAAGTTAATAAAATTGATGTAGCTCATGTACAGGGGCATTGCAAGGTGTCCTATGAGTCTAGTAAGTTTAGTTTTTCTTCTAGGTGTTGAATTACTATGTCGACAAATACAGGACCTGAACAGATATACGCAAAGCTAGAGTAAAGTGGTAAAAAGAAACCAAATCATGAATATGGAAAAATAATGTGTCAGTCATACAGAAAAGTATGGACAAACAGACATGAACTGAGTCAATCTTTGCCCTCTCTCTGCAGGGAGAAGGTCTGAATCCAGCCAACCTAAATTTACAGTAAAAAAAAAATTGATAGTCCTGTTGCATGTATGGACATGCCTGAAACTAGACCTCTACCACCTTGCTTCCAACCAATCCACTCCTCTAAACATTTCCTCAGTTAATAGAAACACAGCTTTCCAGTTTTTCAGGCCAACACCTTTGAAATCCATCTTTGACTTATTGATTTTACTACATTTAGCTTACTCATTTGATGAAAATACATCAAGAATTTATTTTAAAGTTATTATTTTTCTTTTTTACAATTTAGAAATTACAGCATTCATCCTTGTTTAATAACATAGTTACTTTAACATTTCCCAAATAATGAAGGCTAGAAATTCAGTTCATCTTATCTCTCTTTACACAATATCACATTTCATTTTAGTTCACTCTTCAGTGTAATTATTCATATGATTAAGTCACATGGAATATGATTGCTATGGTTTTGTAGAAAAAAAGAATCATGTATGCTCACAAACATATTTACTTTCCACTTCACTCTATTCCTTTTGCAGTTCTGACTTTTTAACTTATAATTATTATTCTTTAGGTTAAAAAAACATTTTTGTTTCTATCATGTTTTTGTTTGTTTGTTTGTTTTTTAGTGCTAAAAAACAATTAGTAGGAGAGGCTGAGAGGCGCTACCTACCATCAAAGGTAAGAGAAACCTCAGTAAGACGGTAGGCACTTAGAGAGAGCATCAGAGGGCAGACAGACTGAAACCACAATCACACACAACCAGTCAATCTGATCACACAGACCACAGCTTGTAGAATGAATGGAACTAAGTCATTCTGTGTGGGGCCACCCAAGAGAGCTGGGTCAGAGGTAAGACAGAATGTAGTCCACTGGAGAAGGAAATGGTAAACCACTTCAACATTCTTGCCTTGAGAACCCCAAGAATAGTATGAAAAGGTAAAAAGATAGGACACTGAAAGATGAACTTCCGAGGTCGGTAGATGCCCAATATGCTACTGGAGAGTGATGGAGAAATAACTTCAGAAAAATGAAGGGATGGAGCCAAAGCAAAAACAACACCCAGTTGTGGATGTGACTGGTGATAAAAGCAAGGTCTGATCTGTAAAGAGCAATATTGCATAGGAACCTGGGATGTTATGCCCATGAATCAAGGCAAATTGGAAGTGGTCAAACAGGAGATGGCAAAAGTGAACATTGACATTCTAAGAATCAGTGAACTAGGATGGATTGGAATGGGTGAATTTAACTCAGATGTCCATTATACCTACTAATATGGGCAGGAATCCCTTAGAAAAAATATAGTAGCCATCATAGTCAAGAAGAGAGTCTGAAATGCAGTACTTGGATGCAATCTCAAAAACGACAAAATGATCTCTATTTGTTTCCAAGGCAAACCATTCTATATCACGGTAATCCAAGCCTATACCCCAACCAGTAATGCTGAAGAAGCTGAAGCTTAATGGTTCTATGAAGACCTATAAGACCTTTTAGAACTAAAACCGAAAAAGATGTACTTTTCATTATAAGGGACTGGAATGCAAAAGTAGGAAGTCAAGGAACACCTGGACTTGACTAGGCAAATAGCAGGCAAATTTGGCCTTGGAGTACAGAAGGAAGTAGGGCAATGGCTAACAGAGTTTTTCGAAGAGAACACACTAGTCATAGCAAACACCCTCTTCCAACAGCACAAGATAAGACTCTACACATGGACATCACCAGATGATCAACACCAAAATCAGATTGACTATATTTTTTGCAGCCAAAGATGAAGAAACTCTACTCGCTCAGCAAAAGCAAGACCAAGGGCTGATATGGCTTGGATCATGAACTCCTTATAGTCAAATTCAGATTTAAATTGAAGAAAGTGGGCAAAACCACTAGACCATTCAGGTATGCCCTAAATTAAATTCCGTATGATTATACAGTAGAAGTGAGTAATAGATTTAAGGGACTAGATCTGATAGACAGATTGCTTGAAGAAATATGGACAGAGGTTTGTGACGTTATAGAGGAGAAAAGGATCAAGATCATCCCCAAGAAAAACAAATGCAAAAAAGCAAAACGGCTGTCTGAGGAGGCCTTACAAATACCTGTGAAAAGAACAGAAGCTAAAAGCAAAGGAGGATGGAAAGATATACCCATTTGAATGAAGAGTTAGAAAGAATAGCAAGGAGAGATAAGAAAGTCTTCCTTAGCAATCAATGCAAAGAAATAAAGGAAAACAATAGAATGGGAAAGACTAGAGATCTCTCCAAGAAAGTTAGAGACAACAAGGGAACGTTTCATGCAAAGATGAGCTCAATAAAGGACAGAAATGGTAGGGGCCTGACAGAAGCAGAAGGTATTAAGAAGAGGTGGCAAGAATACACAGAAGAATTGTACAAAATATCTTCATGATGCAGATAATCACGATGGTGTGATCACTCACCTAGAGCCAGACATCCTGGAATGTGAAGTAAAGTGGGCCTTAGGAAGCATCACTACAAACAAAGCTAGTGGAAGTCATGGAATTCCCATTGAGCTATTTAAAATCCTGAAAGATGATGCTGTGAAAGTGTTGCACTCAATATGCCAGCAAATTTGTAAAACTCAGGAGTGGCCACAGGATTGGAAAAGGTCAGTCTTCATTTAATTCCCAAAGAAAGGCAATGCCAAATAATTCTCAAATTACCACACAATTGCACTCATCTCACACCCTAGTTAAGTAATGCTCAAAACTTTCGAAGCCAGACTTCAGCAATATGTGAACTGTGATCTTCCAGATGTTATAAACTGGCTTTAGAAAAGGCAGAGAGAGGAACCACAGATCAAATTGCCAACATCGGCTGGATTATGAAAAAAGCAAGAGTTCCAGAAAAAAAAAAAAAACAAACATCTATTTCTGCTTTATTGACTATGCCAAAGCCTTTGATGGTGTGGATCACAATAAACTGGAAAATTATGAAAGAGATGGAAATTCCAGACCACCTGACCTGCTTCTTGAGAAACCTATATGCAGGTCAGGAGGCAACAGTTAGAACTGGACATGGAACAATAGACTGGTTCCAAATATGGAAAGAAGTACTTCAAGGCTGCATATTGTCACTCTGGTTATTTAACTTATATGCAGAATATATCATAAAAAATGCTGGGCTGGATGAAACACAAGCCAGAATCAAGATTACTGGGAGAAATATCAGTAACCTCAGATATGCAGATAACACCATCCTTATGGCTGAAAGTGAAGAGGAGCTAAAAAGCCTCTTGATGAAAATGAAAGAGGAGAGTGAAAATGTTGGCTTAAAGCTCACCTTTCAGAAAATTAAGATCATGGCATCTAATGCCATCACTTCATGTCAAATAGATGGGGTAAAAGTGAAAAAAGTGGCTGAATTTATTTTGGAGGGTTCCAAAATCATTGCAGACTGTGTTAAAGATTCTTACTCCTTGGAAGGAAAATTAGGAAACCTAGATAGCATGTTCAAAAGCAGAGATATTGCTTTGCCAACAAAGGTCTGTCTAGTCAAGGCTATGGTTTTTCCAGTGGTCATGTATGGATGTAAGAGTTAGACTGTGAAAAAAGCTGAGTGCTGAAGAATTGATGCTTCTGGACTGTAGTGTTGGAGAAGACTCTTGAGAGTCCCTTGGACAGCAAGGAGACCCAATGAATCCATTCTAAAGATCAGTCCTGGGCGTACATTGGTAAGACTGATGTTGAAGCTGAAACTCCAATAGTTTGGCCACCTGATGCGAAGAGCTGACTCATTGGAAAAGAATCTGATCCTGGGAATGATTGAAGGCAGGAAGAAAAGGGGATGACTGAGGATGAGATGGTTGGATGGCATCACTGACTAGATGGACATGAATATGGGTAAAATCCAGGAGTTAGTGATGGACAGGGAGGCCTGGCGTGCTTCGGTTCATGGGGTCACAAAGAGTCGGACACAACTGATCAACTGAACTGAACTGAAAGATGGTATTCTTTTTTTTTCTTTCTTTTTTTTTTTTTTACCTGACCTCCTCACTTCTGTTGTAAATGTTTCTTTTCTTCTGGCTGTTTTATCACGTGTTTTTGGTATTCAGTTTTCAGCATTTCAATAATTTACCCTCAGGCCATTTTCTTTATATTTATTCTTCTTAGTCCCATCTGATCTATGGGGTTTTGTCTATTATCAATCTTCAGAATCCCTCACCTGTGCTTTTTCCTCATGTTCTGGGCATCCATTCCACTGTTTAGACTTTTAGTCTGCATCACGTATGCTTTACAGTCTTCTCTGAAATTTTGATTCCTCTTTCACTTTTATTTCCTGTTTCAAAATGTGATTTTGAACTTTCTCCCAGTCCTTCATGTTTGTCTTTTGCTGCTGTTAAAATATACAATGATTTCTTCTATCAGAGATTATAATTTTACCACTAGAATACTGTGTATATTTTCTAAATATTTGAGCAGACTTTCCATTCTTTTCTTCTTTCTCAAAATTTTTGAATATGTCAACTATTTTTAAAATAGTATATGTTTATTTTAATGATGTTTCATAAGTGGGCTATTCATGCTATTTTCTTCACTTCATTTAATGATGTGTCATAAGTGGGTTTTTGTTTTTTGTTTTGTTTTTTTTGCTGTTTTCTTCACTTAACTTTGAAAATGGTATCTTGTTCTTTCTCATGCCCAGTAGAATAATAACATAACATAAGGCAGGACAATTTGAACAAAATGACTAGAGACTCCATGTGAAACTGTCTTTCCAGGAAGAATTCCTCTGGATACATTAGGAAACTTGATTTCCATAATTTGTCTGAGTTTAATCATGTCAAATTTGTAGGTATGTTAAGTTTAGTCTAGGTCTTGCTTGGCCTTAGTCCGTGAAAATATTTTATCTTGCTGTCAGATATGTGTTGTAAAGTATGTGTTTTACTATGTGTAAACATCATGTGTTCATGGTATTTCTTGTGTTGGTTGGTCTGTGGATCTTCAGCAACATAAAACTATAGAATTTTTAAGTTTCTTAATATTATTGTCCATGTAATTATAAATGCTTATAAATTTATAATGTTTTCTCTTCTGAATCTTTCAGCCTAATCAGCTTCAGAGGATTAGAAGTTAGCAGCTATACGTGTTAAAGCCTTAGAGGTCTTCAAGGCTCTTTTTGATCATTGAGAATAATGGTAAAATATTGCTCACAAACTTAAAGAAAGAAGATAGGGCAAAAATTATAATATGTTCATAAAAGAAATGCAAGGTGCATTAAAGTGGCATTGACAAGTATTATGCTTACTGGAAGAAAAGTTATGACCAACCTAGATAGCATATTAAAAGGCAGAGACATTACTTTGCCAACAAAGGCCCATCTAGTCAAGGCTATGGTTTTTCCAGTGGTCATGTATGGATGTGAGAGTTGGACTGTGAAGAAAGCTGAGCACCAAAGAATTGATGCTTTTGAACTGTGGTGTTGGAGAAGACTCTTGAGAGTCCCTTGGACTGCAAGGAGATCCAACCAGTCCATCCTAAAGTATATCAGTCCTGGGTGTTCATTGAAAGGAATGATGCTAAAGCTGAAACTCCAATACTTTGGCCACCTCACGGGAAGAGTTGACCTATTGGAAAAGACCCTGATGCTGGGAGGGATTGGGGGCAGGAGGAGAAGGGGACGACAGAGGCTGAGATGGCTGGATGGTATCACCGAATCTATGGACATGAGTTTGAGTAAACTCCAGGAGTCGTTGATGGACAAGGAGGCCTGGCGTGGTGCGATTCATGGGCTCACAAAGAGTTGGACATGACTGAGTGAACTGAACTGAACTGATGCTTACTGGTAATAAGATAAATTAATATCTAATAGTAACTACATTGGTATCAAAGCACCAAAGATTCTGATAAAATTAAAATAATTATTTTAATGCATAAAAGATATAATAAAAAGATAAATACTCAGAGTAACAGAAATCCCAAGGTTTTCAATTAGTTCAAAATTAAGAAGATGCCTCAGTGGTAAGGCCTAAATTTGTTGAATTTGTTTTTGCTTTTAAGTGGA
>SJYQ01104730.1:1000672-1018910 GCA_006410935.1 Redunca redunca
GAATACTGCAAAGCAATAAAAATTAATGACAAAGAGCTAAAACACTCTTTGTTCAAATGTGTGTAGTGAATGATTTTACTTAATGTAATGTACAAGAATAGATCAAATTGACATGTGAAGTTAAAAATGAGCAGAGTGGTGTTTATCTAAGGGGAAGTGTATCAAGAATTAAAAATGACTTCCAGAGGAACAATGATGGTACCAGAGGAAATAACTATGCATCACTGCATAAATACACTTTGGTAAGGCGTCTATCTATCTAGGTTTCTGTGTCAGTATGCACATATATACTAAAGATGTCATGTAATACATTACACAGAAGTGCTGCTGCTGCTGCTAAGTCGCTTCAGTTATGTCTGACTCTGTGCAACCCTATAGACGGCAGCCCACCAGGCTCCTCTGTCCCTGGGATTCTCCAGTCAAGAACACTGGAGTGGGTTGCCATTTCCTTCTCCAATACATGCATGCATGCTAAGTTGCTTCAGCCATGTCCAACTCTGTGTGGCCCCATGGACATCAGCCCACCAGACTCCTGTCCACAGGATTCTCCAGACAAGAATACTGGAGTATTACATAGAAGTAAATACAGCTATATTTATAAAGCCATAAATGTAGTATATGAAGTTATAGAAGTGAAAATAAATGCGTATAAAATTAATGTCTTTAGGGATAATATAGAATTTTAAAAGTTTGCAGTGATTGTATAGTACAACTCCCCTACATGAAAATCAAACCTTGCAAAACTATGCCATTGTAATGATGAACACAATGAAATAGGCTATAAAATTATAAAGGAAACATGACCATGGCAAAAATGCCATCAGGAAAGTGTGAAAAATTACAAACAAGCTGTGGGAAGAATAATTCTTCTTTATTAAGAAATTAATAAATGAAAAATAGGAAAGAAAAAAGAAGTGAGAGCCTATAGTAATGTTATGCACAGTATTTACTTCCAAAAGGAAATATTCTTTCTGCAGCATTAAATTATTGAGTTGCCAAAGAGATATTCTTGAAAGCTTTTTTTATTGTTGTTGTTATAATTAATATTTTACTTAGGAGTGTGGTTTGAGTAGATTAGGTATAATTTGGAAAGTAATTGAAATGGGAATATAGGGAGACAAGATTTCTACAGGTTGAGGAGTAAACATGAAAGCAAAAATGTAGACACTGCCAATGATGGCTATACTTTCAAGTTTGGATGATGGAGGAAGAACAATTCATGAAGGACATTTATTTGCTTGTTTTAGGAAAGGGAAGTTGATTAATTTGTTAGAAAAAGGCATCTAAATATGACTCAGGTTTTATGAGAAGTAAAGATTAAACCTGTGTTTTTAGTGAAGTGAGTGAATTCGCTCAATCGTGCCCAATTCTTTGTGACCCCATGGATTATGGACTAAGAGGCTCCTCTATCCATGGAATTTTCCAGGCAAGAGTATTGCAGTGGGTTGCCATTTCCTGCTCCAGGGGATCTTCCTGAGGCAGGGTTTTTAGGTGATGCCATTTTGTCTTATTTAAGCATCAGTCAGTTATAATGGAGAAATTATACAACATTTTATATTCTTCAAACATTAATAGAAATTTAATAACTCTGGTCAAAAAGAATGATGATATATTTGGAAAGAATGAGTGTAAGCGGGTGAATGTCAAGTTGTTTTTCAACATCTTATGATAATCTTTAATAGCTTTCTCACTTCTGGTATATTAAGTTGAAGTGCATTAATGAGTAATCTTTCTCATATGAGAAATGATTTCATTATTTGAATTTAGCACCTCAGAATCCGGGGAACATGTACCTTCAAATATTTTTAATAAAATTGTTCCAGGAGCTATGGTTCTTAATACTTATTAGCATCTATACATATATTTGTGATGCCACCAGAACTTTACCTAATTGAGACCTAAATGAGGTAAACATGGAGAGGGGAAATCAGATTTTGCTCTGCTTCTGCATTTTCAGACCCAGTGGAGTATGGGTAAACTTAGATTGTGTATTTATACACATTGACTGGAAAGGATAGGAAGAAAATCAGAGCACTCAGATGAAAGTCATGTGAAACCTTCAAAGTTCTCTCAGAAGTCACTGCTAATGAATATACTCTGCCTTATTTAACAAGAATTTACAGGTTGCTGAATAAGCCTGTAAATTCTTGCCAAATAAGGCAATTTTAGGAATGGGGGAAAAATAAGAAGAGTTTGTTCACCATCCACATCATTTGTGATTTCTATTGTCACCCTGCTTATTTAACTTATATGCAGAGTACATCATGAGAAACGCTGGGCAGGAAGAAGCACAAGATGGAATCAAGATTGCCGGGAGAAATATCAATAACCTTAGGGATGCAGATGACACCACCTTTATGGAAGACAATGAAGAGGAACTAAAAAGCCTCTTGATGAAAGTGAAAGAGGAGAGTGAAAAAGTTGGCTTAAAGCTCAACATTCAGAAAACTAAGATCATGGCATCTGGTCCCATCACTTCATGGGAAATAGATGGAGAAACAGTGGAAACAGTGTCAGACTTTATTTTTGAGGGCTCCAAAATTACTGCAGATGGTGATTGCAGCCATGAAATTAAAAGACACTTACTCCTTGGAAGGAAAGTTATGCCCAATCTAGATAGTATATTCAAAAGCAGAGATGTTACTTTGCCAACAAAGGTCCATCTAGTCAAGGCTATGGTTTTTCCAGTGGTCATGTATGGATGAGAGAGTTGGACTGTGAAGAAAGCTGAGCACTGAAGAATTGATGCTTTTGAACTGTGGTGTTGGAGAAGACTCTTGAGAGTCCCTTGGACTGAAAGGAGATCCAACCAGTCCATTCTAAAGGAGATCAACCCTGGGTGTTCTTTGGAAGAAATGATGCTAAAGCTGAAACTCCAGTACTTTGGCCACTTCATGCAAAGACTCACTGGAAAAGACTCTGATACTGAGAGGGATTGGGGGCAGGAGGAAAAGGGGACAACAGAGGATGAGATGCCTGGATGGCATCACTGACTCGATGGATGTGAGTCTGAGTGAACTCTGGGAGATGATGATGGACAGGGAGGCCTTGCATGCTGCAATTCATGGTGTCGCAAAGAGTCGAACACGACTGAGCACCTGAACTGAACTGAACTGAACTGAATGTCATGACTTACCATAAAGCTATGAGAAATAATTTAAAAAGCATAATATTATCCATTGAAATACAGGAAAAGTATGCATGAGTCCCACTCTTAAGGAGATACAGATAACATTGTACTTGACAGTGCTATCTTTGTACATGGTTACTGTATGCAAGAATCTTCTGATATGTTATTTATAATCTACCTGAAAACCCAGCTTCACAGATACAGTCATCCATATAGTTCAGTTAGAAAATTAAAAAAAAAAAATATTCCCCACAACTGAATGAATTAAAGAAAGTCCTACTGATAAAAAAAATCTTAAAATTTATCTTAAACTCCTTTTATTTAAAATTTTATTTTTTTTCTACTACAGTATATGCCTTCAAGGTAATAAATACTTTAAAAGTTTGCTGTTGTACTTTTTGAGAGGTGTGGGGATTGTGTTGATGACAAAACACTGTGGAAAATTCTGAGAGATGGGAATACCAGACATCCTGACCTGCCTCTTGAGAAACTTATATGCAGGTCAGGAAGCAACAGTTAGAACTGGACATGCAACAACAGACTGGTTCCAAATCGGGAAAGGAGTACACCATGGTTGTATACTGTCACCCTGCTTATTCAACTTAATGCAGAGTATATAATAAGAATACTGAGCTGAAAGAAACACAAGCTGGAATCAAGATTGCTGGGAGAAATATCAATAACCTCAGATATACAGATGATACCACTCTTATGGCAGAAAGTGAAGAGGAACTAAAAAGCCTCTTGATGAAAATGAAAGAGGAGAGTGAAAAAGGTGGCTTACAGCTCAATATTCAGAATACTAAGATGATGGCATCTAGTCCCATCTCTTCGTGGGAAATAGATGGAGAAACAGTGGAAAGAGGGTCAAACTTTATTTTGGGGGTTCCCAAAATCACTGAGAATCACTGAAAATCACAAAATCACTGAGAATCATGGCAAAAGCAATGACACCCCACTCCAATCCTCTTGCCTGGAAAATCCGTAGATGGTGGAGCCTGGTAGGCTGCAGTCCATGGGGTCGCTAAGAGTAGGACACGACTAAGTGACTTTACTTTCACTTCTCTTTCATATATTTGAAAAGGAAATGGCAACCCACTCCAGTATTCTTGCCTGGAGAATCCCAGGGATGGCAGAGCATGGTGGGCTGCTGTCTATGGGGTCGCACAGAGTCAGACACGACTGAAGCAACCTACCAGCAGTTGCAGCAGCAAAATCACTGCAGATGGTGATTACAGCCATAGAATTAAATGACGTTTACTCCTTGGAAGGAAAGTTATGACCAACTTAGATAGCATATTCAAAAGCAGAGACGTTGCTTTGCCGACTAAGGTCCATCTAGTCAAGGCTATGGTTTTTCCAGTGGTCATGTATGGATATGAGAGTTGGACTGTGAAGAAAGCTGAGCACTGAAGAATTGATGCTTTTGAACTGTGGTGTTGGAGAAGACTCTTGAGTGTCCCTTGGCCTTCAAGGAGATCCAACCAGTTCATCCTAAAGGAGATCAGTCCTGGGCATTCATTGGAATGAGTGATGCTAAAGCTGAAACTCCAATACTTTGGCCAACTGATGGGAAGAGTTGACCCATTGGAAAAGACTCTGATTCTGGGAGGGATTAGGAGAAAGAGGAGAAGGGAACAGAGGATGACATGACTGGATGGCATCACCAACTCGATGTACATGAGTCTGAGTGAACTCCGGGAGTTGATGATGGACAGGGAGGCCTGGCGTGCTGCAATTCATGGGGTGGCAAAGAGTCAGACACAACTGAGCAACTGAACTGAACTGACTAAGGTTTTAACAGCCTTTTCACTTTTTTAAAAGCATAAGTAAAATCTCCACTGCTGCTGCTGCTGTGGCTTCTAAGTCGCTCAGTTGCATCCGACTCTATGTAACCCCATAGACAGCAGCCCACCAGGCTCTGCCGTCCTTGGGATTCTCAAGACAAGCACACTAGAGTGCCGTTTCCTTCTCCAATGCATGAAAGTGAAGAGTGAAAGTGAAGTCGTTCAGTCGTGTCCAACTCTTAGCAACCCCATGGACTGCTGCCTACCAGGCTCCTCTATCCATGGGATTTTCCAGGCAAGAGGACTGGAGTGGGGTGCCATTGCCTTCTCCAAAAATTTCCACTAGACAATCAAAATTCTTGGCTCTTCTGTTTGTTCATCATGTAAATTTGTACAAGCCAAATTTAAGCCATTTGTGTTAGCTATAGAAATGAAACAAAAGTAGTTGTGCTACCTATCTCTTAGAGACATTTAAAGACTCATGCTGCAAGTTATGTAAAATGCTGTGTATAAAGAATGTGATGTTGTGCACACAAAGCCTTGTTTAACCTTTAATCCCAGTGGTTGTCAGCTAACAATTATCAGTGATTCGGAGATTGTATCAAAAATTCTTCTCACAGGAGAGGCTAAAACCAGATTTTTACTATCAGTATTTGAATCAATCAAAAAACAACTTGAATAATGAAAGCAAAAATTGTTTTTTTATGAAGAAATGTTAGTGGAAGTGTTGAATGCTAGAAATTGACTCTCAGAGGTGAAATTAAGACTATGCAATATGCATGGGTTAATTACACTAGTTTGCAAACAACCTCACTCTCACTTGATCAAAATGTAGTTGGTCCACTAAAACCTATTGCATGTGTCTCTTGGAGATGGTGTTCATAGTTGGATCTGTAATCGGCCCTGTTTCAAGCCATTGGTTTAGAAATATTTCTGATTGCATGATGCCTGTAGAATGCCATTACAAAAATACCTAAAAGGGTAAAACATCAGGAAGTCACTGAGCTAAGGGATGAGTTGTATGATTCAGTTCAGTTCAGTTCAGTTCAGTTCATTCACTCAGTCATGACCGACTATTTGTGATCCCATGAATCGCAGTACACCAGGCCTCCCTGTCCATCACCAACTCCCAGAGTTCACTCAGACTCACGTCCATCAAGTCAGTGATGCCATCCAGCCATCTCATCCTCTGTGTCCCCTTCTCCTCCTACCCCCAATCCCTCCCAGCATCAGAGTCTTTTCCAATGAGTCAACTCTTCGCATGAGGTGGCCAAAGTACTGGAGTTTCAGCTTTAGCATTATTCCTTCCAATGAAATCCCAGGGCTGATCTCCTTCAGAATAGACTGGTTGGATCTCCTTACTACCTGTCAATTAATGTGTTTAATAATATCCTTTTCCAGCAGAAATTAATCTGAGCCTGATTTTAATTAAATCTTACATTTCAAATGTCTTTGACAACCACTATTATTGACCAAAACATTTCCTGTGATACAGTGCTAGGTTTATATTCAAAGGAATTGAGAACAGATAATCAAACAAGTACATCTACACTCATGTTCACAGCAGCATTATTTTCAATGACCAAAATATGGAAAAGAGCCAAATGTTCATCAGTAGATAAATGAAGAATAGACAAGTTGTGGTCTATCCATACTATGAAATATTGTTCAGTCATCAAAAGGGGGAACACTGATAAAAGCTCCACACATGTTTATGAACCTTGAAAACATTTTGTCAAGTGAAAGAAACCAGTTTCTAAAAATGTCATATTATATGATTCCATCAACATGAAATATTCAGAATAAGTAAATCCAGAGAGACAGAGCAGATTGGTGACTGTCAGGGGCTGGAAGAAGGTGGGGAGAGTAACTCTTTCATGGCCATGGGATTTCCTTCGGGGGTGATAAAAATGTTTTGGAACTAGATAAAGTAGGTTGCAAAATACTGTGAATGTATAAAATACTAACTAAGTGTTCACTTTAAAATGGTCATATTTATGTAAATGTTACCTAAATTTCACACACGCACACAAATATATATATATATGATAATTTTGTTTTGTTTGCCTCTAATTGGTTTAGGGCAGCTCACAATAATTCACAATAACTCAAGTAACACAAAGTAAGTTAATAATGATCTGTACATATTAAAATACTGTGATATAAAGCAGTGTTTTCATAGGGGAAATGACCTAGGAAATCCCACAGACCGTATAGTTCATGGGGTCACAAAGAGTTGGACGTGACTGAGTGATTTTCACTTTCACGTTCATTTTCACTTTGGTATTTTCACCCCTTTCTGATTTACAGCAGATATAATGCAAATAAAAATAACCATCTAAGAATTTCTCAAGATAAAGTGTCTGGGAGGCATGGTGGCTGGTCTCTTGATTAGCTGGTCATGGGGCATCCCTCAATTAGTACTTCTAGCAATCCAGAGCTCCTGAACACTTCTGGTTATTCCCATTTCAGTACCAAAGAACTGCTCATGATTAGCATTGTCACAGGTATCTCCTTCAGTCCTGGTAACAACATCTTCTTTATGAGAGAGGGAAGCAATAGAATAAGAGGAACGCTTTGTTTCATGTTCACTGTGTACCAAGACCCAGCCTCGTGATTTTCTTATTAGGATTAACAGCATTGAGGAATAACATCGTATCGTCCTTATTTCACAGATGAGAGAGCTGAAACATATGCAAGTGAAGAAACATGAGGATTTGCACAGAGTCAGGATTCAGATCCAGGAAGACTGTCTCTGAACCAAGATTCCCGCTAGCTTCTCATGTAGAGAAAGTTCCTCAGATGTGGTGAGCTCACTCTCCTGAACCAAAGTGTTTTACATTGTGAAAGTTACTGCAGTACAGAGTATCTGTGGATTTGAAGGATGCTCAGTTTTGTTAGAAAATGCTCTTTCTTAAATCATGTTTCATTTAGAGATTCCAGTTTCTGAGAAGCACTGAAAAGTAAAAATTTGAAAACAGTAACAAAAGCTGTGCTCAACATTTCATAAGCAGTGAATAATGATCAAATCATAAAGAGAAGAGCCAGAATCTTTAAGACATTAGGACAAACAGCAAACAGAGATTCATTAGTACCTGACTGTCATCAGTAGGAAGAGAAATGGGCACCTGCAGGGATTCTGGTGAGCCTGGGCTGGCACCCCAGGATTACTTACTCACCCACCATGGAACTTTGGTCAGTACTGCAGTGCCTTGGTCAGAGGTTACTCCAGATGACTAGCTATTGGATTATTATAAAGACTAAATAAGATGATACAAGTAAGGTACAACAGATTAAATATCAAATAATAAGTTAATTGGTGTTCAATAACTAGCTCTGTTGATGGTGAAGATAGTTTTGGTGCAATCTTGGCTGTGTGTTGTGCAGAGGATGGGATCCTAGGGACTGCATACAGCATACCCCTCTGTCCCTTCACACTGATCCACCACAACTGAGAAAAGCTGATGGGGGCAGGGGTCACTACCAAAAGAGGGGCTTGGAAGGGGAGAGTTACCCTTAGGGAGGAAGCAGTTTTAGACATAGCCCCATCATAATTGTTTCTTCCTATTCTGAACAACTTCCTGGAGTGAAATAGAAAGCATTCTCCCTCTGCATTTGAATCACTCCCATGATTAATGAATCACTCAGTGGAGTCCAAAGTCTCCCGTTCCATTACCTTTCTCAAGGACACAGAGGTCAATTGCTTCTCCTTCTCCATAAATTTCCAAGTCAAACAAAGACCGTTTCTTGGAATTTAACTCGAAATATCTTCAGCAAGATGAAGAGTTTCGTGTAGAGGCTATGACTAATGACAACAATTCATTCTGAGATCATTATACAAATCTGCACATAGAAAATTTATCCCTTCTGTGAAGAACAACGAAGTGCCTTAGGAGAGAGACCCCTGGAGAGCTTCAAGATTTATAGGAAAGTGAGGAAGAAATGGAAAAGGCTTTTACTCTTTTGCTGCACTTGCTGATGGTTGTTCATAATATAAACACTCCTTTAACAAAGTCTAATTGTGAGGCCTAGTCTCCAGCAACTGGGTGATGGATTGATTTGGATTGTTATAGGAAACAATGATCCAGGGAGAACTGGAATGCTTCCTTGTTGGAGAATGGATTTCTCATCCACATGTGTAGCAGGGCTCGAACTGAAGACATGCTGTCCAGCTTACTCACTATAATTGGGATCATTTGTAACACAACACAGACTTGTTTCACAAATAGTTTTCTGTTCTTTCTTGACAGACTAAATAAAGAACTCTTAGTTCGGGGGTTTTAGAAAAGAGTGGCATGAATTACTCAAATCTGTTAAATGCACTGCCAGGCCACCTGTGCTTTCTTGAAACCACTTTGAGACTTCTACTTGGCAATTGTTTGTAAGTTACTAATGGAACCCATTGAAGAAGGAAATGGCAACCCACTCCAGTGTTCTTGCCTGGAGAGTCCTGTGGACAGGGGAGCCTTGTGGGATGCCATCCATCGTGTTGCAAAGAGTTGGACACAGCTGAAGCGACTTAGCAGCAGCAACAGCAACGGAACCAGTTAAAGTAAGAAGGCACAATTTTTCAAAGAAATGCAAATAAACATTTTGTTTGTTTGTTTTTACCTAGGAATTTATTGCTTTTTGTTACATATCTCCCCATTCTCAGTTCACAGAGTATATTATCCTTGGGGAACTTTTTTTTTTTTTTTCTTTTAACATTGTGTGTATATCTTCACTGCTAACTTCAGTTTGCATTTCTGTTTATAAACTGTTACCTCAAAAGAAGCCATGCTTTCTGTATAACTTTAGTATAAACCCTCAAAACAAATTGTACAACTTAATATTTAGATTATACAGATATCTCTGAAGAAAATTTGCAACCAGGAAACCACTCTACACTTTTAAAAATGTTTATTTTCTTAGAAGAAATGGAAGAGTAATTTGTATAGAGAATTTGATGTTCTCAACGTTCAGCAGCATGGTTTCACCTGTTTGCTGAGGACTCTGAGGGTCTGGAACCTGCATTGCAGTTCAGCTGTCTTGCCTCTATACCTCAGTAAACTACTCCGTCTGATTAAAGTGTAACTATGCTGCAAACCCCATAACAGTCTCTCATTTATCTTTAATAACCTCATCTTCTTGGTTACTCTATTTTTAAAATTTTTCTTCTGTCATTAACCTTTATAATTTTCTGCAAAAATTACAGCTAGACCTACATGTTTCTTGATTTTTTTTTAAATTAGGATATTTATGTATAAAAGTCTTCCTTGAGTCAGGAAGATCCTGAGAAGGAAATGGCTACCCACTCCAGTATTCTTGCCTGGGAAATCCCATGAGGAGGCTGGCGGGGTACAGTCCATGGGCTGTACCACATAAAGTTGGACACGACTGTGTGACTAGCATTCATGGAGACAGATAATAAGAAAAAACAGCTAACTTTGAAAACAAATAAACACATAAAAAACACAACAACAAAAACCTTGCTTATCTTGGTTAAAACTGTGTATCTAAAAACAAGTTCAAAATTAAAGGTGACAGCTGAACCCTTGACAAGTCTCATTTAATTTCTGGTGACCTCCAGAGGACATTTCAGGGCTCCTTGGGGGCACTTATAACAGTGATGCAAATTCATATCTTGTGGGACATTTCAGCTACTCTTATTGCCCCCTACCACCATTTCCATGAGGAAGAATTCACAGTGCCTGTTTTGGAAGCTAAGGCCCTCAAATGACACAGGTTCATTATTAGCCCTGGCAAGAGAAATAAGAACATGCAAGACTCCCCTGACTGTTCACTCTCACCCCTATCTTCCCTCACTGAGGCAGCCAGTGGGACTGGACTGTGTCAGGCTCCAAAGTCCAGTACATGGGCCACTCAGAGATCACCATGGGTCTGAGCACAAGGAAGCTACAATGTGGAGAAAGTGATGAGCATTCTCTGTGCCTTCCTGGGCTCCACAGGCACTGCCAAAGGAACACAAGGGGAAGTGAATTTGACTTTAGTGGAATGGAAACACTGACCACTACTGACCCCATTCCATGGACAGGAGGGTGGAGGAGAGATAGAGGGGCAGGGTCTTCTCTTTAGCATCTTTTGTAGAAGGCAGACACATCCATGAACAAGCGCAGGAATTGTGCCCTGTCTCCTCTGTAGGCCCCCTAGCTTCACCAAAACTGTGGTTGCCTCCCATTGTTAGGTAGGAAGTCAGGCATGAGCAAGGAGGGATGGCCAGGCTGGAAAAGATTCATGTTGATGTCTAAGCCTCATCCCAGACATGCCCCAGTGCAACCCAGGGGCATTCACAGATATTCTACAAAATAACCTCAGAGACTTTTCCAGCACCAGTGTATGCACTCTTGGTGCACAGCTGTGTCAAATGACCTTAGGCAGCCAGGATTCTTGAAGGGTTCATAAATACTCTATACATACACAGATCTGATTATAGCAGATTGAATTATAGGAAAGAAATGTACAGGAGAGTCTGTTGTTATGTAACATACAAGTGTCAATCAAAACTGTTATTCCAGTCCCACCTAGATGGATATTTAAAAACCCTGTCTTGAAAGCTCCCATACCTCATCATTCTAGAGCCAGTGACTCTCTTGACTTGGCCCACCTCTCCCTTGAGGTGTTCGTTCTGTTCTTTCATTAATAAATTTGTTTTTTCCATGGGTAAGACTTCAGACTCTTCTGTGTGTCTTTACCAAGACACACAAGGGCAGCCCATGTGGAGGGCTTCTCTCTGACTATTTCTCTATCCAGTAACACCTGGAGCATGAGCCTGACAGCAGCCTGGTGGCCTGTTCACTTATACAAGCTCATCTTTCATGGACACAAACCTCTGCATCGTGCAACATCCAGGGACCGATTTAGGTCCCTCCTGCCAAAAATTAAATTATCAGCATGCCAAAAAGACCACTAATTTGAGCACTACAAACCAACCCCCATTCTTTGAGAGTACAAAAGTAAAACCTTGTTTTCTTTCAAATGGGCCAGAATGATCACTTTTGCTTTTCATTTTCTTGCAGAAGGACCTCATCGTTGGGAGCATACTGCTGTCAGTGGTAACTCTGGGCCAACGTGTTTTCTGTGAGCCTCAGCTTCAGGTGGGAGATGCTCCCCTGGCATCACTCTTCATGACACAGGCATTTGTAAATACAGGAGTGCCTAGTGCCTTCTAAGTCCTCACAGTCTTTCTCAGGATCTCTATTTCTGTTGCTGACCACCGACTTGAGCAGAAATTCAGAGTCATTATGGGAAGAGGCTTGGGGGAAAACGTGCAATAAAAGACCATATATTTTAACTGGTTGCTCAGGTTGATCGTGACTTCCATCTAATCATTTATAGGAGATAGAGATGATTTGTGAATTAACTCAGGAGAAAACTGGAACAAAGTGTGTCTATTGCTCCTGCAATATAATTTTGCTGAGTATTTTTCTTGAAAGATTGACTTTAAAACTGACTGTGGGGGATGGATATGGGAGAAATTAGTCAAGGTGGTCAAAAGATACAAGTCTCAGTTATGAGGTAAATAAGTTTGGTGATGTAGTGGGAAACATTGGGGACTGCAATTAATACTGTATTGCATATTTGAAAGTTGCTAATAAAGTATATCTTGAAAGTTCTCATTGCAAGAAAAAATTGTAGCTATGTAAAGCAAAGAAATCCAACCAGTCCATCCTAAAGGAGATCAGTCCTGGGTGCTCATTGGAAGGACTGATGCTAAAGCTGAAACTCCAATACTTTGGCCACCTCATGCAAAGAGTTCACTCATTGGAAAAGACCCTGATTGTGCAAAAGATTGAAGGTGGGAGGAGAAGGGGACAACAGAGGATGTGATGGCTGGATGGCATCACTGACTCAATGCACATGAGTTTGGGTGAACTCCGGGAGTTGGTGACGGACAGGGAGGCCTGGCATGCTGCGATTCATGGGGTCGCAAAGAGTTGAACATGACAAACTGAGCAATTGAACTGAAGTGAACTGAACTGAACTGAAAGCAAAGAAAAGACCTGTTTCCCTTAAAGAACAGTCTCTCTGACAAAATTCCCGACTTGGTGGATGGCAAGCCCAGGCTCTGGGCTTCACAGACTCTGTTTGGGGACCACATGATTTTTTTCTCAACGTTGAGTTCACTCTTGGGTCTGACAGTGGCCTGGTTTCCATTTTCACTAGAATAGGACATCTATGTTATGCTAAACTCTATACGCTGTCTGTGATAACAAATGAAAGGTGAAATCTCAAAACTTTAATTAAGAAAAAGAAAGAAAAAAATACACTTATACCCTGCAGCCCACTGCAGGTGCAGGAGTCTTTCTTGACTCAAAGAGTCTGACTAATTCCACCACGTGTGCAACTATCTCAATATCTGGGCTATCAAGTTAACCATATAAAGGGTAAAGTTATTTGGAGAACTCATACAGTTTCTTGTGTGTTTCCACTCAGATATATATAACTTTTCAAGCGCCCTTTTAATCTCTAATTCTTGAATAGAGCACAGGCAACTTGTGTTAGTTTCCCATTAGCATGTAGCAAACAGCTCCCAAATCTAGCAGCTTTAAAGCAGAAAACATTTATTTCACCCAGTATCTGAGGGTCAAAAGAAGTTTGTCTGGTGGTTCTGGCTCAGAGTCTCTGATGGGAATTCAGCCATCTTGATTCCTGGGTCTACAAGTCACCTGAATACTTAAACCACACAGTGGTTGCCTGGATTTCTCATAGGGCTGTGAATGTCCTTGTGGCTTACCAGTTTTCCCCCAGTGGAAGTCACCTAGGAGGAACAAATGGAAAGACACAAAGCTTCTTATGACTTAGTCTTGGACATGACAGAGCATCAGTCCCATCAAAGTAGAGGTGAACCACTAAATCAAGTCAATGCTCAACAAGAAGTGAATTAAGCTCCACCTTTGAAAGGGAAGTGTCACAAAGAGTTTGTGTAATTAATGTGCACTTGTTTAAACCATCAGGAAACAACTCCCCAGAGGAAGACAGTAGAAAGTCCAATCTAATCTTTATATACAGCTCAAAGTTCAGGAATTTTGGCTGTTATGAAGGCAACTCCGTCAAGTTAAATATGGTCCAAATAATTAGACAGCAAAAAGACAAGTGTTAGGAACTTCATACTCCACCCTCAACACACAATTAACAAGAGAGAAATGGGAGATTGTAGAAATTCTGAAAAATATTTGTAAGCACCACTTAGAGGGTGAAGATATTGGCTGATCGTCACAGTGTCTCCACTTTTGGAAATCTCTCTTATCTTGTACTCTCTGTGACCTCTTATTCCACTTTTTGAGAGTTCTTTCTTTTCCACTTTCCTCCTTATTCACATTTGAAAAGGGCATAAATGTATTTACCCTCGTTAGGAGTTTCAAGCTTTTTTAACTCATTTGCTAATTATAGATTGTAGATCCAAGAGTCTTTGTTAGGCTCAAAAGGTCAAAGAATTTCTTATACCATATTTATTATTTTTTTGAAGTTAAATTTGCTTTAAAAAAGAAAGCAAAGAAAAAGAAAGTGAAAAAAAAAAAGAACATTGGACTTTCTTCTCTTTGCCTTTTCAAGAAATTTATATACTGATAAATGCAACCTTGGTTTATTTTAATTCACAACTCTTAAATCCAGTTTAAGAATCTGCCTGCAATTCAGGAGACCCGGGTTCAATTCTTGGGTCAGGAAGATCCCCTGGAGAAGGAAATGGCAACCCACTCCAGTATCCTTGCCTGGAGAATCCCATGGACAGAGGAGCCTGGCAGGCTACAGTCCATGGGACTGCAAGAGTCAGACACAACTTAGCAACTAAACCACCACCACCAAACCACTATGTTAACTTGCTTTTACCCATATTCCACCCACAAGGCTTTCTCTTACCTAAATGGGACCATCTTGAGGTTTATATTGCCAAAAAGACTGAGTGAAAGTCAATGCCTGAATCTATACTAAAAGTCATTACCAGATACAAACCTCCAGTCTCATCTTTACTGCGGGTCTGTCTTTCTCAGAAAATATTTCATATGTATGCCCCTGAAATTGTTGACCTTTTCCTTTTTTACAGACCCTGAATTATTATACGTTTCCTGGTTTATTTTATTATTTCTATTTGCAAATTGAACAATCTCTGCAGAGTTTATATTTGTATGTAACATGTATAATACCTTGGGGAAAACAGTAGAAACCAACCAATATTACACAACTACACATAATGTTACACTCTAACAGCACTGCTTTCTTACTTTTTCCACAAAGAAGCCATCTTGCTGTTGCTACTGCTAAGTCACTTGAGTCATGTCCAACTCTGTGCGACCCCATGGACTGCAGCTCACCAGGCTCTCTGTCCATGGGATTTTCCAGGCAAGAGTGCTGGAGTGGGTTGCCATTGCCTTCTCCGAAGCCATCTTAGTAGATGGATATAATTCATGCTGTAAGATGTTACAAGTGACATTTTTTAATTACTTAACATCTTAATGTTAAGGTATAGACATTTGGGATTGTGTTAACCACAGCATAACCTAGTCAAGACTAATATGGTATGGGTACCAGAAGTATTGTGCTCCTTTTAAAACCTGATGTATGTCTCCAAAGAAGATACACAAATAACCAACAAACACATGGAAAGTTGCCCTACATCTTTAGTAATGAGGAAAATACAAAACAAAACCATATTGTGATACCACTGCACATTTGCTAGGATACATTTCAAGACAGTGGAACATTAGCATTGTTGATAAGAATGCAGAGAAATTGGAAAATCCATGCCTCTTACTTGCTGGTCATGGTTCAATTGCTCAGTCATGTCTGACTATTTGCGTCCCCATGGACTGCAGCACACCAGGCTTCCCTGTTCTTCACCATCTCCCAGGGCTTGCTCAAACTCATATATATTAAGTAGGTGATGCCATCCAACCATCTCATCCTCTGTCATCCCCTTGTCCTGCCTTCAATCTTTCCCAGCATCAAGGTCTTTTCCAATGAGTCAGCTCTTCACATCAGGTGACCAAAGCAGGAATGTAAAAAGGTTCAGCCATTGTGTCAATTGTTTGGCAGTCCTTTATAAAGTTAAACATGAAATTATATAATACAGTAATTTGACTCAAGTATAAGCTCAAAATAATTAAAAATGAGAATTTAAATACTTACAAAAGCACAATCTCCATATTAGCAGAAATTCCATGATAGCCAAAGGTGGAGAAACTCAAATGTTTATCAACAGATGAATGAATACAATAATTGTGGTATATAAAAACAATGGAATATTTTTCAGCTGTAAAATGCAGTGGTTTTCTAATACATGCTATGAAACTTGAAAAAAAAATATGCTAAATGAAAGAAGTCAGTGACAAGGCACATTATATGATTCCACTCATGTTAAATGTCCCTACCATGGAAATCTATATTCACAGAGGCTAGATTAGCAGTTGTCAGGGATGAGGAGAGAAGAAGAGGGAGAGGGACCCAGTAATGAATACTGGGATTCTTTTTGGAGTGATGAAAATTATTTTGAAATAGACAGAGGTAGTGATTGCAAAACATTGTAAACATAATCAATACCACTGAATTGGTAAACTTTATTATGTGGATTTTTCCCCATTAAACAATTTTTCTTAATCATGAAGCATATTGTCCACACTTCATAGTCAGGTGATTGGTATCAAGAAAACTCAAAACTAGAGGAAACAAACAATGTAATTTTAAAATTCATGTGTCCCAGTGTTGAGACAGCAGCATCATGGAATATCCAAGACATGGAAGCAAACTAGGGGAGATGGGAGAAGATGGCGGAGGAATAGGACAGGGAGACCACTTTCTCCCTCACAAATTCCTGAAAAGAACATTTCAACGCTGAGCAAATTCCACAAAACAATTTCTGAATGCTGGCAGAGGACAATAGGCACCCAGAAAAGCAGATCATTACCTTCAAAAACAGTGCACTCCAGAGAGAAGAAACCCAGCTCCACCCACCAGGACTCCAACACAAGCCTCCCTAACCAGGAAACATTGACAAGCCACTGATACAACCCTACTCACAGTGAGGAAACTCCATAATAAAGAGAACTCCACAAATTCCCAGAATATAGAAAGGCCACCCCAAACGCAACAATATAACCAAGATTAAGAGACAGGGGAATACTCAGCAGGTAAAGGAACAGGAGAAGAGCCCATCAAACCAAACAAAAGAGGAAGAGATAGGGAATCGACCTGAGAAAGAATTCCGAATATTGATGGTGAAAATGATCCAAAATCTGGAAATTAAAATGGAAGCACAGATAAGTAGCCTGGAGACAAGGAGTGAGAAGATGCAAGAAAGGTTTAATAAGGACCTAGAAGAAATAAAAGAGTCAATATATAATAACTAATGCAATAAATGAGATCAGAAACACTCTGGAGGCAACAAATAGTAGAATAACAGAGGCAGAAGATAGGATCAGTAAATAGAAGATAGAATGGTAGAAATAAATGAATCAGAAAGGAAAAAAGAAAAACAAATTAAAAGAAATGAGGACAATCTCAGAGACCTACAGGACAATATGAAACGCTCCAACATTCGAATTATAGGAGTCCCAGAAGAAGAAGACAAAAAGAAAGACCATGAGAAAATCCTTGAGGAGATAATAGTTGAAAACTTCCCTAAAATGGGGAAGAAAATACTCACCCAAGTCCAAGAAACGTAGAGGGTTCCAAATAGGATAAACCCTAGACGAAACACCCCAAGACACATTAATCAAATTAACAAAGATCAAACACAAAGAACGAATACTAAAAGCAGCAAGGGAAAAACAACAAATAACACACAAGGGAATTCCCATAAGGTAACAGCTGACCTTTCAATAGAAACTCTTCAAGCCAGGAGGGAATGGCAAGACATACTTAAAGTGATGAAAGAAAATAATCTACAGCCCAGATTACTGTACACAGCAAGGATCTCATTCAAATACGAAGGAGAAATCAAAAGCTTTACAGACAAGCAAAAGCTGAGAGAATTCAGCACCACCAAACCAGCTCTCCAACAAATGCTAAAAGATATTCTCTAGACAGGAAACACAAAAAGGATGTATAAATCTGAACCCAAAACAATAAAGTAAATGGTAATGGGATCATACTTATCAATAATTACCTTAAAAGTAAATGGGTTGAATGCCCCAAATAAAAGGCAAAGACTGGCTGAATGGATACAAAAACAAGACCCCTTTGTATGCAGCTTACAAGAGACCCACCTCAAAACAAGGGACACATACAGACTGAAAGTAAAGGGCTGGAAAAAGATATTAAATGCAAATAGAGACCAAAAGAAAGCAGGAGTAGCAATACTCATATCTGATAAAATAGACTTTAAAAC
>SJYQ01104731.1:0-17081 GCA_006410935.1 Redunca redunca
GCTGAGCAGTGCACCTTGGTCATCCAGGCTCACGTCAGTGCTTGCAGCTGTTCCTCTTCCCTCACCTCACCCTGCTCTTGGTTTTTTCCTCCTCTCTCCACCAGCGTGGGACTTCTAAAGACCTTGTACACTTTCCAGCTGAACCCGCATACCCTTTGACATTTGCCGGCCTTTTGACATTGACAACCGCCTCTAGTGTCTTGACCCTACGGATGGCCCCCACACTCCTGAAACTGGGCTTCGTTTATGTTTCCTGCCCCCTCCCCAAATCTACCACAAGCACTTAGGTTTAAAAACATTCAATAGTGTTTCATAGCCTCAAGGGATTAAACTCTGTAGCTTGTTATTTAAAGCTCTCTGGACCAGCACTGTGCAGTAGAAATAGAATGCAAGCCGCAGATGTGAACCACACATGTAATTTTAAATTTTCTAGTAGCCACATTAAAAAGGTAGAAAGAAAGGGTGAAATTGATTTTCATAACACTTTATTTACATCAAGATATCCAAGATGTTATGTAAACATATAATCGGTTAAAAAAACATATTGAGGTGCTTTACATGCTTTTTTTCATGTGAAACTGAAATCCGGAGTGTACTTTTCACTTAATACATCTCAGTTGAGACTCACCACATTTCCAGTGCTCAATAGCTACATGTGACAAGTGGCTACCATGCCGGGTAGCACAGCTCTGAACCGTGTCCTTAGCATAGTTGGAGGGCTATACTGGGCTAATTGCCACCACTGGCCTTTTGGTAACGCTCTCCTTCTTGAAGTCAGGTCCTTATCCAAATAAGCTAACCGTCCTTGCTGAGAAACCCAGAAAATTCAGTTCTTACCATCTCTTAGCCATTTTAACATTAATTTTTTCATGTAGCAGTTACTTACAATATTTATCGGTTTGTATTATAATCAGGGGTGGTGTTAAAATATTCAAAAACTGATAAGACATGGGAATAGGTGCTGATGAATTAGAACTTGTGGCAACTGTGTTCTCGTCTGTGTGTACCTGCTGAATTATAGCTCTGATTGTCCTGGGATGTGTATTGTCTGAGTTCCTTGAAGACAAGCTATAAGACTGAGTTCCCTGAAGGCAGGCTTTTGTCCTGCTCAACTTTGCCTCCCTAAAAGGACTCCTTACCTGGCTCATAGTAGATCAGTTCAGTTCAGTCGCTTAGTTGTGTCCAACTCTTTGCGAACTTATGGACAGCAGCATGCCAGGCTTCCCTGTCCATCACCAACTCCCAGACTTCCTCAGACTCATGTCCATCGAGATGGTGATGCCATTCAACCATCTCACCCTCTGTTGTCCCCTTCTCCTCCTGCCTTCAGTCTTTCCCAGCATCAGGGTCTTTTCCAATGAGTCAGTTCTTTGCATCAGGTGGCCAAACTATTGGAGTTTCAGCATCAGTCCTTCCAATGCATATTCAGGACTGATCTTTAGGATTGTCTGGTTTGATCTCCTTGCTGTCCAAAGGACTCTCAAGAGTCTTCTCCAACACCACAGTTCAAAAGCATTAGTTCTTCAGCGCTCAGCTTTCTTTATAATTCCGCTCTCACATCCATATGTGACTACTGGAAAAAACCATAGTTTTGACTATACAAATCTTTTCAGTAATGTCTCTGCTTTTTAATATGCTATTTAGGTTTGTCAGAGCTTGCTCATAGTAGATAGTCTATAAATATTTTAAATCATTGAACAAATGCTACCTTGTATTTTGTTTTATTCTTTGTATGTGCTACATTTTATCTTTTCAATTAGAAACCAAAATACAAGTGCTCTGAGGACAGAGATCATGAATTATGAAGGACTAGATGGCAGTTTCTTGATTGTCTTCATAGGAGAATTTCTTCTGAATGAAAATTCACTTAAAAAAATAACTGTTTAGAAGTTGTTATGGGTTTTTAGGCTGGGCAAATAATGAAGGGTGACTTTAATTTAATGAAACTTACTTTCCTTTGTGGTTTTGTAAGCTGGCTGTGAAAGCAGCTTCAAAAGAAGAGCTCCTTGCAGTTAATGCAAACTCTTCCAGTTAGGGGCATGTTTGGTTCCTGGAAAGGACCTGAACTAGAAGACAAAAATCCTGGGTTGGGTTGTAGACATATACTTGAGTACCAACTATGTTCCAAGCACAGGAATGATTGAAAATTCAAAAACATAGTATGAAAAAGTACAGCTTTAACACAAAGATGATATGATTAATTCTTTCTAGGAATATGGAATTTCTCTTTGCTGCTTTATAGTTTCCTCATTTCTAGCATGGACTGCCCTGTGTAGTGTTTCTAGATCTCTCTCGCATCAGATTGTGAGTTTCTTAAGAGCAAGACTTGCATACATCTCTGTGTGAATGCACACACTGTACTGCGCCTGCCATATTGTAGGCACTCAAATGTTTGTTGAATAAGTATCTTCAAATAAATTACTTAGTTTGTAGAACTTAATTTTTTCCCTTGTAACAGTAGGGAATTCTCTGCCTCAGAGAATTGTAGAAACTGCAGAAGGAATAATCGCTTAAGACTATGTGTCTGTTCTGTATATGTTATTCCTCAAGTGTAAAATGTTTAAGAAACAAGTGTAACTCTAATCACATGTCCTCCCTACTTAAAATTGTTAACCTGTCCCCCAAACACTGCCATCCACCCTCTGGAATATAAACTTCACGAGAATAAGCATCTGATCTGTCTTGTTCACTAAATGCCCAGGGAAGACCATGCCTCATTTCCTGTCCTTCTTCCCTTCGCTGCCGATACTCTTGTCACACTGACCTTCTGGCTCCTGAAATGCATCTCCCCTCCTGCTCAAGGTCTCTTCCTTGCACTTGCCATTCCCATGGTCTGGAAGCTTTGCACCTCAAGCCTAGTTGTTGCCTCTTCAATCCTTGGAGCTCTGTTTATGTGTTATTTCTCAAGCACAACCCCCCACTCCAGTAGAAGTAAGTGCTCCTTTTAAACACTCAGAGCACTTAATTTAATTGTAATTAAGTAATCATTTAATTTGTATATTGTTTCCCTGCTAGAAAATAGCTACGTGAGTAAAAATGCCTTGTCTGTTTTGCTCACATTTTTATCACCAGTACCTGGCACCCACTGCAGTATTCTTGCCTGGAGAATCCCCATGGACAGAAGAGCTTGGCAGGCTGCAGTCCATGGGGTCGCAAAGAGTCGGGCACGACTGAGCAGCTCAGCACGGCACAGCACAGCATCTCCCGCTGTAAATTACATATAGTAGGTCCTGAATGAAAAATTTTCAAATAAATTAGGAAAGAAAACTAAAACAGAAAAGTATCTCATTCTGATGGTTTAAATAAATATATGGGGGCAGGGAGGGGCTTTCCATTTTATGTTGTCTCTAGGGTCTATTTTTTCTTAATTTCTTCCTGTAATAGGTAAACATTTCATTATTATAGAAAGAACATTGTAATAAAAATTTTTAATTTGTATGAGAATTTTATCTAGTCATTGTAGCGTTGGGGTTTTCTTCTTTTTTTTTTTGGCCGTGTATGGGATCCTGGTTCCTCAACCAGGGACTGAACCCAGGCCACGGCAGTGAAAACCTGGAATCTTAACCGCTAGACCACCAGGGAACTCCCCATTGCAGAGATTAATGAGTATCTTTTTAATCCTCTATTAGTAGAAATGATCAGAATGGTTATTCCTTTAAACACTTTTTTATGTGGTCAGTACTTACTTGACTACAGTTGACACTGAATGTTTGCATGTGGACTATGTGCTGAATGCTGGGTTAGGAGCTAGGACTACAGGGATGGGATAAGGAGATTTTTGTTCCCAAGACACGTACAGCCAAGTGGGCAAGGTAGACACAGATGAGTGCCATTTGCTGTTGTAAGTGTTACAGTAGACATTCAGGGGAGGGGGCAGGGGTGAAAAGGAAAATCGTCCACACAACTAGAGGTCAGGAAAGCCTTTCCAGGGAAGGTAACATTTACATTCAGTCATGGAGGAAGAGGGCATTTCAGGCAGGGCAAACGGCCTACACAGAGGCCTGAAGGAGCATATTTAGTATAAGGAGAAGCTGGCACAGTGGTATGCTTTTATAAAGCTGGTGTCAGGGTACAGGGCCAATAGCTGTCTTATAGACCTGTAAGTGACATGTCAGATTCAGATTACCCTACATTTCAGAACTGGAGATAGTCTTAGAAATAATTGTTGTGATTCCATATATTTGAATTCATAAAGGCATCATCATAAACCGGAATGATGCTTGTCACTTCTAATTAATATACTTGCTTGAATATAGCACCTATAACTAGGCAAATGATTTCAGGTGGAGTTAGAAAGTTGTGACTCATTTAAGCTTATCTAGGAGCAGAGTACTCTTGCCTGGAGAATCCCAGGGACAGAGGAGCCGGGTGGGCTGCAGTCCATGGGGTCGCTAAGAGTCAGATAAGTTTGACCGACTTCACTTTCACTTTTCACTTTCATGCGTTGGAGAAGGAAATGGCAACCCACTCCAGTGTTCTTGCCTGGAGAATCCCAGGGACAGCAGAGCCTGGTGGGCTGCCGTCTGTGGGGTCGCACAGAGTCAGACACGACTGAAGTGACTTAGCAGCAGCAGCAGGAGCAGAGAAGCATAAGTTGGAATCAAGATTGCTGGGAGAAATATCAATAACCTCAGATATGCAGATGACACCACCCTTATGGCAGAAAGCAAAGAGGAACTGAAGAGCCTCTTGATGAAAGTGAAAGGAGAGAGTGAAAAAGCTGGCTCAAAACTCAACATTCAAAATACTAAGATCATGGTATCCGGTCCTATCACTTCATGGCAAATAGATGGGGAAACAATAGAAACAGTGACAGACGTTATTTTCTTGAGCTCCAAAATTACTGCAGATGGTGATTGCAGCCATGAAATTAAGACACTTGCTCCTTGGAAGAAAAACTATGACCAATCTAGACAGCATATTAAAAAGCAGAGACATTATTTTAACGACAAAGGTCCATCTAGTCAAAGCTGTGGTTTTTCCAGTGGTCATGTATGGATGTGAAAGTTGGACCATAAAGAAAGCTGAGCACCGAAGAATTGATGCTTTTGAACTGTGGTGTTGGAGAAGACTTCTTAGAGTCCCTTGGACTGCAAGGAGATCATACCAGTCCATCCTAAAGGAAATCAGTCCTGAATATTCATTGGAAGAACTGATGCTGAAACTTCAATACTTTGGCCACCCGATGCAAAGAACTGACTCACTGAAAAAGATTCTGATGCTGGGAAAGATTGAAGGTGGGAAGAGAAGGGGACGACAGAGGATGAGTTGGTTGGATGGCATCACCAACTTGATGGACATGAGTTTGAGCAAATCTGGGAGTTGGTGATGGACAGGGAAGCCTGGCATTCTGCAGTCTAAGGGGTCACAAAGAGTTGGACATGCCTGAGCAACTGAACTGAACTGAAGAGCAGAGAGTAAAGGAGGTCACCTCTAGATTGCTTGAGACAAGTGCTGCTCCACCTCACAGGACCAGATACTGAACCAGTCAAAGGGATGATGTCAGAAGGGATTACCTAGAAGGGCCTCCAGGTGCATGTACAGAGAAAGATGATTTCTACAGCTTGAAATTCTAACTTACAGGTTAGTTTTACTTAACCTGTAAGTCTGGTCAGAGCTGTGGTTTTTCCAGTAGTCATGTACAGACGTGAGACTTGGACCATAAAAGAGGCTGAGCACTGAAGAAACACCAAAAAATTGATGCTTTCAAACTGTGGTGCTGGAGAAGACTCTGGAGAGTCCCTTGGACTGTAAAGGAGATCCAACCAGTCGATCCTAAAGGAAATCAACCCTGAATATTCATTGGAAGGACTATTGCTGAAGCTGAAGCTCCAATACTTTGGCGACTGATGCAGAAAGCCAGCTCATTGGAAAAGACCTTGATGCTGGGAAAGATTGAAGGCAGGAGGAGAAGAGGGCAGCAGAGGATGAGATGGTCAGATAGCCTCACCAACTCAATGGACGTGAATTTGAGCAAGCTCCAGGAGTTAGTGAGGACAGAGGAGTCTGGTGTGCTACAGTCCATGGGCGTTGCAAAGAATGTGACACAGTGAATGAACAACAAAAAGAACAACATAAATCTTTAAGTGGTTCACGGAGCCAGCATTAGCTTAATTTGATTCTCAACTAAAAGTGGAGAAAGGAAGAGTCATTGGATGGAAATTCAGCCCATTTTCTTTCAGTTTACACCTCTTTAGTTTAATAATTCTTTTTCAGCCTTGTTATTCTTAAGTAGTGCCTCCTTTTCCCCAGTTCAGCCCAACTCTTACTGTCTTTCATCCTGTTGTCATTGTTAAGTACAATTAGGAGATGTCTGGGCTTTGTTGGCTTACCAGTGTTTCTCAGATTTTCATATTCAGAACTTGATAGTTTTCAGAAAGAGAGGTGATTAAGCTCTAGTAGTGCCGATCCCATTCAGAAGATGATAATTAACCTGTTACAAAGTCGATTGCTACAGATTTCTGTGTATTCGTTTATTGACCTACATTACAAGGAGCTACAGAGATAATGGATGGTAGGGAAAATGACACCAGTGAATATAGTTTATTTGAAGATGTTTGGAGTGAAAAGGATGGAGAAAATGGAAGCAGGGTGAGGCTGAGAAGGCCACAGTTTCTTGAGGTAAGATAGAAAATCTAAAGGTGTAGAAATGAGACAGGAGGAGAAGCAGGGCAGAACCTTTAAAAGAGTAACTTAGCTGTTAAGGATATGGCATAAACTGAGTAGAACTGATTAGGCCCAGGATGGCATCAAGATTCAACTTCCAGTAGACCCTGAACCTCATTAAACACTCACGGTAACATATTAGTGTATGATAAATGACACGCCCGCAGGCACCATGACAGTTCTGACGCTGACCATAAAAGGGCAAAAAGTGGGTGGTGGCCCAATTCCTGGAAGTCCCTGCCCCTTCCCCCTGAAATAGTTGGAATAATCCTCCTACCCGCTAGCTTACCCAGCCCGTAAACACTGAGCACCCCATATTTTGTGGCTGCTCTTGACTTTTGAGACAGCCCACACTCGGTGTGCAGAGTGTGTTTCTACCATGGTTGCTCACATTCTGAGATGGACTACATTCTATAATTGGAACGTGTATCACCTTTAATAAACCTGCTTTTTAGTTACTGTGGCTCACTCTTGAATTCTTTTCTGTGCTAAGCCCAGGGCTGTCACTTGGTGGCCCATCCCAGGAACCTGCCCACGACCTGGATCATGACCATCTTCTCATGCCCCATTTTCCTGCCACCTCTTTACAAAGGATATTGATAAATCATTTTAGTTATCACTTTGCCTCTTGCTGAATTCCTTCTGTGCTGAGACATAAAGAACCTGAGCTTCATTAAGTCCTGAGATGAGTTATGCAGTTTCAGTTGGAAGATTGTGGGTTTGAGTCCCAAGTGAGGTGCAATTTCAGGAAGCACCCAGGAGAGTGGAGTGATAACTAGGACACGTTCCTTGTAGTTCCTCCACTAGAGAAGCGGGAGAAGTCAGGAGTCTGCTCTTGGATACGTAGAGCCTGAAACAAGCTTATCCACTTTGTTGCATTTGTGGCACTCACAGAATGGTTTGTGTGCAGTAAACAGTACTAAGAGATAAATCCACCGGATTAGAAGGAGTTTATTGATTGTAGCTTTAAACTTTTTCCAGTTACTGTATCATACTCTCTGTGATTAATGACAGATGAACATGTTTATTATTACTGTATTTTGTGAGTAGTACAGTTAATATTGTTTTCTTCCCCTAGAAGTGTTAATTACATGTATACATTTAAAATGTACCACAGATTTTTAAAAATTTATATATTTTTTGCTTATTGGGCTGTGCCAGGTCTTAGTTTCTTTCTTAGTTGTGGCACGAAAGATCTTTGAGTTGTGTGGCATGTGGGATCTAGTTTCCTGACCAAGGACCCGGGCCCCCTGCATTGGGAATGTGGAATCTTAGCCACTGAACCACCAGGGAAGTTCGTGGCATGTCTTCATTTTTCAAACCTAGGAAGAGCCTCCAAAAGTAGGAGAGGTCCAAGCTCCCTGACTTAGGCCCTGGTCAGTGCGTTGCAGGAAAATGGGGCAGAAGAGGCTGGTTATGTTCCAGGTCTCAGATGAGTTCCTGGGATCAGCTGCCAAGGTGAGAGTCCTTGACTTCGCACAGGAAGGAATTCAAGAGTGAGCCATGGTGAAGTGAAAGTAGATTTACTTAAGATTTGCACTCCATAGACACTTTTAAGATTTGCACTCCATAGACACAGGGTGTTCGGTCTCAGAACGCAAAAGCTGCCCCCAGATACGGGGTGGTTAGTTTTTATGGGCTGGATAATTTCACAGGGTTCCAGTGTGAAGGAATGAGTGAGAGATGAAGCCCAGGTCCCCTTAGGAGCTAGGTTTTTTTCCTTCAGTGAAAATCTTGCTTCTGGTGTATCATGCTCAGTAATATCCTTTCCGTGAGATATTTTACCCAAATGTGTATCTCTTTGAGACTTCTGTTAATAAGTAAACAACTCTACTTAGATGTGCCGTGGACAACAGATTTCAAAACAGTTTCACCAACTACTCTTGTCAACCTTATTTTCTCTATAAAAGTTTTATAGTTTTATACAAGGTGTTTAACATTTGTGATGTTTTTATTTTGCAGTGTGGCTCTATACCTGTAATACAAAAGGGCACACTAATTATAGATTCCTGCTTAAACCATGCAGGAGGAGATCTCTTTCTGCCCCCACATTCCTAATGTATGGCCAAAATATGGGCCCACAGGGGAGAGCATTACTTTTAAAACACCAAGAGAATTGGTGAAAGGGCTCTTTGTGGAAATAACAAAAAAGAGAATGAAAGTGCAAAAGGCATCACAATTCAAGCCAGTAAGGGCTGGTTTGAAAACTTTAAAAAGGGGACCCTGTGCCCCACACAGAGCTTGTGAGGCGGCCTCAGCACATCGTGACATCACCCTACGCTTCCCGAAGCTGCCAGAGCCAGGTCTCCACACTGAGGCAGTGTGTTTGCTTCTGAAGCAGAGGCCTGCCAAGCTTGTATTCACTGTGCTTAAACACGCATATTGAATGTCATTTTCTCTTGTTTGCCTTTCGTTTGGGGTGCCATTCAAAAAGGTAACTCTGGAGGCTGGAGATGGGTCTCTGCTTCACCTCCCTAAATGATTTGCTCATTTGATTGGGTCCCCTCGTTGGTAACTATCCTCCCAACACCTGCATCTTGAAACCCAGAAACCCTGCATCTTGAAACATTGCCATATCTTGTAGCTCTTTTCTCTATAGTTTTGGACTTGGAACTGCTCATTTTTTGTTTTCATGCCACCATCTTGCTTCTGAGTCATCCTCAGGCTATGTGTGTCTTATTAAAACAGGTTCCTGTGCCTGGTCCTATTCCTAGTTTCCTTCCAGAAAACATTTCCTATGTACTATTTTCTTTTCCCTTCTCAATCAACCTTTCTTATTCTGTGAAGTCCAAACCTCTGTGTCTGACCCAGATCCTTTAATGCTTCCATCTATCAGCTCTTGTTCCCTAGAGCTCTTTGCCCTCTCCCCCACAATCTTTTCTCTGTATTTCATATGATTTTCTCCCTTTTTGTCCCTGTATTTTATAAGGGCTATGCATTACGTAAAATATTCTCCCTTGTTTCTGGATTCAAACCATTTTCCTTCTTACTCTTAAAAAACATTCTCTAAACTGTCTCCCTGGAAGTACATCATTATTAAGGACCTCTTCATTTAGATGCAGTTTGTTTGTATTGATATGATTGTGACACTAATGACTCATAAAGTTTGCTAATTTCTAGTGACTTTTTTGTAATCATTTTGTTTTTCTTCTGTACACAATTATATCATTTACCAAGAATGACAGTTTTGCTTTCTAGTCTTTGAGTTCTTATTCTCTTTTTTTAATTATTCATTTTTTTGTTTGGCTGCATCGGCTGTTAGTTGTGGCATGCTGATCTTTTGTTGCAGTGCGTGGGTTCTCTAGTCATGGCACACAGGCTCGGTAGTTGTGCTGTGAGGGCTCCAGAGTGTGTGGGCTTTGGTAGTCGTAGCACACAGGCTCTATAATTGTGGCATGGGGGCTTTTTAGTTGCTGTGCAACATGTGGGACCTTAATTCACCAACCAGGGATTGAACCCATGTCCCTTGCACTGCAAGGTGGATTCTTAACCACCGGTGGTGGTTGTTCAGTTCCTAAGTCATGTCCAGCTCTTTGCAACCCCATGAACTGCAGCATGCCAGGCTTCCCTGTTCTCTCCCAGAGTTTGTTCAAACTCAAGTTCATTGAGTTGGTGATGCCGTCCTCTGTCACCCTCTTCTCTTCCTCCTCTCAATCGTTCCCAACATCAGGGTCTAATCCCTTGAATCTATTTGTCACTTCCACTCTAAAATCATAAGAGTTTTGATTTAGGTCATACCTGAATGGTCTAGGGGTTTTCCCTACTTTCTTCAATTTAAGTCTGAATTTTGCAATAAGAAGCTTGTGATCTGAGCCACATTCAGCTCTATGTCTTGTTTTTGCTTACTGTATAGAGCTTCTCCACCTTTGGCTGCAAAGAATAAAATCAATCTGACTTTATATTGACCATCTGGTGATGTCCATGTGTAGAGTCATCTCTTGTTTGTTCGAAGAGAGTGTTTGCTGTAACCAGCGCATTCTCTCGGCAGAACTCTGTTAGCCTTTGCCCTGCTTCATTTTGTACTCCAAGGCCAAACTTTACTGTTATTCCGGGTAATAGTCACTTGACTTCCTACTTTTGCATTCCAATCCCCTATGATAAAAAAAGGCATCTTTTTTTTCGTGTTAGTTCTAGAAGGTCTTAGAGATTGTCATAGAACCGTTCAACTTCAGCTTCTTCAGCATTAGTGGTTGGGACTGCCAGGGAAGGTCCCTGAGTTCTTTCTTGTCTTGTACTGGCTAGGACCTCAAGTACTATGTGCTAAGTTGCTTTTGGTTGTTTCTGACTCTTTGCAACCCTATAGACTGTACCCCACCAGGCTCCTCTGTCCATGGGATTCTCCAGGCAAGAATGCTGGAGTGGGTTGCCATTTCCTCCTCCAGGGGATCTTCCTGACCCAGGTCTTGAATGTTCGTCTCTTATGTCTCCTGCGTTGGCAGGTGGGTGCTTTACCGCTGGGCTTCCCTTGTGGCTCAGCTGGTAAACAGTCCACCTGTAATGTGGGAGACCTGGGTTCGATCCCTGGGTTGGAAAGATTCCCTGGAGAAGGGAAAGGCTACCCACTCCAGTAATTGGGCCTGGAGAATTCCATGGACTGTATAGTCAGTGGGATTGCAAAGAGTCGGACACAGCTGAGCGACTTTTACTTTCGCTTTTCTTTTCCACTAGTGCCACCTGGGAAGCTCTCAAGTACTATAATGGAAGTAATGTAAGCAAGTGATAAATGTTGGAGAGGATGTTGAGAAAAGGGAACTCTCATACACTGTTTGGGGGAATGAAGATTGGTGCACCCACTGCAGAAAACAGTATGGAAGTTTCTCAAAAAACTAAAAATAGAAATATGACCCAGCAGTTCCACACCTGGGATATATGAAACAAACAAACAAAAAAAGAAAATGCTAACTTGAAAAGATATATATATCCCAGTGTCCCTAATAGTATTTTTTACAATAGCCAAGATACAGAAACACCCTTAGTGTTCATCCACAGATGAATAAATGAAGATGTGGTATATACAGTGCAGTACTACTCAGGGATTAAAAAAATAATGAAATTTCGCCGTTTGCAACAACATGGATGGACTTAGAGGATGTGATGCTTAGTGAAGTAAGTTAGAGAAAGACAAACACTGTATAATATCAGTTATATGTGCATTTTATAAAAGTGAACTAGTGAATATAACAAAAAGAAACAGATTTGCAGACACAGAACTAGTGGTTACCAGTGGAGAGAAGGAAGAGGGGAAGGGCAAAATAGGGGTAGGAGATTAAGAGTTATAAACCACTATATGTAGAATAGAATAAGTAAGCTACAAGAATATTGTGCAGCAAAGGAATATAGCCAGTATTTTATAATAACTATAAATGGAGGATAACCTTAAAATTATACTGTGTTGTATCCCTGAAAGTTACATATATTGTACCTCAACTACACCTCAATTTTTTAAAAAAAAAAGTGATATAAATGGGCATCTTTGGTTTTCCCCCAGACTCAGAGGGAAAGCACTGTGCCATTAAATGTGATGTTAGCTGTGTTTTTCCTAGTTACTCAGCCAGATACTCTAGGAGTCCCCTGCAGACTCTGGAGTTCTGGGTCTGTGCAGCTCTCTTCTCTCCAGTACTCCTGGGAACTACAAACTCTCGCTGCCTTGGACTTCCCAGTATCTCAGCTCTATCTTCTCAACGAAGGGTAGTCTCTGAGTTCTACCTGGGTTCCCCTTCCCTGTGCTTTGGGCTGGAGACCTTCCCTAGGTAGCAGACTCGGACAATTATAGGGCTTAATTAGCTTGTTTGTTTACTGTCTCTCAGGAATCACTGTCCTTCCTTGCCCGATGTCCGATGTTTTGAAAACCGTTGTTTTCTTTATTTTGTCCAGAATTGTAGTTGTTTCAGGTGCAAGGGTGCATCTGGTCCCTGCTACTCCATCTTCTCTGGAAGTGGAAGTGCTGCCTTTTCTGAAAACATTTGAGGAATTATTTCGGAGTTGCTTCCAGAGTATGAGATATTCTTTGGAATTTCCGTAGGGGAAAATCTTCATTCTTTCAGGGTGGATTTGATTTTAGGGAGCAACCAAGAGTCATTTTTAAGGTCTGATTAAGTGATTTGTCTGGTAATACTGTTTGGGGTCCAAAATGATTTCGAGGTAATGAGGCAAATTTCCTTGTGCAGTTTGTAAACTGTTTTGGAAGCAAAATAGGAGTTGCAAAATATTTTCAGTGATGGCAACCTGATTGAAATAAATATAAACCTTTTCAGGGTATATATCTTGAAAAGTAATTTTCAGGTGAATGTTTCTATAGATGGTTGATATATATTTAATATCAGTCTGTGTTTACAACTCACGCTTAACTGCTTACAAAAGCCTTCTCACATTGTTTTTATGTGATACTCTCTCTCCAACTTGATTATAAACTCAAGGATACCTGGATACTTTTGTACATTCCTTCAGTACACTGCACTCCTAACTGTGGAAGCTTCTTAAATCATGAGAATAAACTAATTTCTGTGTAGGGAGACCAAGATCACCCTGTCAAAATACATTGCATGATATAAAAGGATGTAAAATTTGGTTTTGATACTAGTACAGCATCATTACATTATTAATACATCATGATTTAAATTTAAAGTAACTTGTATCAGATGTTGGATTCCAGTTGTATGAGCGCGTATCTGTATCTTTCTTACACTGTAGGAATTATGTGAATGACCTAGTTCAAAAAGATGCCTTGAATCTGGATCTGTTATGTAATTAACCAAGGGATATTCTTAGACCCTAGTAGATTGGTATACGCACTACATTATATGCAACCTTAATCACTAGGCATGATTCTTTGGGGTTGGAGGTAAAATTCTTGTCTCACAGTCTTTGTTTTCTAGCACCTAAAAGCCCCATTATTTCCAACTTCACCCCTCCATTAGGAAATAAGGGCTTTTAAAACATATTCTTAATGGATTAAAATCTTAGATTTTTAGCTTTCAACTTTGATATTCTTTAATTTTGTGTTTTTAGTTAACTGAACTTAGAGCTTTATGTTTCTTTTATAGTAAATCTGTTTTAGTGAGTTTGGAAATTCTTTTACTTACAGGATGTCCTCTTGGCTTGCTCTTTATCCCTGATGCTCCTGTACCTGAATATCTTTTTGTTGTCTTTTTTCCCCTCCTTTTCCTTCCATTTCTGTTTTGTTTAAATAAAAGGGAGATTACTATGGGAAATATTTCTTTTTAATTCTTACATGTAAGATGAACTTCTAAAAATCCAAACTTACCCTGACATTTTTAATTTTAACTAATTTAAAATTCCATATATCAGTGATGTTCTCATATGTACTCTGATGGCCACATATTTTTCTTAGATAGTGCGAACCACAATTTACTAAATAATGCTTGTGAGAATAGCATTATTCTTTGTTTCTGTGATACAGCAATGACCATGTTTGCTACTAATACTGCTTTAAGGAGTGTTTTCCGCTATTTTTCAGTCTTTAATTTCTTTGAGTAGTATGACTTTGTGAGTGCTTCCTTTGGATAGAAGCCCCAGATTATTTATTTGGGTCTTCCCAGGTGGAGCTAATGGTAAAGAACCCACCTGCCAATGCAAGAGACGTAAGAGGTGCAGGTTTGATCCCTGGGCCTGGAAGATCCCCTGGAGGAGAGCATGGGAACCCACTCCAGTATTCTTACCTGGAGAATCCCATGGACAGAGGAGCCCTGTGGCTACAGTCCACGGGGTCACACAGAGCCAGACTCGGCTGAAGCGACTAAGCACGCCTACTACCTTACACATTTACAGAACGGGATTTTCACTGCTTTTGTGTCTACCAGTTGTGAAATGAGGTTCCTGCTTGCCTTCATTGTTTCTAGCATTTGCTAGTTCTGTATATGAGAGAGAGTTGGGGAGGAAGGAAAGATTGGTATATACTTAAAAAATAAACCAGTTTTATTTCATGTAGATACCAGGGTTTAAAATGTAATATTGTACTTATGTTTATTAAAATGTTCATTCTATCTCTGTTTTCACATGAAATCTTCTAAGTTACTCTTCATTGTAATTAATTATAGTTTCTTAATAGTCTTATGTTTTAATTCTTGTTTTTATCTGGCCTTATTGTTTTCTCTCTGTAATAGAGACTTTTGAGTTTTGCAAGCTTTGTTATCATTTGTCATTTAGTCATATATTATAATAGAATTGATACATAACTGGACTAAAATATTTAATTTTCCTTACTTGTAAATGTTCGATTTCTTGACTTTTGTGTTCTGTTCATCGATAACTACTTGGATTGCGTGACTTCTTTTTGACTTCTTCTAATGATTTAAATTGGTGCTTGTTAACTTTTAATATCCGAGTTCCTCTTTGGTACATTAAAAAAAATCCTATGCCCTTTGTTTTCGGGTTTTTTTAAACATAAAAAGAAAAAAAGCAAATTGACAGAGATCTGCTTTTTTACTTTTACCGTCTTTACCCCATTCTGATACGACTAAGGAATGCTGGCCCACTCTAGTAGATTTAATAGTCATCTGAGTTAAATTCACCCATTCCAGTCCATTTTAGCTCACTGATTCCTAAAGATGTTGATGTTCACTCTTGCCATTGCCTGCCGCCACCCTCCTGTCAAAGACTGATTTTAGCGTTGCCTTCAGAGAGAAGTTGACTTAAAATTACGTTGAAGTGGTATACAATATTCTAACTAATAATACATTTATAGGATTATAGATATTCAAAGTAGTATACTTTAATAGTGATAAGTTTTAATTAAAATTAATTCATTCAAATTTATAGGAATATTTTTAGAAAGATACATATTTTGATAGAGATTGACAGGACTGTTTTAATAAAAACCCATTTTTACGTTCATAGTCACTTACTGGAAATTCTAAGGGCCAGCTGTATTTTAGAATTCAGAATTTTTAAAAAAATGTGGACGGTTTGTGAGGTGCATTTACGGTATATCTGTAATGCCCCTGCAGAGTCAAGGGCAGCGCTTCATAGTCGAATACGTTACTACTTCGGCAGCCAAAGCCACAACTGTTCTTCCTTTAGCGGGTAGGCCCTGACAGCTTTCTGTCGATTCGGGCCACATTTTGCTGTCAGTTAGGTTCAGATCAAGTTTTACCACCAAGCAGTGATAGAAAACCTTTCTCAGAAATTTTTGTGGGTTTTGGAATTGTGGCTAAGGGGTTATGGACCTGTATTTTCTTTCTTAGCTCTAAGATTTGGTTACTTTTGCTACCTTCAGAAAAAGAAACCTGCTTTCCTTTTTTTCTTCTACAGGATATGAGATTAAATCTGTTCTCTCCAGGCCAGTTAATAGAAATTAGGACACCTCGTCACAAGGCTCGACACCTTAGGCAGCTGTCACTGCCACGTGACACTTCCTACACGGTATTGGCTTTATGTTGAGAATCTCACAGTTCTCTCGAGTCTCCTTTCTGAGTGCTTTGTGGTAATAAACAGTAAGGAAAAGACAGTTAAAATGTGCAGTGCTTCATGTGATACCTGTCCGGTCTCGCGCACAGTCGGATTTCAGAAGGAGCAGCTTGTTCTCTGAGGACCAGCCTTTCTTATTATCAGCTAATGGTAGCCTAAAAAATAAATCTTTCCCAAAAAACACATGCTTACCGTAAAACAAAAATTCATATGGTACAGAAGTATAAGTAAAAAGCAGACGTTTTCTCCTGCCCTGCGGTGCCCTTCACCCAACCAGCTTTTAAATACTTGTTTTGTAGTTGCTATAGCTGTTTGGATCCTTTTTAACCATTTTCTTTTTTAGTTCTGACTTTCTAGGAGACAGTTTGGGAAATTCTAATTAATTATTAGAATTTTAATAGTAGATACTATAACCCAACTTGGACTAGTTTTGTGTTCTTTTTTTATGTTAAACTATGGAGACCTTTTCTGTTCTGGCTGACCTGTATAAATTTTGTTTCTAGAGCTGTTGGTTTAGACTGCATAGTTTTGAAATGTTAGATGTGTTTTGAATGTTCAGTTCAGTTCAGTTCAGTTCAGTCGCTCAGTCGTGTCCAACTCTTTGCGACCCCATGAATCGCAGCATGCCAGGCCTCCCTGTCCATCACCATCCCCCGGAGTTCACTCAGACTCACCTCCTTCGAGTCAGTGATGCCATCCAGCCATCTCACCCTCTGTCGTCCCCTTCTGCTCCTGCCCCCAATCGCTCCCAGCATCAGTCTTTTCCAGTGAGTCAACTCTTCACATGAGGTGGCCAAAGTACTGGAGTTTCAGCTTTAGCATCAGTCCTTCCAAAGTACACTCAGGACTGATCTCCTTTAGGATGGACTGGTTGGATCTCCTAGCAGTCCAAGGGACTCTCAAGAGTCTTCTCCAACACCACAGTTCAAAAGCATCAATTCTTCGGCGCTCAGCCTTCTTCACAGTTCAACTCTCACATCCATACATGA
>SJYQ01104731.1:17527-114426 GCA_006410935.1 Redunca redunca
GTACTCCTTTTCCTATTTGGAACCAGTCTGTTGTTCCATGTCCAGTTCTAACTGTTGCTTCCTGACCTGCATATAGATTTCTCAAGAGGCAGGTCAGGTGGTCTGGTATTCCCATCTCTTTCAGAATTGTCCACAGTTTATTGTGATCCACACAGTCAAAGGCTTTGGCATAATCAATAAAGCAGAAATAGATGTTTTTCTGGAACTCTCTTGCTTTTTCCATGATGCAGCAGATGTTGGCAACATGATCTCTGGTTCCTCTGCCTTTTCTAAAACCAGCTTGGACATCTGGAAGTTCACGGTTCACGTATTGCTGAAGCCTGGCTTGGAGAATTTTGAGCATTATTTACTAGCATGTGAGATGAGTGCAGTTGTGTGGTAGTTTGAGCATTCTTTTGCATTTCCTTTTTGGGACTGGAATGAAAACTGACCTTTTCCAGTCCTGTGGCCACTGCTGAGTTTTCCAGATTTGCTGGCAAATTGAGTGCAGCACTTTCACATCATCATGTTTCAGGATTTGAAACAGCTCAACTGGAATTCTATCACCTCCACTAGCTTTCTTCTTAGTGATGCTTTCCAAGGCCCACTTGACTTCACTTTCCAAGATGTCTGGCTCTAGATGAGTGATCACACCATCGTGATTATCTGGGTTGTGAAGATCCTTTTTGTACAGTTCTTCCGTGTATTCTTGCCACCTCTTCTTTTGAATGTTAATTGTTCCAAATTGAAGATGTCTATTAGCCACACATAGGAGTAAAAATTGAATTACTTACTGATTTACTTAGCAAATGTAATTTTTTTAAAGTCAAAAAGCATACATAGTATTTGACAGTGCACACGTACTTTTAAGGAGCCCTTACTTTTAAGAAGGAGGATGTTGGCTCATCGGCCAAGTCAGTGGTTCTCAAGGTAAGCATCTAAGCAGGGGGATGCAAATGGTCCTAGCAGTTATTACTGAGTACATTATTGAAATTGCTTATGTTCTTCAGTTCAGTTCAGTTCAGTAACTCAGTCGTGTCCGACTCTTTGCAACCCCATGAACTGCAGCACACCAGGCCTCCCTGTCCACCAATTCCTGGAGTTTACCCAGACCCATGTCCATCAAGTCGGTGATGCCATCCAGCCATCTCATCCTCTGTTGTCCTCTTCTCCTCCCACCTTCAGTCTTTCCTAGCATCAGGGTCTTTTCCAATGAGTCAGCTCTTCGCATCAGGTGGCCAAAGTATTGGAGTTTCAGCTTCAACATCATTCCTTCCAGTGAACACCCAGGACTGATCTCCTTTAGGATGGACTGGTTGGATCTCCTTGCAGTCCAAAGGACTCTAAAGAGTCTTCTCCAACACCACAGTTCAAAAGCATCAATTCTTCGGCACTCAGCTTTCTTCACAGTCCAACTCTCACATCCATACATGACCACTGGAAAAACCATAGCCTTGACTAGATGGAGCTTTGTTCTTAATCCATGATAAATATAAGAACAGGGTACATCTAAGCATGAATGTCCTTCTGGGCAAAGTGTCAATTTTTGTCTTATATGGAATCCAGATTGTTGTATTGTTTGGTTCAACACACATTTATGAAGCACTAACCATGTCAAGAACTGGCTTCATAGCACCGAGATAGAAATTGCTGGGACATTCCAGGGGACTGTCCAGAGACATTAGAAAAAAAAATTGAGAACTACTTTTCCTAAGTCATAATGAGGCTGTTAGGCGTATACCCTTGTAAATGAGGGCACACCTGAAAAGCATTGGCTGAAATTCAACTTAAGGTCACTCAGTTTGATATTGCTTGGTCCAGATCCCTAAGTGGCACTTCCTTCATCCTAGCCATCCCACCCTTGCTGCCCCATGCTCATGTACACACAGGGTCTGTTTTTTGTTGTTGTTGCTGTTTTCCCCAGTTTTTGTGCCTGGCACCATATATATGCCAGGATAGGAGAAAAAAATAGTCATTGGTGTCCTAGGTTACTTGTTTGCCAGCTTGGAGCCTCCGACTCCTTATTTTTGTTGAGTGGATATAGACTGCTTTTTCTGTTAAGGTCAAGGACTCTCTCAACCCTTGTCCTCTTTTGGTGATGCTTTTCTAGGATTTAACACTCTACACTGAATAGGAACTTCTGTGATGTGACTGTAAATTTTCGGATCATGACTAGTGATTTCTAAGTACTTCATGGCAATGCTTTGGCTGGTGAGAGTGTAAGAGACCTCTTCCCTTCTGGTGTGATTTTGCAGGGAATGGGAACTGGGGTCTGTGACTTTACAGTAGTCTCTAGTCATTAATCAAAGGAAAAAATACTGATTGATAAAGGGAGATACTATAAAATGAAGTAAAAATAACACTATTAAGTGGCACTAATGTAAAATTCCCTTGTGGCTCAGCTGGTAAAGAATCCGTGGACAATGCAGGAGACCTGGGTTCGATCCCCAAGTTGGGAAGATCCCCTGGAGAAGGAAATGGCAACCCACTCTAGTCCTCTTGCCTGGAGAATTCCATGGACAGAGGAGTGGAACGGGCTGCAGTCCATGGAACCACAGAGTTGGACATGACTGTGCGACTTACTTTCTTTCACAATGTAAGATAATAAGTCAAAGTTTGCTGTAAAGTCAGGCAAAGAAAATAGTCTCAAGTTGTAAAAAACCAATTAGCAGATTAAAGAATAAACAAATATCAAATTTTACAATAGAACTGATAATTTAGGCGGGCAGGTAGAGCTTAGAAGAGTAGTATCTGCTTCCCTGGTGGCGCAGGTGGTGAGGAATCTGCCGGCAGTGCAGGAGACCCGGGTTCGATCCCTCATTTGGGAAGACCCTCTGGGGAAGAAGACAGCTACCCACTGCACTATTCCTGCCTAGGAGATCCCATGGACAGAGGAGCCTGGTGGGCTACAGACCATGGGGTTACAAAAGAGTCAGACGTGACTTAACGACTAAACAACAGCAGAAGAGTGGTAGAATTCAGTCAGGCGAATAATTTAAAAGCAAATAAAGGATGTAAATATGGAGAAACTTTAGAGTATGAAACCAGTACATTTAAACATGGTGACATATTTGTTAGTTTGAATTTCAGAAAAGGTATGAACGTATATTGAGTGTGCTTTGTAGCTAATTCAGATTCTAAATTTTATGCACACAGTTAAACTGTTTGGATTTTCTGTTTTTTGTCTTGTAGTATTAGTAGTTTTGGTAATTTATGTAAGGTGTTATGGAAAAACCTGAATGAACTTTTTGGCCAACCCAATATTTCAAGGGATTGCATATTTCATCAGAATTATTTAGGTGTTGCCATAAATCTGTTTATAGCATTCTTTTTTATGACTTTACTTTCATTTATTTATTTTGGGCTGCCGGTCTTGGTTGCTGCACAGGCCTTTTCTCTCGTTGCAGAGAAGGGCCTCCTCTCTAGCTGTGGGGTGGGCTCCTCACTGTGGTGACTTCTCTTGTTGAGGAGCACGTCTCTAGGGCGCTCCGGCTTTAGAAGCTGTGGCATGTGGGCTCAGTAGCTGCAGCTCCCAGGCTCTAGAGCACAGGTGCAGTAGCTGTGTGCAGGCACTCGGTTGCTCAGGTGCATGTGGAATCTTCTAGGTCAAGGATTGAACCTGTGTTTTCTGCATTCTGCAGGTGGTTTCTTTACCTCTGGGATAACAAGGACGCCCCATAATATATTTTTCATTACTATTTTAATGCCTGAAGCATTTATATTGATGTCCCTTCTTTGATTAAAAAAAAATACATGTGTATTTATTTGGCTGCATTGGGTCTTAGGTGCTTCCTGCAGGCTTTTTCATTGCAGCTCACAAGACTGTAGTTGTGGCGCGCAGACTGCTCAGTCATTGCAGCTCGCGGGCTCTAGTGGCAGTGCACAGGCTTAGTTGCTCTGTGGCATGTGCGATTTTAGTTCCCAGACCAAGGACCAAACCCACGTCCCCTGCATTGCAAGCCACATTCTTAACCACTGGCCCACCAGGAAAGTCCCCCTTCCTTCATTTCTGACATTGGTGATTTGAGTGTTCTTTCTTTTAGTCTTTACTTTAGCTACAACTTTAACAATTCTATTGATCTTTTCAAAGAAATAACTTTGAATCTCATTGATTTTCTCTATTGTTTTACTGGGGCTTTGTTGCTGTTGTTACCTTTCAGTTCAGTTCAGTCACTCAGTCGTGTCCGACTCTTTGTGACCCCATGAATCGTAGCATGCCAGGCCTCCCTGTCCATCACCATCTCCCGGAGTTCACTCAGACTTATGTCCATCGAGTCGGTGATGCCATCCAGCCATCTCATCCTCTGTCATCCCCTTCTCCTCCTGCCCCCCAATCCCTCCCAGCATCAGAGTCTTTTCCGATGAGTGAACTCTTCGCATGAGGTGGCCAAAGTACTGGAGTTTCAGCTTTAGCATCAGTCCTTCCAAAGTACACTCAGGACTGATCTCCTTTAGGATGGACTGGTTGGATCTCCTAGCAGTCCAAGGGACTCTCAAGAGTCTTCTCCAACACCACAGTTCAAAAGCATCAATTCTTCGGCGCTCAGCTTTCTTCACAGTCCAACTCTCACATCCATACATGACTACTTTATTAGTTCATATTACTACTTTTGGATTTACTTGGCTCTTCTAGCTTCTTAGGGATAGAAACAGGTCATTGATTTTTAAACCTTCCGTGTTTTCTAGTGGAAGCATTTGCCACTGTAAATTTCCCTCCTAGCACTACTTAGCTACGTTCCATAACTATATCGCACACGTTTTTATGTATCATTTTCAAAATATTTTCCCATTTGCTTTGTGATACTTATTTGACCCATGTGTTACATATAAATTTGTTTCTTAATTTCACCGTATTTCTGAATTTTTTTTGTTACTAATTCCTGATTAAAAATTATATAGTAGTCATAGAACACATATGATTTCAGTCCTTTGAGATCTGTTGAGACTTGTTAAAGTCTATTTTAGTGAATGTTCTATGTGTGCCTGAAAAACATGTTCTATTCTCCTTCAGGTGTAGTGTGCTATTAATGTCAGTTAAGTCAGCTTGGCTGATAGTTTTATTCAGTCTTATATATCCTTGTTGATTTTCTATTTATTGCATTGATTTCTGTGAGGAGTATAGAAACATTCACCTATAATTATGGATTTGTCTATTTCCCCTTTCAGTTCTGTTCATTTTTGCCTCATGTATTTTGAACTTCTGTAATTAGGTATATACACATTTAGGATTATTACGTCTTCTTGATGAACTGAGCCCTTTGTAATTTAAAATGTCTTGTTTTATCTCTGGTCATATTCCTTGTCTTGGAGTCTATAGTGGGTGATATTGTTGTCTTCACTCCAGCTTTCTTATGACTAGTGTTTGTATGGCATATCTTTTTCTATTCTTTTTTAGCCTATCTTTGTCCTTTTTTAAAAATGAGTTTCTTTTAGATAGCAGATAGGTCTTGGGTTTTGTTTTTAAATCCAGTCTTCCCCTCTTTGCTTTTTTTAAAAATCAGGATTTGTTTATTTGCTTTTCTGGCTGCACTGGGTCTTCTTGGCTGTGCACGGGCTCTCACCGTGGTGGCTTCTTGAGGGAAGCGCAGGCTCTGGGGCATGCAGGCTCAGCAGCTGTGGCACATGGCTCACAGCGTGGGGATCTCCCTTGGCCAGGGACTGAACCTCTGTCCTCTGCATTGCTGGGCAGATTCTTAACTGCTGGGCCACCAGGGAAGCACCCATTTTTGCTTTTTAATTAAAATGTTTAGACCATTTATGTCATTTTCAAAATGGTTAGGTTAATCATTGATGTGTAAGAACTTTATGAAGTACCCTTTTATTTTCCTCTTATATCTTTAGGCTATGATCATCCGTGCCTTTTACTTCTCCATAGGTTGTTAACCCCACAGTTCATTGTTACCATTTTTGCTTTTAGTGAAATTTTTTAAAAGGGAAAAAAGAAAAAGTCTTACATTTACCCACGTATTTGCCACTTCCAATGCCCATCAGTCTTTCCTTTGTTTGGATCTGACTGTCCATTTGTTACCAGTTTTCTTTAGCCTGAAAGACTCCAGCATTTCTTGTAGAAAAGATCTGATGGCAGTGAATTCTGTCCTCTCTTGTTTGTTGAAAAATCTATTTCTCCTTCATTTTTGAAGACTGTTTTCACTGACTGTCGAATTTTAGATGGGCAGCTTCTATCTTTCTGTACTTAAAGGTGTCACTCTGTTGTCATCTGTGTTGTATTATTTCTAACAGGAAGTCAGGTATCATTCTCAGCTTTGTTCACCTGTATGTAATTTGCCGTTTTTCTCTGACTGCTTCATAAGATTTTTTCTCAATGGTTGTCAACAGTTTGATGATGATACTGCATCCTGGGATGCTTTTCGTACCTACAGGTCACTGAAGCTTTGCTCATTTTTATTTTTATTTTTTAGTTAATAAATCTTCTTTCCAGTTGTGTCTGTTGTGCGGCTTGGCTTAGCCAGTAAAATTTTCTTTGCAACTCTAAAAGTTGTGTTTGATTACTTTTCATTTTTTATTTCTTATTTTGTTCATACTTTTAAGTTCTTGAACACATTTATAGTTATTGTTGTTCAGTTGCTAAGTAGTGACTGACTCTTGCAACCCCATAAGTTTCTGCACTCCGGGCTTCCCTGTCCTTCATTATCTCCCGGAGTTTGCTCAAACTCATGTCCATTGAGTTAGTGATGCCATCCAGCCATCTCATCCTCTGTCATCCCCTTGTCTTCCTGCCCTCAATCTCTTCCAGCATCAGGGTCTTTTCCAATGAGTCTGCTCATCGAATCAGGTGGCCAGAATATTGGAGCTTCAGCTTCAGCAACAGTCCTTCCAGTGAATATTCAGGGTTGATTTCCTTTAGGATTGAGTGGTTTGATCTCCTTGCTGTCAAAGGTACTCTCAAGAATCATCTCCAGGACCGTAGTTCGAAAGCATCAATTCTTCAGTGCTCAGCCTTCATTATGGTCCATCTCTCATATCTTACATGACTATTGGAAAAACCATAGCTTCAACTATATGGACCTTAGTAGGCAAAGCCATGTCTCTGCTTTTTAATGTCTAGGTTTGTCATATAGCTTTTCTTCCAAGGAGCAAGTGACTTTTAATTTCTTGGTTGCAGTCACCATCCGCAGTGATTTTGAGGCCCAAGAAAATAAAGTCTGCCACTGTTTTTACTTTTTCCCCATCTATTTGTATGAAGTGATGGGACTGGATGCCATGATCTTAGTTTTCTGAATGTTGAGTTTTAAGGCAACTTTTTCACTCTCCTCTTTCACCCTCATTAAGAGGCTCTTTAGTTCCTGTTCACTTTCTGCCATTAAAGTGGTATCATCTACATGTCTGAAGTTATTGATGCTTCTTACAGCAATCTTGATTCCTACTTGTGGTTCATCCAATCCAGCATTTAGTGTGATGTGCTCTGTATGTAAATTAAATAAGCCAGGGTGACAATATACAGTCTTGACGTACTCCTTTCCCAACTTTGAACCAGTCTGTTGTTCCATGTCCAGTTCTAACTGTTGCTTCCTGACCTGCACACAGGCTTCTCAGGAGGCAGGTCAGGTGGTCTGGTATTCCCATCTCCTGAAGAATCTTCCACCGTTTCCACACAGTCAAAGGCTTTCACATAGTGAAGCAGAAGTAGATGTTTTTATGGAATTCTCTTGTTTTTTCTATGATCCAATGGATGTTGGCAATTTGGTCTTTGGTTTCCCTGCCTTTCCTAAATCCAGCTTGAACATCTAGAGATTCTTGCTTCACATACTGCTGAAGCCTAGCTTGGATTTTGAGCATTACTTAGCTAGCTTGTGAAATAAGCGCAGTTGTATGGTAGTCTGAATATTCCTGGGCATTGCCTTTCTTTGGGATTGAATTGAAAACTGACCTTTTCTAGTCCTATGGCCACTGCTGAGTTTTCCAAATTTGCTGACATACTGAATGCAGCACTTTAACAGCATCATCTTTTAGGATTTTAAATAGCTCAGCTGGAATTCTGTCATCTCTACTAGCTTTGTTCATTGTAATGCTTCCTAAAGCCCACTTGACTTCACACTCCAGGTTGTCTGGCTCTAGGTGAGTGACCACACCGTCTTGGTTATCCAGGTCATTAAGACCTTTTTTGTGTAGTTCTGTGTATTCTTGCCACCTCTTCTTAATCTCTTCTGCCTCTGTTAGATCCTTGCAGTTTTTGTCCTTTATTGTGCCCATCTTTGCATGAAATATTCTCTTGGTATCTAATTTTCTTGAAGAGATCTCTAGTCTTTCCCATTCTATTGTTTTCCTCTATTTCTTTGCATTGTTCACTTAAGGCTTTTTTATAAAATCTCTCTTGCTGTTCTCTGAAACTGTGCATTCAATTGGATATATCTTTTTCTTTCTCCTTTGCCTTTCGCTTCTCTTTTCTAGGCTATTTGTAAGTCTTCCTCAGACAACCACTCTGCCTTCTTGCATTTCTTTTTCTTTGGGATGGTTATGGTCACTGACTCCTGTACAGTGTTACAACTGTTTGTAACCTGCTAATTCTTTAATATTGGTCATTTCTTTCTTTCTTTTCTTTTTCTTTTTTTTTTAATTTTTATTTTAACTTTACTTTACATTACTGTATTGGTTTTGCCAAACATTGACATGAATTCACCAAGAGTGTACATGCGTTCCCAAACATGAATCCCCTCCCACCTCACACCCCATACCATCTCTCTGGGTCCTCTCCTTGCACCAGTCCCAAGCATCCTGCATCCTGCATCGGACATCGACTGGCGATTCGTTTCTTACATGATAGTATACATGTTTCAATGCCATTCTCCCATCTCATCCCACCCTCTCCCTCTCTCTCTCCCCCAGAGTCCAACAGTTCACTCTATAGATCTGAGTCTCTTTTGTTGTCTCACATACAGGGTCATCATCCCTATCTTTCTAAATTCCACATATATGCGTTAATATACTGTATTGGTGCTTTTCTTTCTGGCTTACTTCACTCTGTATAATCGGTTCCAGTTCCATCCATCTCCTTAGAACTGATTCAAATGTATTCTTTTTAATGGCTGAGTAATACTCCATTGTGTATATGTACCACAGCTTTCTTATCCATTCATCTGCTGATGGACATCTAGGTTGTTTCCATGTTCTGGCTATTACAAACAGTTTCTGAGTCTGTTTCTGTTGACTGATATTCTTTCTCTTAGCTAAGGTCTGTCTCTTTGCATTTATAGTAATTTCTTCTGACGTTGTATATTGTGAATGTTACATCACTTGGTATCTTGATTTTGTTGTCTCACTTTAAAGAGGGCCAAGTTTTATTTTGGCAAGCAGTTGAATCACTTGTAGATCAGATTGATTTTTCCTGGCTTAGGTTTTAAACTCTTAGGGTGGATCTAGAGTTGCCATTATTCTGGTTTCAAATTTAGCCCCTAAAGGCCTCTGCTGCATGTTTGGAGTAGTCTTTGAAGTTTCTCCACTCTGGCTGATTGAAACTCAAATGTCTCCCACTTGGGTATCAGTTCTAGGAATTCAATTTTAAGCTGTGTAATGTTGGATTTTCTCCAGTAGTTTGTCTTTGCGCAAACCTTACAGGTTGGCCTTCGGCCGAAGACTCAAGGAGACCCAGTCCTTTAGCCCACTGTGTTCTGCTTCTGTTCTTTCTCTTGTTGCCACAGTCAGAAGGGGCCTCCACGTGGAAAGCCAGAGCCTTCACAGGACTCACTTCCTTGGCTCCCTTCCATCAGATGTCACAGGGCTGAATGTTGTTCAAGATAGAAACAGTGGTTTCATACGTGGTTGTTGCTCAGTTGTTAGCTTGAGTCCAGTTCTTTGTGACCCCGTGGACTTCAGCACATCAGTCTCCCTCATTCACTGTCTCCTGGAGTTTGCTCAGATTCATGTCCATTGAGTCATAATGTTATCTAACCATCTCATCCTCTTGTTTCATATATTTTGTCCAATTTTCAAGTTGTTTTTAATGGGAGGGCAAGTCTGGTACTAATTGCTTAATCATGGCCTGAAGCAGAAGTTAAGAGATACCGTTTTTATCTTCACTTTACAGATAAGGAACTCAAGGCCCAGACATATTTAAGGAAATTCTTCCTACTGCACAGTGTTCTTGCCTGGAGAATCCCAGGGATGGGGGAGCCTGGTGGGCTGCCATCTGTGGGGTCACACAGAGTCGGACACTACTGAAGTGACTTAGCAGCAGCAGCAGCAGCAGCAGCAGCACTCATTTAACCAGATGGACAGTCTTTATGTTTGTCTGTTTAAAGCCATATAATTTACCAGCAGCCACATTGAACCCTGTCTGCTCTAGACCTGGGGCTTGACCGAGTAGTTCTGTAAAGTTCAGATAGTCAGTATTACAGGCTTTTTGGGTCACATAAGGTCTGTGTAGCATATTCTTCTTTGTTGTCTTCTATAACTTTTTTAAAATGGAAAAGGTTGGGGAAAAAAAAAAGCTAGTGAGCCGTGGAAAACCAGGCCACGGCAGGATTTGACCTGTGGGTCATAATTTATTTTCCCAACTCTCGACACTCCCTTCATACCTTGGACTTTCCTAGTCCCCCTTGTCTGTCAGATTTCATGTATTCGCTATCCTATTCCCTAGGGAATAAAAACAAGATTTATCCAGTTTTTGGTTTGGAGCAAGCACATTCATCATTATTTCAATTTTCAAATGAAGAAACTATGGCATAGAGAGGCTAAGTTCTGGGTGCATAGTAAGTAGCAGAATAGAGACTTAAATTAGACTTAAATCTGTCTGATTTTAAACACCCCCTCCCCCTTCTTAGGGCTGCCCTGGTGGCTCAGACAGCAGAGAATTCTCCTGCAATGCAGGAGACCTGGATTCGATCCCTGGGTCGGAAGGATTCCCTGGAAAAGGGAATGACCACCCACTCCAGTATTTGTACCTTCCATGGACAGTGGAGCCTGCTGGGCTACAGTCCATGGGGTTGCAAAGAGTCAGACACTACTGGGCGACTAAACAACAACCCATCCTATAACATTTGAAGCTACACGCTCTACCGCCACTGGAACTGACAGAACAGCAAATTTATCTAAAAAATGTAGACCAGATACTAGTCATTAATAACGACATCACATTTTTCTCATTTATGAGAATTACAGAATCATGGCACTTCAGGGTTGGAAGAAACACTGACAGTGTCAAGTCCAGGCTCTTGCTAAAGTTAAAATCCCTTCAGCAATATCCTTGTCAGTCATGCTGCTTTCATTTCAGTGCCTTATGGCCTCTGTGAACCCCTGTAAGTTTGGGTCTTGCTTTCTGGAAAAACCCAGAACAAGCCTGTTTGCCATAAGAAAGGCCTTCGTGTGCCCTTCCTTTCAGGAATAATCAGATTTTTTTCAGTCTATCCATGGGCTTATAAATATGACATTCACACAGTAGAAAGGAATGGACTACTGATGTGTACAGCAACATGGCAGAATCTCAGAAACAGGCAGAGATGAAACAGGTGCATAAAATATGATTCCATTTATATGAAACTCTAAAAAAGACAAATCTATAGCACCAGAAAGGAAATCAGTGGCTCCTTTAGGGTAGATGTCGGGTGAGGGGGATTGACTGGGATGAAGCACAAGGAAATTTTGGGGATGATGGAACTTTTCTATGTCTTGGTGGTGGGAGTAACATGGGTATATAAACTTGTCAGATTTCATCAAACTATATATAAGAGGGTACATTTCATTGTGGACATATCTTGATAAAGTTAATTTAAAAAATAGAGTTCTCAGAAATAGCTATAGTTTCGCTAGTACAGAATATAATAGAACAAGTACTTTCCAACAAGTGCTTGTCTCCATTTGAATACCTTGCATACCTATTAATAATTTACTTGTTTTAAGGAACTCCTTCATATGGTTGATACACATTTAAGATCATATTTCACTAAAACATTTCACGTATGTTGTTATCAACCCTGAAGAACTCTTCGTGTCTACTTTTACAATCGATTCTTAAAATGCATTCTCTCTACTCTCAGAGCATTTTGTTCGTATACAGCACTGTGATAATAGCTTTTACTTCATTCCATTGTGCTTTTTCTATTTAAGTGTCTGCCTCTCTGACTAGACAGTCAGCTTCCCCAGCAAAGCCTTAGGCCCTTTTGTATCTCTGGATCCCAGTATAGGAACTGGGTGTAACAGGCACTCAGTAAATGTTGTTTGGATTCTAATAAGTGAAGGAAAACACTCTTCAGGACCCATCTCTCAGAAAAATCTCCTCCAACAAGTAGCTTCTTTTCCTCAAAGCTAGGATAGATGTTTCTCCAGGCTACATCACTAATACCTTGTGCTTATCCATCACAGTATATATTACTGTGTTTTTCATATTTCAAGGATATTCACTGTACTTTACTTATAGGAGTAAAAAATGGGAAATAATGTACCTATCCAACAACAACAAGGAAATGATTAATTATGATTCATTATCAATGGAATCTATATTGTCATTGAAAATAATATTTTTAAACACACGAGAAAATGTTTCTGATAAAATGGTAAAAGAAAAGAAGATGCAAAAGGCTATATAGATTCCTGGGGGAAAGAGATATAAAATTATGTGTATATACACGTGGAAAAAAGACCAGTAAATTATAGATGTTAGGAGTGTTTATCATTTCATAAGGGAATTATTAGATATTTAATTCTTTGTTTTTATTTCTTGTTCTTTTACTTTTAAGAAAATATGTGTTACTGTTAATATAACCAGGAAAAAGACTGTTAAAAATATAATTTAGAGGAGGCAACAAGACAACTAGGTGTAATGAGGGACCAAAAAAGGACATTGTTCCAAAAACTGGGGAAATCAGATTGAAATCTGTAGTTAATATTAGCAATGTGAATTTCCTAGTTTCACTGATTGTACCATGATTATATAAAGTGTCAACTGTAGGGAAAGCTGCGTGAAGGTGATATGAGAACTCTGTACTATCTTTGCAACTCTTCTGCAAGTCTAAAATTGTATCAAAATAGATAGTAAAAACAGTACAATTGAATGTCAATAAGATAACTCCTTGAGACTAGAGACTGGGTCTTGTTCATCATGGCATACTTTGGGCTATATCAAGCACAAATAGATGCTTATTAAATGTTTACTGGATGAACAGATTGAGTTGTAATTGTTTATTTTCTTAGTTTTTGCTATTCCAATTATTTTGACTGTAGTTTCAACCTCTTAGGGTGACATTGCATTACCTTGTCATCACCCATTCACATACTAAGTTTTTGTTGAATATTTATGATATATTAGTACGTAACTGGACGGAGAAGGCAATGGCAACCCACTCCAGTACTCTTGCCGGGAAGGTCCCATGGATGGAAGAGCCCTGGTAGGCTGCAGTCCACGGGATCGCTAGGAGTCGGACATGACTTCACTTTCACTTTTCACTTTCATGCATAGGAGAAGGAAATGGCAACCCACTCCAGTATTCTTGCCTGGAGAATCCCAGGGACGGGAGAGCCTGGTGGGCTGCCGTCTATGGGGTCACACAGAGTTGGACACGACTGAAGCAACTTAGCAGCAGAAGTAGTATGTAATGTACTAAGGCCCTCAAGCACTTAAAGATAGTCCCCTGGCACTTGTGAGGTAATGAGGAGGTCAGAGGTATATGGATGCTTGTAACAAAGGGTGGCTGTGCTAAGAACTACATGAAGGGTGCCAAACAGAATATTATGGAGGTGGAGAGAACCTCGGGAGCATAGCCACTTGGGATGTTAAAGGATATTTACTAAAGAAAAACTTATTTGAGGGAGTGAAATTTTGAATTGATGGTGGTGAAATTCTACTACCACATGTCAAGAAGAGAGGTGAATACCTTTATCTTCAAATGTGGCTTTTGCTTGAGGTGCTTGGAAAGACGAGACCCTTTCATTGACTTGAGTCATACTGAGGGAACCAGCCATTCCCTTTTTACTAGCTCCTGAATGCCAAGGGTGAGTAGAAAGGAGAGGTAGAAGAAACCAAGGGAGTGGAGCAGTCTTCCCCGGAGGACTCCATTACATCCTTGATGTGCATTTAGGAGCATGTCTCAAGGTTTTTATATATGATTCTGTATTGCGTAGTTCTCGGGCTATTGTAACAAAGATTGGTGGTATATTTTGTCGCATTTGTATAGATTTATAGATGTCTGGCACACTTACTGTATACGGTGTCTTCATTCATCATTCCATAAGTGTTCATTGGGTGATTTACACAGGAAGATTATCTCATTCAGTTCCCACTGCAGGCTCCCTGTGGGAGAGGATTCTAGGAGTATTTATAATCATGGTCTCCAGGTGATCAGGTTGCGTTTCAGCGAAGTCAAATAACTAAGTGAATAGTTTGGCATCACACAGCTTGTTGTTGTTGTTCAGTTGCTAAGTTGTGTCTAATTCTTTTGTGACCCTGTGGACTATAACAGACCAGGCTCCCCTGCCCATGGGATTTTGGGATTTCTCAGGCGGGCATACTGAAGCAGGTCACCATTTCCTTCTCGAGGGGATCTTCCCAACCCAAGGATGGCAGCCGTGCCTCCTTCATTGACAGGTGGTTCTTTATCACCTTTACCACTGAGCCATCACACAGCTGCCCTGTGGTTATTTCTAGAACCTATTCTTCCTCTTCCAAATTAAGTGCTCTTCCTCCTTTGCCTCCTACTGACATTTTGCTGAATATATACATTTTTTGAGAGTTAAGTGAAATACTAAACAGTTTCAACTGCTGACCTTGTTGAACCTAGTCAAGAGGTTAGATCAAGGGAATAAATTCTTTTCTAACAGGAAGTGAGGCTACTCCTTTTTTTTTTTTAATCCTAGAGACTTTCTATTCCAGTCTAAGAAACTAACTGCCTGCTGCCCTTTACCCTGTGTGTCTTTTCTTAGAATAGCCGTTAGAAATTTTCATTTTTGAAAATACTGTGATTCAGTATTTGGAATTTGCCAGGCTGCGAGAGATCTTCGTTGCTTTTCCTTTGTATGATGGGAATTGAACGAAAAGGAATGCTTTTATTAAACAAATATTTACTGTAGACAAAGCTAGAAAATGCACATCGCCTGCAATCACGGTCATCCCACAACACTGAGGTAACCACTCTTTACATTTTGGTGGTGAATTTCATATTCTTTTTTCCACAGAAATAAGCAACACAATTTGTACTGCGTTGAGATCTGCTCTGTCCACTCAATGTACATTTTGAATATCTTTCCATGTCAATAAGGAGACTTCATTTTTAATGGCTGTGTTGCATTCTAGTATATGCTTATATGAAAATTTCCCAGACTGAGTCTAGCTTATTTTCAATTTATTGTCGACACCATTGTAAATATGGTTGTACATCTATCTTAGCACACATCTGTAAATAGCTAAATTTCTAACAAGAATTGCTGAGTCACAGGGTATATGTGGGTTTTCTTTTAATGCTTTACGAAGACAGTTTGTAGGGCTTCCCTGATGACTCAGTGGTAAAAGAGTCGGCCTGCCAGTGCAGGAGACGCAGGCTTGATCCCTGGTTGGGGAAGATCCCATATGCCGAGGAGCAGCTGAGCCTGTGAGCCGCAACTGTTGAGCTTGTGTTCTAGAGGCCAGAGCCTCGCCTGCTGAGCCCATGGGCTGCAGTTCCTGAAGCCCGCGTGCCTTAGAGCCCGTGCTCCACAAGACAGGCCACTGCAGTGAGACGCCTCCTCACGTCTACAAAAGTAGCCCCCGCTGCTGCAACTAGAGAAAAGCCCTCACAGCCACAGAGGCTTAGCACAGCCTAAAATTAAAAAAAAAATCAAACACCCCATGCTTAAAAAAGAAAGAAAGATGCTTTGTCAGGCTAAAGGTAAGTTTAGATATACAGTTGACCTTTTAACTGCATAATCCATTTATATGTGGATTTTTTCGATAATAAATATTGCAGTACTACATGATCCACAGTTGGATGAATTTGAAGATGTGGAGGGTCCGCTATAAATTATATGCAGATTAACTCCCAGGTTGTTCAAGGGTCAGATGTAGCAAGTGGAAATTTCTCTCATGAAATGCCCACACTCCTTTATCACTTGAAGACTTCTTATTATGACTTCATCAGTCTCTTAATGAAATTATTTATGATTAATCACTGGTTAATTGCTATTTTAAAATAGTATATTTCTTTTAAATGAAAACTTTTGTCAAAGGAAGATCTCTCTTTTAAGGCTGTCCCTTAGCCTAGCTCTAGTATATTCCTAGAGAGTTTTAACACAGTTCCTCAGGTGTTTCTGACTGCTTTGGACCAGTGCTTCTGGTCTTTTCCAATAGAGAGAACTTGATAACCTTCACTGGGGTAAGCAAACCACATTAGTCTACCACCAGAACAAAATTCCTTTGAGATTTCTTGTTTTAACTGAGAAATGTCTCTAGAATTTGTTTTTAGTCCGTAAAACATTATTTTGTTTTAAAAAGAATTTTATGGTTTTTATTATTTACATTTAATCATGAATCTAAATGAATTTTATTTTCTTACATATGAAGGAGGGTATTTACCTGATTTTTTTTCCAAATGCATAACCAGTTGTCCCCATGGCATTTATTAAATAATCTATCCTTTCTCCACTGATCTGCAGTACCGTCTTTATTATACACCAGATTCCAGGATGTCAATACATATACATAGGTGTGTGTTTTGGTTCTATTTGGGAATATATTCCTGTGTGTGGGCAGTACTGTTTTAGTAACTATGGCTTTGAAGCATTTTTGTAAGTCAATTATTTAATCTTATAATAACAGACAATGACATTAAAGACCACGTCTGTACTCCAGCTGCCAGCCTCACCTCTCGTCTCTTACCTGTAACATACTCCCTCTGTCTCCGGCTATGTACTTCCCCAAGTGTTGCTTTCGTTATAAAATGTCCATGCCTCTGTGCAAGCCATTCCCTCTGTCTGCCTGCTTCTTCTAAAGTGGTTAATTTGTCCTTCAAGATCCATTATAGATTCATCTCTTGTAATTCCTTACACTCAGTTTAAACAAATAGAACAGAAGGATCCTTTGAAGTGTCCTGGGGATTCATTGGTCCTTTCAGTGCCTGCATGCTTTTTCTTACCTACTGTTTCACTTTACTACTTTCCAGCTTTGAAACCTGCCATCAATTATTTGACCTTTATAAGCCTCAGTTTCCTTAGGTGTAATTTGGAGATAAAAGTTTCTACCTTATAGGGTGGTTATAGGACTAAATGAGAGAATACCTCTGAAACACTTACCCCATATTCAGAACATAGGCAGCCCTGAATAAATACTACTTATCTGTCTCCACTAGACTTTGTATAAGAGTTTCTCTTATTTATCTCTGAAACCCAATACTTAGCCCAGAAGCTGGCAGGGAGTCGACTGATAAATAATTACCAGCTCAAAACTCTCCCCTCCTTGTTTCACTCTTCTCAGTGGTGCTGTCGTTGTCTTTAGAGTCATCTTTAACTTTCCCTCTCACTCAAAACAAGAAACTTGTTGGGTATTTATCATAATCTAGGCACTGTGCAATGTCCTGGGTGAAAAAGAGAACAAGATTGCCTCTATCCATTGGCGCTTACAGTTTAATAAGGGAGATAGTTTAGAAATGAAACTTTTAGAATCTGGAAGCTCCTACTATTTGCTCCACCTTTATATTTGTGAATTTTCAAAATAAGTTTTAAGTCAATATATGAATATGTAACTAATAAATGTTATGTGCTATAAAGAGTAAAGCGGTCTGGGGAGTTTATATTTAAACTGAGACTGGAGATTGAGAAGAAGCCAGCCAGAGGAGATGGTGTTTGACAGGGGAGTAACATGTACCATGCCATAGGAGAATAAATCTTAGCATAGCTAAGAAATTGAAAGGTCAGCACAGCTGTTACTAGAGCGGGAAAGAATGGGGCGAGATGATGATAGCAAGCAGATAAGCAAAGTCCATTATTCTTGCCTGGAAAATCCCACGGACAGAGAAGCCTGGTGGGCTGCAGTCCATGGGGTTGCAAAGAGTCAGACATGACAGAGCAAGGAAAAAATCAACACGCGAAGTCCATATCACTTAAATAGGACCTTAAATACCGAGAGGAGTTCAGATTTCATTCCTGTTTCCTGTGTGATGCTATTGAAGACTTCTAACCATAGAATAAGCTGACCTAATTTACTGTTTTGTTAAAATGCATGTATCAAAAAGATTGTAGGAAAACACTGTTTCATTAAAATGTGTCAAAAAGATTGTGGGAAAACCCAAGCATACAAAATCTATGAGATGCAGCAAAAGCAGTTCTTTGAGGGAAGTTCATAGTGATACAGGCCTTTTTTAAAACCACAAAAAATCTCAAGTAAACAACCTAACCTGCCACCTAAAAGAATCAGAAAACAGAAAGTTCAGAGGGAGGTAAGGATGGGAACAGAGATGCCAGCTGAAGCTATTGCAGTAGGCAAGAGATGATAATAGCAAGAGAGGAGAAAAAGGAACACATTTGAGAGCTATTTTGGAAATGGACTCAGTGGGACTTGCTGGTGAATTAGAAGTGGGAGGGGAGGGAAAGATAGGAATAAAGATTTATGGCTTGAGAGCTATAGTGTGTTATTTACTGAAATTTGCTAAACCTGGAATGTTTGGGTAGGAAAATTAAGAGTTAAAATTGATCATATTAAGTTTGAGATGTTTTGAGGAGTTCAAGTGGAAATGTCAAGTAAATTATTGAATATGGGAGAACGTGAGTTCCAAAGAAAGTTCCAGGCTGCAGCTATGAATTTGAAAGTTTTTAGTGTAAGGATAATAAAGCTGTGGGAATGGATGATGTTGTTTAAGGAGAGAAATAAGTAAGAGGGGGCTTGGTGTTAAATTCTGAATTATTTAACATTTAGAGAATAGGTCAGAGAAGGATGAAGATGAGAAGTAAAAGCAGTGAAATATATGGAAGGAAAACCAGGGAAGAGGGACACCACAGAAGCTCTTTATCCCCAGCCAGTGCCTAGAACAGTGTCTGGCCCGGCCTGGTGTTCGGTAATCATTGGTTGAATGAAATCAAGAGATTATTTCAAGAAGGGAAAGATTAACAAAATTTAGTGCTGCTGAGAGACCTTGTATGATGAGGGGATTCACTGGACTGGCAGGATGGATATTGCTTGTGATGGAGGCAGAAGTCATACTGGAATGGATTTAACAGAACAAGAATGGGAGTTGAGAAGGTGCAGATAGTATTTATTTATTTAACCACTTTACCAAAATTTGACTGTGAAGAGAGTAGACAAATGGAGTTGTACCTGAAAGGGAATATGGGATCAAAGAAGAACTTTGTTTCTTAAAAGGGAACATACTAGAGCTTAAATGTATTCCATAGATAGGAGTGATCCAGGAAATAGTGGATGACGGTTGATGGAAGAAAAAGAGATAATTACAAGATTGGAGTTTTTGAGAAGGGAGGAAGGGAAGAAGGGAAGCTATCAGGACTGTAAGCAGAGGGATTGTTCTTTAGAAGGAGGAGGAGGGTCACGTCTGTTGAAACAGAAGAAAGAAGGGAAAACAGGTGCCAGATCACGTCAGTTTATACAACTGGTCACGATAAAATGACAGATTTCCAGTTTTAGGCTTGTTAGGTTCTCAATGGAAAATCAAAGACATTAGCTAAAAGGGATGTCAGTGCTGTAAAGGAGGGGAAAGTGCGTAAGAAAGAGCTTTCTTGGAGAGGGGAGGAATTAGAAATCCAGTTTGCTAGAGAAATCTAGTAGGATTGCCAGCTGAGTGCCCATTTAGTGACTTTGAATTTATGGTAAAAATAATCTAGCTAGTTGAATGCTTTTTCATCAGTATTCTTGATATGGAGAAGACAGTTTCTTGGTTCTGAAATTATGGAGCTTGAAAAAAAAATCTTTGGAGCGAATTGAGGGTTCTTGCAAGGGAATGATTTTAATCATTAACTATGAAATCTAAGCTAGATGAAGAGAAAAAATTAAAGGAGGAAAGAAGGAGTCAAGTAATTAAAAAGTCATTTTCATGGGGCTCTTGAGCAAGTGACCTAGAAGGATCAGATAGTGGATTGAGTTTGGTGTGATAGTGGGAGGATGTGGCTGAGGCAGAGGGAAGGAGAAGGTCCTTAGAGCTGAGCAGTTTACAGAACTGGGGGCAAGGTGTTTGCCAGGGTTACCCATTTGGGTGCCGAGGTTATGTTGAATGTGATGAACCAGTGTGCTAGAGAGTTTAACATTAAGCCAGATGTGCTAAAATATCAGAGTGATAAGTGTTTCTGCAAATAATTAAAACTGAACTCTCAAGTAGAAAGGGGATAGATGGCTTCTTCCGACTGGGTGGCCAGGGAAGGCCTCTCTGAGCAGGTGACATTTATGGTCAAATCTGATTGATCAGATGATGAATGGAGAGAATACTTACAGCAGAGTGAACAACTAGTACAAAGGCTCCAAACTGGGTATAAACGCCTCACCTTCTGAGGAAGAAGGGAAGCCAGGAAAGCTGAAGCTTTTCCCACCAAGAAAGAGTGAAGTGAAATGAGGCAAGGGGCTCCTCTAGTTGGCTCAGTGGGAAAGAATCCGCCTGCTGATGCAGGAGACATGGGTTCGATCCCTGGGCCAGGAAGATCCCACATGCCGAGGACCAGCTAAGCCTGTGCGCCACCACTACTGAGCCTGTGCTTTAGAGCCTGCGCTCTGCCATGAGAGAAGCCGCCACAATGCGACTAGAAAGTAGCTCCCGCTGGCTGCAACTAGAGAAAAGCCTGCACAGCCAAAAAGAAAGAAATAAAATTATTTTTAAAAGAAAGAAATGAAGTGAGGTTGGTGTGCATTAGGAGGGTGAAGGGTTTTGAAAGTCACAGTCCAGAGCTTACATGGCATAATTCGGTAGCCTGCCTGCAGGATGACCCTGATGATCCTCTCATGTTCCTGCCCTTGTGTAATCCTCTCTTAGGGTGAGTAAGGCTAACCTGTGTAACCAATGAGATATTGAAGCAGTGCTGGTGTGATTTCCAGTGCTAGGACATAAGAGGCATGGCAGTTTCTGAGGGAAGGCAGGTTGCCATATAGTTCAATTCAGTTCAGTTCGGTCCAGTCGCTTAGTTGTGTCCGAGTCTTCACAACCCCGTGGGCTGCAGCACACCAGTCTTCCCTGTCCATCATTAACTCCCAGAGCTTGCTCAAACTCAGGTCCATCGAGTTGGTGATGCCATCCAGCCATCTCAGAGGGACAACCTCTGTTGTCCCCTTCTCCTCCTGCCTTCAATCTTTCGCAGCATCAAAGTCTTTTCCAGGGATTCAGTTCTTTGCATCAGGTGGCCAGAGTATTGGAGTTCGAGCTTCAGCATCAGTCCTTCCAATGAATATCCATTCAATCCCTGGTTGGGGAACTAATACCCTACAAGCTGTGCGACATGGTCAGAAACAAAAGGGACTTCAGGAATGTATTATCCAAATGGTACATACATCCTTGTTTGGATCCTGATGCAAATAAATCAAATTTACAAAATCAGGGGAAATCTGAATCCATATTTTGGTGTGATATTAATTTTTCAGATGTGATAACTGCATATGTTTATGTTGCTGCTGCTGCTAAGTCGCTTCAGTTGTGTCTGACTCTGTGCAGCCCCATAGACGGCAGCCTACCAGGCTTCCCCGTCCCTGGGATTCTCCAGGCAAGAACACGGGAGTGGGTTGCCATTTCCTTCTCCAATGTTAGGCTTTTTTTAGTATTGTGGGGACATGTGCATAGCCTGTGGAAAGGTTCCCATGGAGAGGACCTAACCTCCAGCTAGCAGCCACCATGTGAGGGAGTCATTGTGGAAGGGGATCCTCCAGCCCTAGACAGACCTTCAGATGATTGCAGCCTCTCACATGTACTTCATTTATAAATATCCTGGTGTATATCACTAAAAGTTAAGGACTCATTAAAAAAAACCTAACATAAACATAATGCAGTTGTCACATCTGAAAAATTGGTATCATACCAAAATAAGGATTCAGGTTTCCGCTGATTTTGTAAATCTTTTATATTTACATCAGGATCCAAACAAGGATGTATGTACCATTTGGATAATACATTTCTGAAGTTCTTTGTGTTTTTGGCCACACTGCACAGCTTGTAGGATCTTAGTTCCCCAACCAGGGATTGAAGCTGGGGCTACAGATTCCTAGTCCTAACCATTGGACCACCAGGAAATTCCCTCCTGAGTGTGTTTATAGTTCCCTTTTCCCCTCAATTTACCTTAAAAATAAACTTGGTCATCTGTCCAATAGTTTCTCACCTTCTGGATTTGGCTAGTTGCATTTCTGTGATGTGTTTAACTTGTCCCTCTATCTTATATTTCATGTAAACTGGTAGTTATATCTAGAGGCTAGATCTAATTCAGGTTCTTTTCCTTGGCAAGAATACTTTATGGGAGATGGTTACTTCTGTTAGGAGGCGTAATAAGCAGTTGTCTCATCTGGCTATGATGTTAACAGATACTGAGGAGCAGTACCTCATTATTTTTGTTACTCTTCATTGCAAAATGGTGATATTCTAACTCTGTCATTTGTCTTGGTTAGTTAGAAAAACTTTCTCATATCTATTCTGTGGTTAATCTAAGGTATACCTCCTTCAGGAAAGGTGGGTTAAATGCTTGATTCCCTTTATTTGTCATTGTTCAGTTGCTAAGCCGTGTCCGACTCTGTGACCCCATGGATTGCAGTGCACTAGGCTTCTCTTTCCTTCACTATCTCCTGGACTTTGCTCAGACTCATGTCCATTGAGTTGATGATGCCATCCAACCATCTCATCTTCTGTCACCCCTTCTCCTGCTGCCCTCAATCTTTCCCAGCATCAAGGTCTTTTCCAGTGAGTCGGTTCTTCGCATCAGGTGGTCACAGTATTGGAGCTTCAGCTTCAGCATCAGTCCTTCCAGTAAATATTCAGAGTCAATTTCCTTTAGGATTGACTGGTTTGATCTAGCTGTTGAAGGGACTCTCAAGAATCTTCTCCAGCACCACAATTCAAAAGAATCAATTCTTTAGTGCTCAGCTTTCTTTATGATCCATCTGTCCCATCTGTACAAGACTACTGGAAAGATCACAGCTTTGACTCTATGGACCTTTGTTGGCAAAGTGATGTCTCTGCTTTTTAATATGCTGTCTGGGTTTGTAATGATTTTCCTTCCAAGGAGCAAATGTCTTTTAATTTCATGGCTGCAGTCCATGAATCACTGTCCACAGTGATTTTGGAGCCCAGGAAAATAAAATCTGTCACTGTTTGTACTTTTTCCCCTTCTGTGTGCCATGAAGTGATGAGGCTACTTACCAGTTTTCAAAATATTAAGTTGGTTCCCTAGCATCATCCAAAGGAGACCAGTGAGTTTTTTTAAAAAATTGTACTCTGAATTCATGGATTTTTTAACATATTTGGTATATGTGAAACCATTGCTATGATTATTTTTATTGATGCTTCAGATTGTCCCATTCTTAACTACTGGGAGGAGCCTCTTCAAGTTGACTTCTGAAGATGTTCTATAGCTAGTGTCCTTGCTTTTTGATATGTGAGATGTCCAGTACTTATCTTATACGTTTGCTGTCCCAGTTCTGAATCAGCTATTTCTTTGAGGAGCTTTGGTTCCTATCAGTGGTAAAGGCTGTATGTGAAGTTTGGATATGTGATCACGTATAGCACACTTTTTAATAGATGCTAATCAGAATGTATGAGGAGTTCAAAAAAGATATTCTTTCACTTTGGGTTTAAATGGATAGATACGCTATTTTTCTTAATCTAAAAATATGTATTTTTTTTGTTTGTTTGTTTGCAGGGAAATGGGAAAATGAAGGCCTTAGAAAAAAATAAATGAAGATTTAACTTCTCTTTTAAATGGTGTGTCCTCCTCCTGCTGTACTTTATTCGTTATGTCCAGGGAAGAGAACTTTTCATGTTTCTGGCTACAAAAAATTAGATAGTTCTTAAAGATTATCAGTATGGCTTTTGGTTTATATACTTCCCATCTCTTTTTATGTCTAGATTCCCCCTCCCACAGACATGTTTCTCCCACAGACACATGCCTTCTGGCATTTTTAGGAGGATACAGTATTTTTGTTTTGAATTTTTTTTCTTTATTATAATACTCTTGGCTTATGCTAGCTACATCACTAGTGAGAAAACCTTAGTTTTTGTGACAAGCATAAGGAAGCCTTGTTTCTTGATATTTTGATCTCTAAAACTCATTATATATATAAAGAGAGGAAATATATTCTACAAGTTGAATGATTATGTATTTAAATTATAAATCAAGTTAGAAGAAAATGAAATATTGTCCCCCTTGAGAAGATTCTGGAATACAGATTTTTCCCCCATATTTAACAATTTGATCCTTCTCACTTTTTCAGTATTCAGGATCTAGTTCATCAGTTTTATACATGAATCATTAAATATTTTATTCACTCATTCATTCAACCAATACTCATTAAGCACCTTCTCTACACCAGACATGGTACTGAGAACTGGGGATAAAGGAATAAGGAAAGCATTTGCTGATTATCACATAACTTTTTATCCAGTGGGAGAAAGACAATCAAGCAGCCACTTTACTATTAATACATATGTAACACCAAAACTGGTAAGTGCCTTTTAGGAAATATAGGGAGCTTTTAAGACTGATTAACAAGGAGATCTGACCTGGTCTGAGAGATTAGGGAACGCCCCTCTGAGAAAGTCATGTTGAAGCAAAGATTGGAATGAATGGTATGAGCTGGCTGGGTGATCATTTGGAGCAAGAGCCTTCAGGTAAAGGCACTAACATGTGTAGGTACTAAGGGAAGAAAGAGCTTGAACCCTTGGAGGAACTGAGGTTTGCTGGAGATAGAGAAGGCAGAGTGATAGGAGAGAAACTGGAGATGTAGGCAGGCCTGGCTCTTGCAGGGCACTGTCAGCCTTAGTCTCCCCCAGAGATACAGAAGTCCAGCCACTTAACTGTTGGTGAGCCAGTCTCTTAAGGACCAGGCTTCCATATGACACTTCCCAGGACATATTGGTGGGCTTTCTGGTAGCTTAGAGGGTAAAGCGTCCGCCTGCAACATGGGAGACCGGGGTTCAATCCCTGAGTCGGGAAGATCCCCTGGAGAAGGAAAGGGCACTCCACGCCAGTACTCTTGCCTGGAAAATCCCGTGTATGGAGGAGCCTGGGTGGCTGCAGTCCATGGGGTCTCAAAGAGTCGGACACGACTGAGCGACTTCAGTTTCCACTTTCCACTCCTGGGAGAATGTGGGGAACTCACTGAGTTCAGCTTCTCTCCCCTACTTCTTTTTTAAATTAATTAATTAATTTTTTAATGGCTGCACTGGGGGCTTTCCCTAGTTGCAGCGAGTAGGGGCTTCTCCTCATTTCAGTGTACGGGCTTCTCATTGAGGTGGCTTCCTTGACGTGGAGCAGACCCTAGGCACACGGGCTTCAGTAGTTGCAGTTGAGTTGGACATAACTGAGCGACTAACACTTTCAAGGCAAAATTAATTTTCTTCCAAAAAGCAATTCTTAAAAATTGAAAATAACAAGAAGCAAAGAACCTAACATTTAAAACTCAGTAATTTGAACTTTATATCCTTAGTGGTTTATACTCTAAGAACAAGAACTACAGAAAACAGGCAACAGCAAAACAACAAAACCCTTCAAGTGTACCATGCATTATTGTGATGGTATCAGTATTGTCATTGGAGATTGTTGTGTATGTATTGTCAGATAAAGCAAATGAGTACTAAGGAAATGGCAACCTACTCCAGTATTCTTGCCTGGAGAATCCCATGGGCAGAGGAACCTGGCAGGCTATAGTCCATGGGGTCACAAGAGTTGGACATGACTTAGCGACTAAACCAACCAACCAACTTATGTGGCATTTTATCATTTCCAGTGTTGTTGACGCTCAGATTATCAACACAGATGAAAGGAGATACAGATATAAAAGAAGTTAATTAAAACCCTGTTAATTTGATCTTTAATAGGCTTATTTTTCTAGAGCAGTTTTAGGTTCACAGTAAAACTGAGCACAAAGTACAGAGTTCTCATTTAACTCCTTCTCCACCCCCAACCCCCAGTTTCCCCTGCTATCAAAATCCTGCCCCAGAGTGGTACACTTGTTACAGTTGAAGAACCTGCATTGATACACATCGTTGTCACCCAGAGTCTACAGTTTACATTAGGATTCATTCTTGGTGGTGTACATTCTGTAAGTTTTGACAGATGCTTCGTGACATATATCTACCAGTACAGTATCATAAAAAGAAGTTTCACTGCTCAAAAAATCCTCTGTTCTCCCTCTATTCATCCCTTTCTCCAACCAAGAGCCCCTGGAAACCTCTGTTCTTATTACTGCCTCCATAATTTTGCCTTTTCCAGAATGTCATGTTGTTGGAATCGTACGTAACCTTTTCAGATAGGCTTCTTTCACTGAATAATATCCATTTACGTTTCCTCCATGTCTTTTCATGGCTTGATAGCTCATTTCTTTTTGGTGATGCATAATCCGTTTTGCATAATCCATTTGGCAAAGTAATGCAGAGACATTACTTTGCCAATAAAGGTCCGTCTAGTCAAAGCTATGGTTTTTCCAGTGGTCATGTATGGATGTGAGAGTTGGACTGTGAGGAAAGCTGAGCACCGAAGAATTGATGCTTTTGAACTGTGGTGTTGGAGAAGACTCTTGGGAGTCCCGTGGACTGCAAGGAGATCCAACCAGTCCATCCTAAAGGAGATCAGCCCTGGGATTTCTTTGGAAGGAATGATGCTAAAGCTGAAGCTCCAGTACTTTGGTCACCTCATGTGAAGAGTTGACTCATTGGAAAAGACCCTGTTGCTGGGAGGGATTGGGGGCAGGAGGAGAAGGGGACGACAGAGGATGAGATGGCTGGATGGCATCACCGACTCAATGGAGATGAGTTTGAGTGAACTCCAGGAGTTGGTGATGGACAGAGAGGCCTGGCGTGCTGTGATTCATGGGGTCTCAAAGAGTTGGACACGACTGAGAGACTGAACTGAACTGAACTGAACTGAATCCATTTTCAGTTTGTTTATCCATTCACCTACTGAAGGACATCTTGCTTGCTTCCAAGTGTTAGCAATTAAAGCTGCTATAAACATCAGTGTTCAGGTTTTTATGTAGATACAAGTTTTCAGTTCCTTTGAAGTGTCAGGGAGTGTGATTGCTGGATTGTAAGCCTGTGTTTAATTTTGTAAGAAATTGCCAAGCTGTGGTCGCAGTGGTGCTGCTGTGTTCCCACCAGCCACGGATGAGCATTCCTATTGCTCCACATCCTTGTCAGCATTTGCTGTTGTCAGTGTTTCAGTTTGGGGCCATTCTAGTAGATGTGTAGTGGTATCTTATTGTTTAATCCATGACTCCTTAATGACATATAATGATGAGCATCTTTTCATATGCTTATTTGCCATCTGTGTGCCTTCTTTGGTGATGTGTCTTATTCATGTCTTTTGCCATTTTTTAATTGGGTTGTTCATTTTCTTATTGTGTCCTTTATCAGATATATCTTTTGCAAGTATATTCTCCCAATCTGTGGCTTGTCTTCTCTTTCTCTTGATTAACTTGATTTTGAATTGGAAGTTTGGGGAAGAACTCTTGCTATATTTTATCTTAAACAACGACAACAACTACCTGCTACTGTATTCCACTGAAAAGCTGTAGAAACAGTGATCAGCCCAGTAGCAATATACAACCCTAGTGTCCAAATTATGGTCTCGAAATACCAGTTATCATAAAAGAAACAGGATTCCTTGGATAGCTTACCCAGTTCTGCAGTAGGAATCATATAAGATAAAGCTAAACCTAGAAATTCTTAATATATTATAAGGAAGTCATCAAAAATTATAGCAGATCATATCAAAAGGGCCCAAGAGAATATAAATTGTTGCAGCCACAATGGAGAACAGTATGGAGATTTCTTTTAAAAACTAGCAAAAAAACTACCATATAACCCAGCAATCCCACTACTGGGCATATACTCTGAGAAAACCACAATTCTGAAAGACACATGTACCTCAGTGTTCATTGCAGCACTATTTATAATAGCTAGGACATGGAAGCAACCTAGATGGCCATTGACAGATGAATGGATAAAGAAGTTGTGGTACACATATACGATAGAATATTACTCAGCCATAACAAGGAATGCATTTGAGTCAGTTCTAGTGAGGTGGATGAACCTAGAGCCTGTTACACAGAATGAAGTAAGTTAGAGAAAAACAAATATCATGTTAATGCATGTATATGGAATCTAGAAAAATGGCACTGATGAACCTATTTGCAGGGCAGGAACAGAGACAGACGTAGAGCACAGACTCGTGGACACAGAGGGGGAAGGAAGGGCGGGACGGATGGAGAGAGCAGCGCTGACACGTGTACATTACCATGTGGGAAAGAGGTAACCAGGGGACATTTGCTGTATGATGCAGGGAGCTCAGCCTGGTGCTCTGTGACACCCTGGAGGGATGGGGTGGGGTGGGAGGTGGGACAGAGGTTCAAGAGGAGGGGCATATGTGTGCCTGTGGCTGATTCTTATTGATGTATGGCAGAAAGTAACACAACGTTGTAAAGAGATTATCCACCAATTAAAACTAAATTTTTCTAAAAGAAGACCCAAGAGTATACATGAAGAGACTCTCTTTGACCAATGATGAGATAGTTTGGATACCAATAAAAACATTAACTGAAACGTGTATGAGTTCATAGTAATACTTTATAAAAGCTTATTGGTTACCATTTGTTAGTGCTGCATTAAGCTTGTATCTTTCTGTTCCTAAAAAAAGTGATCTGGCTTCTAGATCTGAGTCCCAATTTATAAGAATTACAGAGGACAGAGCAACATATTAAATACCAACATGGGGGTCTAATAAGAAAAGTCTAGGCTATGGGAAACCCTCTGGGACAAATAGCCTGGCTTCTTTGACAGATGGGTTGCAAGGGAAAAACACATCAAAGCAGACAAAGTAACAAAGCCTTGTACATTTATGAGACATCTGGAAATTTGAATACCAACTGAGGACCTGCTGGTATTAGAATTATCATTATTTTTAAGTGTAATAGTGACATTGTGAATTTTTAAATAGCTTTTATTTTAAGAATAAATACTGATGTGTTTATCCCTGAAACAGGTTTGGTTTAAAACTGATGCAGAGGGAGGGAGACCGATGTGGGCTGCATACAGATGAAACAGTGTTGGCCAGGAATTAGCTATTTAAGCTGATGATGAGAGCGTGAAGATTCATCATGTTATTCTGCCTCCTTTTTAAATGCAATTCTATTTCTTTCTTTCTCTGTGGCTGTGTGGGATCTTTGCTGCTGTGCAGGCTTTTCTCTAGTCACGGAGAGCCAGGGCCGCTCTGGTTGCAGCGTGCAGGCTTCTCACTGCCGTGGCTTCTCGTGTTGCGGAGCAAAGGCTCTCGTGCACACAGGCTTCAGTGGTTGTGGCTCCTGGGCCCTCGGGCACAGGCTCAGTAGTTGTGGCCCACAGGCTTAGCTGCTCCACGGCACATGGAAATCTTCCCAGATCAGGGATCTAACCCATGTCTCCTGCATTGGCAGGTGGATTCTTTACCCCTGAGCCACCAGGGAAGCTCCTGTTCTGCCAACTTTTTGTGCTTAAATTTTTCCATAGTAAATTTTTTGGAAAGTCTCCCCTAGGAATTCATAACCATGAACTGGCCCGTGTGTGAATGTGAGATTTGAATTCTTACTATCTGTGTAGCATGAGAAACTCAAGCTAATTTACTTTAAGCTGTTCTTGGGTTCATAGTGTCTTCAGGAACCTGACAGAAAAACACAAATATTTTCAGGGAAAAAAAAAAATCCTACTTAGGACTCAAAGAAGTCCCACAAATAATATTCCAGAGAACAGAAACCCATGACAGAAAATCACAGATCACTTAGGAAACAAGCAAAAAAAAAAAAAAAATCCTACTTAAAACTCAAAGAAATCCCACAAATAAAATTCCAGAGAATAGAAGCCCATGACGAAAAAAATCACAAATCACTTAGGAAACAAGCTACAATATGATTTGAAAAGACGATATATATATATATATAAATGATTGGAAACTGAATAAAGTAAAAATATTTTAATATATTTAAAGAAATAAAAGCAGAGGTTAAAAGCGTAACTAGGTAACTGGGACCATCTGAAAACTGAGTTGAAGGTCCCATATGTTGAGGCCGGGTTTGATGCTAAAGCTGAAACTCCAATACTTTGGCCACCGCAGGTGAAGAGTTGACTCATTGGAAAAGACTGATGCTGGGAGGGATTGGGGGCAGGAGGAGAAGGGGACGACAGAGGATGAGATGGCTGGATGGCATCACCGACTCGATGGACGTGAGTCTGAGTGAACTCCGGGAGTTGGTGATGGACAGGGAGGCCTGGGGTACTGCGATTCATGGGGTCGCAAAGAGTTGGACACGCCTGAGCGAGTGAACTGAACTCAACTGAACTGTGCATCATTGTAGAGCTATCTGACTAGCTTTTTAAAAGATATTAATAACCAGATATATTTGAAAAAGAACTGTTGCAGAAATGAAGAACATGATTATTGAACTTAACAGTTCAATAATTGACAAGTTAAATAGCAGATCAGACACATGAAGAGAGAATTAATGAACGAGAAGATAGAGCTAAAGAAATTGCCCACAGGAAATCCAGAGAAACAAAGAGAAAATCTAAAAGAAAGATTAAGGTATGTGAAAGATACAGTGAGGTCTGACATAACATCTAATCAGAACTCTGGAAGGAGATAATAGAAAAATTGAGAGAGAGTCATTATTTGAAGAAATAATGACTGAGATTTTCCAGAATTGATGAAATACTTGAATCCTCTGAATTAGGAAGTTCAAACAGGATAAAGAACAAGAAATATCCCCTCAATTCTTTGGCAAATATAAGATCTTAATAGTGGCCAGAGAGAGAAAGCAGACTGTTCTCAGAATGATAGCTAACTTCTTAGCCAGAGTGGCAGCCACAAGACAGAATGCTGTTGTCAAAGTGCCAAGAGAAAAATAATTATTTTTCAAAAATGATGATGAAATCAAAACATTTTGAAATGAAGACCATTTTATGATGAATGGAGGAAATAGAGTGTTTTGAGCTTTCAGCTATAATACAGTAATTAAGAAAGAGCTTAATACTCTGGAATCAGCTTGAGTTCTGTTGCCCTTGACTATATTAGTTAATCTCTCTGCTTCAATTTCCTTCTCTGTGAAATGGAATGATAGTAATACACTTTGTGGTGGGTTTTAAATAAGTAAATGAGTTACTAAATCTGAAGCATTGTGTTGGAGAAGACTCTTGAGAATGTTGTGTTGGAGAAGACTTTTGAGAGTCCCTTGGACTGCAGGGAGATCAAACCAGTCAATCCTAAAGGAAATCAATCCTAAATATTAATTGGAAGGACTGATGGTGAAGCTGAAGCTCCAATACTTTGACCACCTGATATGAAGAACTCTCACTGGAAAAGACCCTGATGCTAGGAAAAATTGAAGGCAGGAGGAGAAGGGGATGACAGAGGATGAGATGGTTGGATGGCATCACCAACTTGATGGACATGAATTTGAGTAAGCCCCAGGAGTTGGTGATGAACAGAGAAGCCTGGTGTGCTGCGGTCCATGGGGTCGCAAAGAGTCGGACAGGACTAAGCAACTGAACTGAACTGATTGTGACTGGCCCGTAATATGCATTCAGTAAATGTTAGAGATTATAGTACTATACTGAATTTTAGGTACCATCAGTTGTAAGACATGCCATTATTTTATGCTCTACTAAGTAAAGAAGAATGCTCTCAGTTAATTATAAGATATAAGATGGCATTCATTAATTATAAAATCTGCCTGGATTTCAGAGATGTTACCATGTAAAGAAAAAATTATGTACCTCAGAACTGGTGAAAGGAATATAGTTTTCCACTCTCCACTCCTGCAATGGCTAGCTGGTTATTTGAAAATCATTTATTGAATAACAGCTTTTCTTCACTGATTTGAGGAGTCCTTTTAATCATAATTTCCTTTGTGTGCTGTGTGTTGTGCAAAGTCACTTCAGTCGTGTCTAGCTATCTGTGACCCCATCACCTGCTGTGACCCCATGGACTGTTGCCCAGCAGGCTCCTCTGTCCACGGGACTCTCCAGGTGAGAATACTGGAGTGGGTTGCCATGCCCTCCAGGGGATCTTCCCCACCCAGGGATTGAACCCATGTCTCTTAGGTCTCCTGCATTGGCAGTCTGATTCTTTACCACTGAGCCACCAGGGAAGCCCAACTTTCCCTTTCATTGCGCATTCTTTTCTCCTTGATTGACAAGTGCTTCCACCGTGGAGTCAAGGAGATTAGTATATTAGATGAGAATTAATGGGAAGGGAGACTGAACGTAAGCAATGTAGCGGATTATAGCATCACAAAGGAATGACACTTGAAGAGCAGGTTTGGAGAAGACCATTTCTTTTTTGGATAGGTTAGGTTGGGGGTTGGAGGGACCTTGTGATAGAAATTCTTATTAGGTTCCCAAATTCTCTCTCCATCTTGGCCCATTCCTTCCTCTCTGTTTCTTAGAAAACCACTAATTCTCAAAAATTTAGCTTCCATCAGAATCACATGGAGGGCTCTTTAAAAAGCACAGATTTTCTGCCTGCAGAGTTTCTGATCAGTAGGTCTGAGTAAAGACTTAGAAATTACATTTCTGTCAGTTCCCCAGTTATGCTGCTGCTGCTGAGCTGGGGGACTTTACTTTGAGAACTACTGCTTAAGACCGAGCCCTCTTCCTTTCCATCTAGATTATTCTAAACAGCCTTTAGTTTTGGCTTCTTTTCCCAGTTTTCCTGTCCTTTAACACCTCCTGATACAAATTAGGATTATAGTGGAGGGTGTAGACATGGAGAGAAAGGAATTAAGCTGAACCACATTGCAGAAGAAAGATGAATGGCCTTTGGGGATGGAATAGATATGAGAGACAAAGCAGCAGGAAGCACAAGAGACATCTTCTGAACCTTGCTACCAGATTTACTCAAAAACCCTTCTTTCATCTTGTTATTTCCCTATTCAGGAATCTGCAGTGCGCTACATCTAAAGTGAGATTTAAATAAAATGCAACTTACACTTGACACCCAACCAGTGTGATTCCTCCTGTTGTGTCTAAGTCAGATCTCTTTATGACAAGTGACTTTGCAAGTAAATTTCTATATTACCAAATACTTTCAGGCCCATGCCAGTGACCTACTTTAAGCAATATCCAATTTAATGATTCCAGTTCAGCAAACTAACTTGGATACATTTTAGGACTTGCGTAGAATTCAGTCTGAAGTACACTTGTATAAAGACTATCGATTTCTAAGGGTTAGTTTATACCCTATTTAGAAATCCTATTTATTGTATGTATATTATTATTTTTACCTCATTATACACTGTGCTTTCCATATTTACCTTTTTCTTATGCTTGCTGTTTGGCCATAAAAAAAGGGCATTATGCCAAATATTTATATTTGCAATTATAAATGCAGTTGAGGCCAGAGTGTGTGTTTGTATGTACAGGTGGGATGAAATAAATAAATGACAGTGAAAGCCTGTATATCAAGATCACTCTTTGTCGATCCTGGATTTGAAAATAAGTATAGAGATGATGCTTTGGGTTTTTAAGATATTTAGTACGTGAAATATTTTTATTTTTTAATTTTTAAAAGCTGATTTTTCTTGTTATTTCTGTTATTTCTCCCGTGTGTAGGTGAGATTTTAAAGATGTGGGAATTCTGTTGTTTGTTGTTCAGTCACTATGTCGTGTCTGACTGTTTGTGACTAGCGGACTGCAGCACTCGAGGCTCCTCTGTCCTCCACTATCTCCCGGAGTTTGCTCACGTTCATGTCCGTTGACTCGGTGATGCTATCTAACCATCTCATTCTCTGCCACCCCCTTCTCCTATTGCCTTCGGTCTTTCCCAAAATGGGGTCTTTTTCAGTGGGTTGGCTCTTTGCATCAGGTGGTCAAAGTACTGGAGCTTCATTTTCAGTATCAGTCCTTCCAGTGAATATTCAGGGTTGATTTCCTTTAGGATTGACTGGTTTGAGGACTTCTGGAATGAGGATTCTGGCTAGCTGTAAAAGAATGTCAAATATTTGTGTTTTTATTTTAATCTTTATTGTGGCATAATTTACATAACTATAAATTCTCCCATTTTAGGTATAAAATTAAGACAGTGCTTCCAGTTTGTATTGTTCATACAGAATAGAGCAGCACTGAAGGACCACTCTTATATGGATAGAGATCCATGTTTGGAGCCTTTGTAGCTTATTCATTCCACAGATACTACAGTGAGCATCTGCTACGTATCAGGCACTGGGGGACTGAAGCGTGAAAGACTTGGTTTCTGCTCTCAAGGAAGTAACTAACCATAAGGGCTGTATAAAGGAAAATAAGCTATAATACTGGGCCATGGGAACCCAGAAGAAGAGTAGCTAATCTGGAGGGGCTTTGGGGGATGGGGCATTATCAGAGTATATTGGTTTATTAGTAATTGTTGTTGTTCAGTTGTCAAGTCATGTCTGACTGTGCGACCCCATGGACTGCAGCATGCCAGGCTCCCCTGTCCTCCACTATCTCCTCCACTATGCTCAGATTCATGTTCATTGAGTTGGTGTTGCTATCTAACCATCGGATCCTTTGCCGCCCCCTTCTCCTTTTGCCTTCAATCTTTCCCAGCATCAGGGTCTTTTCCAGCGAGTCAACTCACTCATCAGGTGGCCAAAGTATTGGAACTTCAGCTTCAGCATCAGTGCTTCTAAATATTCAGGGTTGATTTCCTTTAGAATTGACTGGTTTGATCTCCTTGCAGTCCAAGGGACTCTTGTCAAGAGTCTTCTCCAGTACCACAATTCAAAAGCATTAATTCTTCAGCACTCAGCCTGCTAATACTTAGTTAATAATAATACTTGATAATAATAGCTACTGATAGTAGCTATATAATAGTAATAGCTAATACCCAGTGTTTATTCTGGAGAAGGCAATGGCACCCCACTCCAGTACTCTTGCCTGGAAAATCCCATGGACGGAGGAGCCTGGAAGGTTGCAGTCCATGGGGTCGCTGAGGGTCAGACACGACTGAGCGACTTCACTTTCACTTTTCACTTTCCTGCATTGGAGAAGGAAATGGCAACCCACTGTGGAGTTCTTGCCTGGAGAATCCCAGGGACGGGGGAGCCTGGTGGGCTGCCGTCTATGGGGTTGCACAGAGTCGGACACAACTGAAGCGACTTAGCAGCAGCAGCAGTGTTTATTCTCTCCCAGGCATGTTCCAGACACTCTGCATATATTTACTCATTGAATCATTACAAAAACCTAGTGAGGCGGGTTGTATTTTCATACTCATTATTACAGATGAAGAATCTACAAGATTATTACTGATAAATTGACCAAGGTCACCCTGCCCAGTAAATGGCCGATCTGGAATTTGAACCAGTCAGTGTGGCCCTAGAATCTGTGTCTCCTGAAAAGCTTTCTCACTGGAGATGACATCCAGGCTGTGTCTTGAATGTTTGTACTTAGTCTGACAGAATGATGATTGGGTTTTGTCTCCATGGTTTTCTAGACAAATATCAGGAGTGAAGGTAAAGAAAGCTCAGGGTTGAGTACGAGTGTGACAGACTCCTTATACTACTTGTGAAGAAGGTGAGTGGCAAAAGATGAGACTAGAAAGGCAGGACTGGATAATGAAGGGATGCCGGCTAAGGAATTTGGGTTCTGTCATCTAATTTTTAAGGTTACAGCAAAGATACCACTTTTTCCTTTGTATTTATTTGATCTTTGTTTTGCTTTCATTGTTTTTTATTGTGAAATATATCGCACAACCAGAGAGGTGTATAAAATACAAATGTAAAAGTTTTCTTAAAATAACCAGTTCTGAGATCGAAGATAGGACATTAGAGGAACCGGCAGTCCTTAGTGACACCCTGACTTCCACCTGCAGGTAACCACTCTTCTGATTTCTTTTCTTTCCTTTCTCCTTTTATCACCCACGTACGTCTAAACATTGTAAGTTTGGCTGATTTTGAACAGAGTCACACACTATATATTCTTTTATTATGTGGTCATTATGTTTTTGAAATCCATCCATGTTCTGTGTGGTTATTATTTCTTGATTTTCATTGCTGTATGGTATTCCATTTTATGAATATGCTATTCTACTATTGAGAATATCTGGGTTGTTCCCAGCTGGGGGCTCTTATAATAGTGCTGCTTTGAAAATTTTTGTGTATCTTTTGGTGCCCCTGTGTATGAATTCTTTGGGGTATATACCTGGGAGTGGAATTGCTGGATCATGAAGTATGTCTCTCTTCAACTTTAGAAGAATAATGCCAGACTATATTTCAACGTGGATATAGTACTTTATTTATATATTCTCACAAGTAGTACATGGTAGTTCCCATTGTTCCATACCCTTGGCCATACTTGTTATTATCAGACTTTAAAATTTTTAATTTTTCTGGTATACAAAGTTATATCGCTGTGATTTTCTTTTTCTTTTTTTCCATTATGGTTTTCTTTTGTATTTTTCATACTTATTATTGAGGTTTGACAACTTTTTATTTGTTTTTGTGGTTTCTTTGTTTATTTGGTGATGTGCCTCACCTAGCCTCTTGCCCATTTTCCTATTGTTATCTTTCGTTTCTTGTCAGAACTCCTTTTTATTTTGAATATGAGTCCTTTATTGGTTTTGTATGACCCACTTTTTCCTTTTCCTGGGGATGTCTTTTGGTGAACAAAAACTGAATTTTGGTATCATTATCTTTTATCTGTTTTTTGACCATGGTTACTCTTGTTTCCTGTTTAGGAACTCCTTCCCAGTGCCTCGGTGATGGTAACATCCCACATTGTTTTCCGAAAGCTTTACTACTTATCTTTCACATTTGGATACATAATTCACTTGAAATTGATTTTTATGCATGGTAATTCTTAATTAACTTATTAGTGTTCCTCTGCCTTGAAGATTATTTTTAATATTTTGTCCAGATTTTCTAGGTTCTTCTTAGCAGGATAGGCTTGTTGGTCTGAATTATCTAGTTTAGCATTCCCAGAAGCGGAAATCTCTTTTTAAAGTTTCGGTCTCACTTTGGCTTCAAAATGACCTATCCTCTTCTGTAAAGGGGCCTTAATAAATATGTTTACTAAAAAATAGCATTAAAATGACTGAAAAACTATATAGATTCATGATTGCTTTTATTATATATTTTTATAATTTAAAAGACTAAAAAAGAAGTTTCTGTTTCATCTGTGCTTCTCTCAGCTATAAAACAACTGTTAGGCAACTTAAAGTTTGCTGCATGAAAAGAACAACTGTACATATTGCAGGATAATTTTAGAATGTTTCATTTTCATTTAGAATTTTGCCATAGCTATACACTATTGAACATTGATTGATCAAACAGTTTAATGATGGTGATGGCCACCCCCTTTCTCCATCTATCCATATATTTAAGCCTCTTTTTTGGCCAGAGATGGACTGTATGCAAACCACATCCAGCATGCTTTTAGTTTGTGCCACAAAATATGAAGAAAATGTTTTCAGTTTGTGGCAACTAGATTCATGACATATGATGCTCCGGGAACTGTTTTTACAGTCGCAAGATGCATGAGAACGGGATAGCAAACTCCCATGATTATTGGCAAGGAAAAACTGGCTACGTGGCTGATGTTAAATGTGTTTTTTTAAGACAGCCAGATCAAGAAATGTCTGAAGAATCTGAGACTGTAGCAGAGAGATGATTTTGCAGTTAGTAAACACAGCCTTGGGAAGCCCCAGCAAGGCAGTTTCTTGTGAGCCATTTACAGCTTCTGGGAGGAGAGTGCAGTGGAGGTGCCAGCAAGCAAGGGCTGACGTGGCCTCTGGGGAATGTTGCAGGGGCTGCAGAGCCTCCTCCGTGGGCACAGACCACCACGGGGTTAGAGGAGGCTTCTGGTCCCCACCTTGCCTGGCCATTTCGGTCTCTCAGGCTCACGATGAAGGTGAACCTGGTTGTAGCCAAGAGTTTACAGGGAAGCACTGCGTACGTAGAAATTATGGCTCTCCAGCCACATATTTCCTTCCTGCCCAGCTCTTGCATATAGCATTTTCTTTCTCTTTTAAAATTAACAATTCCCCAAAGTGTGGTCCATGGATCCCTGGCACTCCCCCAGGTCTAGATCCTTCCAGGGGGTCCATGAAATCACAACTCTTTAATAACATTAAGATGTTAAATGCCTTTTAAACTCATTCCTGAGTGTACAGTGGCATTTTCCAGAGGCTACATGGCATGCAGTACTGCAAAAGATTGAATGCAAAAGCAGATGCTAGGATATAGCTGTTGTCTGATACTTGCAAAATATCAAAGATACTTACAAAAGTGTAAAAAAGTGGCACTGTTCTCTAAACTTTTAGCCTTTAAAATATTTTTAATTTAAAAATGTTAACATGTAATCATTTATTACTTATATATTTAAATATTTATGAATGAATATTTTAAATTTTTCATAGTTTTCATTTTTAATGTGTTTGTTGTGGTTTAGTTGTTAAGTCGTATCCAACTCTTATGACTCCACAGATCATAGCCTGCCAGGCTCCTCTCTCCATGGGATTTCCCAGGCAAGAATACTCGAGTGAGTTGCCATATCCTTCTCTAGGGGATATTTCCTGACTTAGGGATTGAACCCATGTCTCCTGCATTGGCAGGCGGATTCTTTACCACTGCTGCTGCTGCTGCTAAGTCGCTTCAGTCGTGTCCGACTCTATGCGACCCCATAGACGGCAGCCCACCCAGGCTCCCCAGTCCATGGGATTCTCTAGGCAAGAACTCCGGAGTAGGTTGCCATTTCCTTCTCCAATGCAGGAAAGTGAAAAGTGAAAGTGAAGTCGCTCAGTCGTGTCCAACCCTCAGCGGCCCCATGGACTGCAGCCTTCTAGGCTCCTCTGTCCATGGGATTTTCCAGGCAAGAGTACTGGAGTTGGGTGCCATTGCCTTCTCCGCTTTACCACTGAGCCACCTATAAATATTGTTAACTACAACCCACATAAGCAAAAGCTTTTGGGGATCCTTAATAATTTTTAGGAATGTGAAGAGACCCTGCGATGAAAAAGTTTGAGAATCACTGCTTTAGATCCCATCAATTCCAGCCGGGATCTTGGTTTCTCCCTGAAGGCTGCACAGGTTGTCCAGCCCACCATTTTCTCTGCATTCTCGAAACTTGTGTGCCGCACAGCGTAGTGCTTAGTTTTTGTGGGACTGCTTGGTGTGCTGGTTTTCTTCTCCTTATCAGTAATGTAAGACCTCTAAGGATAGGGAAAGTGTTTGTTGCTTAGTTGTGTCTGACTCTTTGCAACCCCGTGGACTGTAGCCCACCAGGCTCCTCTGTCCATGGGATTCTCCAGGCAAGAATACTGGAGTGGGTTGCCATTCCCTTCTCCAGGGGATCTTGCCGACCTAGAGATTGAACCTGGGTCTCCTGCATTGCAAGCAGATTCTTTACCATCTCAGCCATTAGGAAAGCTCTAAGGATAGGGATCATATCTTAAATGAGATGTCTATGCTGTATATTGCTGAACATAGCATAAATAGTTTCATATTATTATTATTTCAATATCAATATTAAATTTTCCCTTACTGTTTTAGTGGAGAACCAATATGTGTTTGAAATTTTGTAGACAACCTTCATAGAAATACCTATTTGATTTTTTTTAAGCTACATAAATATAATACACAACATGGAATAAGAATACTTTTTGATTACAGATCATCAATATATTGGGTGCAATAGCTGAGCATCTTAGCCTGTTTAATTATTTTCCTTTTCTTTAATATTTCTTTATTTGGCTGCATGAGTCTTGTTTGAAGCATGACAAATCTTCCATCTTTGTTGTGACATGTGGGCTCTTTAGTTGTGGAAGGTTGAGCTCTTATTTATGGCATGTGGGATCTAGTTCCCTGACCAGGGATTGAACCCTGGTCCCCTGTTTTGGGAGCATGGAGTCTTAGCCACTGGACCACCAGGGAAGCCCCCTAATCTCTTTAATTCTTTGTGGCCAATGATTGCAGTAAAACCTAGTCAGAGGCCCTTGTTCTGAAACCAGCAAGCATAGTGCCAGCTATTTCGTAAGCCTCAGGAAAGCTGGTTGAGTTGAGTCTGCTGTTCAGTAGCTGCCTCTGCTGTTCATATAGCTGGCAGTCGTTATTCCCCACTGTCCCACCCCCACCTTCATGTGACTAGCAGTTTGTGTCGGTCTTATAGGGTAGCTTTACTTTCTGAAGCCCTTTGTGTTAAAGAATTGACAAGTTGTCCTGGACTAAGCCGGAGGGTATTAGTTCCATTTGACCAAACTGGATTAGTAGTTGGAGGCACATGCCTTTTTCTTCATCCCTGCTTCAGTTTATTTATTAGGCAACTCTTCCCTGACTTAAAAGTTACAAGCATAAATTTAACATCTTTATGCCAGGGTCCTGTTCTCAGTCCCAGAGTTTCTTCACAGCTTCTCCGTGGCAATCTGTGGGTTCATGCGGGTAGCACAGCACCCTGAGAGCCTAGCATGACTTCAGCATGGTATTTCTAGAATAGACATGAAACCTGGCAGGTGGCTCATTCGCTGAGTGAATGACTGGAATCAGTACTGTGGCCCTGGATGTACTCTTATAAGCAATGAACAGCATCCTTATTTCAGTAAACAAAGAATATTATATTGAGTTGACTTTATATTTCCCCCCTTCAAATGCATGTTTTTGTTTCAGGAGAGTTTATTGGAATATCCTTTGCACTGGCACTGTTTTACGTGATGGTGATACAGTGATAAAAAGACAGCCCTTCCTGTCTTCAGAAAACTTAGAACCTTGTAGTCTATACAACATAAACAAGCCTAGTGGAAATATATACCAAGTAGAGTTGCTAACCCAGAGGAAGGACCCATCCAGAGCACCTGGAGCAAAAGAGAAGAATCAAGACAAAGTTCATAGGAAAGGTTTCCCTTTTCTTGCATCATCAAAATTGGAATTTGCCCTGTGAGAGAGGGAGTCCAGTTGACACAACATGTACAAAGTCATAGACACGTGAAACCCTGTGGTGCTTAAGAGAAACTGAAAGCAGAGTGGTTTTGTGAGATGAAGCTGAGAGCTGAGTGGATCCTGGGCCTTGTATACCATGCAGTGGAATTGGATTTCATCTTGAAGATGGATGAGAGGCATTGCAAAGACCCTGTGGTTTTGCCCTTTGTAATGGTAATTCTAATGGCAGTGGGGGTGGGGTGGTCTTAAGGGTAAGAAAACCAGTTTAAAAAACAAGTGGAATAATCAGTGGAAATTATGCCAGAACAAAGGCAGAGATGATAGGAATAGGGAAGAAAGTACCTGTTGAAATATTGGAGGATTAGAGCTGACAGTGGAGAAGGCAGTGGCACCGCACTCCGGTACTCTTGCCTGGAAAATCCCATGGACGGAGGAGCCTGGTAGGCTGCAGTCCATGGGGTCGCGAAGAGTCGGAGACAACTGAGCGACTTCACTTTCACTTTTCACTTTCATGCATTGGAGAAGGCAATGGCAACCCACTCCAGTGTTCTTGCCTGGAGAATCCCAGGGACGGGGGAGCCTGGTGGGCTGCCGTCTATGGGGTCGCACAGAGTCGGACATGACTGAAGCGACTTAGCAGCAGCAGCAGAGCTGACAGTTTGGTGAGAGGAAGATGGAGGTGATGGTTCCAGATTTTTTGAGTGGGATGCTAGTATTCCCAAGAGAGGCAGATTATTTTAAGGGGAGAATTATTTTGTTTCATTATATTGCGTCTTAGGGACCTGCGGAACATGAGGTAGAGAAGTCTGTTGACATTAGGAAGTTATACAGATGGCTTTGAAGGTTGTAAGAAAGGTCAGCCCTAGAGAGAGCTCTGGGAGTCATTGAGATATGCTGTTGTTCAGTCACTCAGTCGTATCCGACTCTTTGCCACCCCATGGACTGTAGCCTGCCAGACTTCTTTGTCCGTGGGATTCTCCAAGCAAGAATACTGGAGTGGGTTGCCATGCCCTTCACCAGGGGATCTTCCCAACCCAGGGATTGAACCTGAGTCAGCTGCATTGCAGGCAGATTCTCTACTATCTGAGCCACCAGGGAAACCCCTTCTGCGGGATAAAGGGACTAAATATGTTCCATGTCAGTTTGAGCATCAGAACTATGCTCAAATCCTTAAAGCCAGGAGTTGAGTTGAATTTCTTCACCATGATCTTTGTTCCCCAATCCTCCATGCACAAAAGCAGCTGCTTCTCACCCGGCAACCCCCTGCCCATGATGGGAATCTGAAAATCAACAGTATTGACAAGGGCCTTGGACTGGCTGCAAGCCTAGGGAGACAGGGAGACCCAGACTCAGCCAAGGACCAGGAGCTAAAGCAAAGTGCCCCTAGCCTAGTGATGAGATCTCACGTCCTTAACATCAAGATGGGAAAGGGGCTTCCAAATGACAAGATTTCAGATCCTTCTAATTTTTAGAAGCCAAAGAAAGGTTACAGCAAATAATTCAATGATAGCCATTGTATTTGACAACTGGGAGTGATAGGGAAAGAAACCAAATGTTGATGATGATTAAGTCCAGGAGAGATTAGGACACTGAGACCACAAATAAAATTTCTTTTTAAAGAGCTTGGGACTTCCCTGGTGGTCCAGTGGCTAAGACCCTGGGCTCCCAATGCAGGGATCCTAGGTTCAATCCCTGGTCAGAAAACTAGATCCCACATGTCATGACTAAAGATCTTACATGCCACAACTAAGACCTGGTAAGGGATATTCCCTAATGGCTCAGACAGGAATCCACCTACAATGCAGGAGACCCAGGTTCGATCCCTCAGTAGGGAAGATCCACTGGAAATAGAGCTTGACTGGAGGGTAGGAAGGGCACACCATCATCTGGAGGAGATTTTAGGATTAAAGGGGGTGATTTTAGGAATGGACAGACTTGAACATTTTTACAGAATTTCCAAAATGTTGAACTGAAGTTCGGAGAAGGCAATGGCACCCCACTCCAGTACTCTTGCCTGGAAAATCCCATGGACGGACGAGCTTGGTAGGCTGCAGTCCATGGGGTCACTGAGGGTCGGACACGACTGAGCGACTTCACTTTCACTTTTCACTTTCCTGCATGGGAGAAGGAAATGGCAACCCACTCCAGTGTTCTTGCCTGGAGAATCCCGGGGACGGGGTGCCTGGTGGGCTGCTGTCTATGGGGTGGCACAGAGTCGGACACGACTGAAGCAACTTAGCAGCAAGTCGTGACCTAAAACTGCAAGTAGCATTCCCAGATCTTGGAATGATGGTAACCCTTGGGTGCTGGCAGCTAAATAAACCCATCTTCCTGTGGTAGTGCTACCTTTATCTGCACCCCTTAGGCTCTGACTTTATTATTGGTGTTACTTAATTCAACAGGTTCCTTTTTGCCCTCTTGGGCTGTGTGCCCGCATATAGAGTTGGATTCGTAGTGCCCTCCTGTCTGCCCCTAGTCTCCTGGTCTGTGCTCACCTCTCAGGAAAACCTCCCTGGCCTCGTTGCTGGTGCTTTGCTCCACCCCCACATCTGCTGCTCTTCCAGACATCTTGCTTGAAGTTAGGCCAGTCACCAACAGTGTAGACAGTCCAGGTTTTCAGTGTTATTTGTGAATCAAAAGTTTACAGTGTATTCTTAATAATCTGCATCTCGAGAACTATGCTGATTATCAAATATAGCAGTAGTGGTGAGTCCTGGGAGGACCAGGGCAGGGAGAGGGGGCAGTGGTCAAGGACTTTATCTGTATTGCTTGAAGTTTCTGAAATGAGAATTAAAATTATATTTAGAAGAATCATGCTGAACAGTCATGTTTGAAAACTAAAACTCCATCATATCAGAAGCATTATTAGTAAATATAGTTTATTGGAGAGGTACTTCTTTTCATAGTCTTTGTAAAGGATCCATTCTAATTCCATCTGGTGAGTTTAGTTCTGTACTTGGCTGTGGAGAAACTCTAAGCCTACTTGAAGTTTTTCAGGGCCTGGATATTGATGTAGTCCAAAATCCACTGAACCTTCCCACCCCACTGTGTGAATTTCAAGACCAATTTGGTTACTCTGTGAGAGAATAGAGAAAACTAGAGCAGTTCAAGTAGTTTACTGCCATGGCTACGCATGATCAGATGGAAGGATTATAGGGCGGTTCTGAACATTTCAGATGGTGTTTGGGAGGAATTTGCCATTACTCATACCTTAGAAGGAAAACAGTGCTGTAGATAACTTCAGTTAGATAATTTTCAGTGTTGATTTTAGAATTAAATTTTTTGTGTACCTTGAATAGGAATGCATCTGATACAGAGGTTCATGGCCCTGCAGAGAAAGTAATGAAGCTGTTCTGTAAAAACTGCTTTCCAGAGTACTTGGAAAACTGCCCAGTTTCCCCTGCTGGCAACTCCTCTGCTTTAACTCCTTTTCCGTCACTGACCGCCAGCAAGTGTCTGGGACCAACTGCCAAACAGGCAAAGGACCAATCTGGCCACGGTGTCTTAAGCTTGTCTGTTAGCAAGATATGTAATAATGGGCCCCTATATGAAGTTGGTACAGAATTTAGTGTTTACCCTGAGAAGGATGTTTAAGGCTGGGCAGAAACTAATCACAATAGAGAACCGAAAATTAAGTCTTTTATCTTGCTAGTCTGTGGTTGAGAAAAAGTTCAAGAATCTTCCTCTGAGGTGCCGAGCGTCACACATAACCACAGAGTTTACATCCTTTGTGAGGGCCAGGCTCATCTTGGAAGCTGTGGCTGGCTTCTTCAGCCTTCCCCGGTGCCATTTAATGGGGACGCTTCCACACTGCGGTACTGAGTTATTGAGGGTCACATCAACATTCAGTTCAGTCTGTGTTTATTGAGCTCCATCTGATACCAAGTTCAAAGGTAATGTAAGACGTAGGTAGTCCTTGTTGTCAAGGAGTTCTGTTGCATGAAGAAGACAGGTCCATGGATATTACCGATATTATATGGTCTTTCTCAGAGGAGGAACACTTCAGCCAAGAAGGGCACAGAAAACTGTGAGGAGCTAACACCTGAGGCAGATCTTAAAAGAGGAATAGAAGGGAGTGAGGCAGCGGGCTCCCAGAGGCGCAAGCGCACGCCATGAGCAAGGCCGCCCGTACCGCCCACACAGCCAGGGTGTGACGTGACCACAGGACTGGAGGGATTTTGAATTTTACCCTAACGACAATGGGTAGTTACTGACTAGATGTTGCCAGTGATGTACCCAAAGGTGAAATTGGCTTTTTAGGAAGGAAGATTGTTGGGATAACAGTGTGTATAATATGAGGGTAAAGCTAATAATTAAAATGTTACTGATACTCATCATATAGGGCTTCCCAGGTGGCTTAGAGATAAGGAATCTGTTGCAATGCAGAAGATACAAGTTCGATCCCTGGGTCAGGAAGATCCTCTAGAGAAGGAAATGGCAACCCATTCCAGTATCCTTTCCTGGGAAATCCCACGGACAGAGGAGCCTGGTGGGCTACAGTCTGTGAGGTCGCAGGAGTTGGACACGACTTAGCGACTAGACAGTAATGATAAATACTCATCATAGTACCATTCCATCTGAGACTGATTTATCCAGACACTGAAAATAAGCCAAGGTAGAGATGACGGTAGATTAGAGGGCAGTAAGACACCTTTGAGACTGAGTAAAATCCCACCTCAAGTGCTCTGACCCAAGGTTGCTCTGAAGCTGTAATTTATAATCTGTAGCCGTGGGAGGTGGAATGTGCTTTCTTGAACAGAAATGTTAACTTGATTTGAAACTAGGTGGCCAACTTCCAAACAGTGACGGGCTTTCTGACAGCAGTGTTGATGCTAATCACAGATAAATTTCTGCCTCATTGTCCCCACATTGAGCAGAATATCCTTCTGGCATTTGTTTCTGCCATTGTAAAATGAAAGAACTGGCCTGGGATCTTTAATTGTCTAGTAATACATGGCTGTCATTTCATGTGTGTGTGTGTATAGATATATATATTTCACATATATATAGAGAAAACATTCCTTCACAACATAACATTTTCACTGCACTTATTAGCAGCTTGCTGTCATTTGCTTTGATTCTTAAGAGGCCATTCCAGCAATTAATTAGAAATGGCTCAGGGAGGAGTGGGAGTAGGCCCAAGAAAACCAGCTAAGAGGCCTCCACAAGAAGGAAATGTTGATAGCAGTGAAAATGAAGAATTATGGGTAGATCTAAGATACATATTTTGAAAGCAGGAATGATAGAGTTTGCTGACTGGCTGTAAGAGGATTGGGGTGGGATGAGAAATCCAGGATGAATCTGAATTTCTGACCCCAGAACCTGGGTGGAGGATGACACCCTTGACTGAGACAGTGGAGACTGGAGAACGGAGTCTGGGGGTGGGGCAGGGTAGGGGTGGGAGATGAAGAGTGCAGTTTGGGATGCATTAGTTCTCAAGTGATGATGAGACATCCTCATGTCAAATGGAGAAAAAAAAGCAGTTTGGTATTTTTCTGGTAGAACAAATAAGGTTAAGTAAATAATAAAGGTTTAATATCAGTTGTAATGTTTTTTTCCAGAAAATATTTCAGTTCACATTCTTAATATCCACTCACCTTTATCCAGCATGTGGCTGGTGCCCTGCCCTGTGCTGAAAGTGTTTTACAAGTATTTCATCTAAACTTTCAGAGAACCCTATGAGGAAGACACTGTTGTTGTTCCCGGTGTTGAATGAGGAAGCTGAGGCTTGAGCCGTTAGGCCACTGGCCTAAGAGTCAGTAGCTGGTAGACAGAGAAGCCCGCGTTTATACATGACTGCTGCTCACCATGGCGTCTTGCTGTGAGCATGAGGCTCATTGGGATTTTCTTCTCTTTTCAGGGTTTTGGTTTTTGCACTGAATGTAGCCTAGACTCATCCTCACGGGCTTGTGTTGCCCCAGGATACTGTCAAAGGTAAGTTTCAGAAATGGATATCCACCAGGTACGGGCAATGAAATGAGAGCGTCTTCACATTAAAAAAAAAGAAAAGTACATTCTGATATTAATGCTTCTTTCCAGAGTTCTCACAGAAGGGAACTTAAAGTGACCATCACCCCTGGTCCTTTGCATTTCCCCTTCACTAGGTCCCTTTAAAAGCACCTGTATTTAGTTTGATACTGACACTTGGTGTCCCATCCTTCTATGAACTAGATTTGTTCTTAGATTGAGCAGTTCGCTGTGTTACATGCACGCATCCTAGCTCCTCTGCCTCCGGTGCCTCCCCACTCCAGTGTGTAGTCCACATACTGCCTGACTCAGCGTCCAGCCATAGATTTGCTCATGTTGCCCCTTTGCCTAAACAGCTCTTATGGCTCCCAGTCACTGCAGATGTCATCCTACAAACCTCTTCAAGACCTAATTCCAAACAACATTTTTGGCTTCTTTTTCAGTATACCCTTATCTGTAAGAGGCTTTTCTGATGGCTCAGATGGTAAAGGAGACACAGGTTGGACCGTGGGTTGGGAAGATCCCCTGGAGAAGGGAATGGCAACCCACTCTAGTATTCTTGCCTGGAGAATCCCATGGACAGTCCATGGGGTCGCAAATAGTTGGACAAGACTGAGCAACTACAATACACTATCTGTAAGGGCTTCCCAGGTGGCAATAGCGGTAAAGAATCCACCTGCCAAAGCAGGAGACACAATAGACGCCTGGGTTCAATCCCTGGGTCGGGAAGATCCCCTGGCATAGGAAGATGGTACCCCACTCTGGTATTCTTGCCTGGAAAATTGCACGGGCAGAGGAGCCTGGCATGCTCCAGTTCATGGAGCCACAGAGTCAGACACGACTGAGTGACTGAGCACCACTGACTGTCTGTAAGCCTCACCGGACTGTGTTCTGTTCCCCAGAGGTGAGGTTATTTTTCACAACTTTATGCCTTGATGGATGCTTTTTCCTTTGCTTAGATTTTGGAAGAGGGGAGAAGAATGCCACTCTTTACTTTCCTGCTTATATCTTTCCTCTTATCCCCTCATCCCAGGCTCTTCTGGCAGAATTTCTTTCTTATCTGTGTTCCAGGGGCACCTGTTGATAGAGCAATAAAACAACATTACTTTATATCAAGAGTTACTTATTTTTTTTTCTGTCTCCTTTGCTGGTCTGTAAACCCTCTGAGACTTATTAGGAAGGAACTATTTTTGTAGTGCCTGTTTGGTGCACCCGGACACCTTGCAGGGGTAATACCTTCTCCTGATCAGTTTTGTAGATGAAAATAATGATTATAATGTTAAATAACTTGCTCAAGATTACACAGCTAAGAAATGACAAAGAATAATTGTTCCGCTCCTTCAAAGCCAAACCTCATTCTCCTATACTAGTCCAGCACCATCTGGCATGTGGTGGGGACCCGGTGAACTGCAGTTTTAAGTAAAAAAGACTTTAGTTGGTTAATTCAGTCATTCTTACAGTGGAATTTATTGGGTACTTATTAAATGCAAGGTGCACAGTTTTAAGTAATCTGGGAATGTATAGTTTGAAAAACAATGTCTGGTATCAAAGCATTGATAATCTAGTAGGTGAGGCATCAGTGTAAGAAAGTAAATCCAATGCAGGGTTACAGATCCGCTAATAAGTTTCTCACAAGATCCCTTGCAGACACTGGGAAAGGAGTCATCAGTTCTGCCTAGAGATGGGACAGGAATAACTTTATAAAAGCTGAATCTTGAATGAGGAGCAGGGAAGGGAAAGGCAGAGGGAGTGATCTAAACAAAAGCATGGAAACCAGAAACAGTCTGGCGTACTTGGGAAGCTGTGAGTAGTTCACTGTTGGAGGAGGAAATGGCAACCCACTCCAGTATTCTTACCTGGGAAATCCCATGGACAGAGGAGTCTGGTGGGCTACAGCCATGGAGTCTCAAAGAGTCGGCCACGACTGAGCACTGTGCACAACTGGTTCACTGTGGCTAGACAGGAGGGACCAAAGAGGCCTCAGCCAATGATCTGGAGAGGCAGGCGAGGTCTGGATCTTGGAGGGCTTTGAAATATGAACATGTTGGTCAACTTTTAGAGAAGACCCAGCACAGAGCCTGCAGGACATTTCTCATGTTTGCTCACTAACATCTGCGGAGGCCTGCAGTGCACCAGGAAAGACTATCAGTCACCTACTTTATTCACCTGTCTTTTCCTCAAAAGGGCATGAAAACTGACTTAGACCCTGAGACACAGGTATGAGCCAACCCTTCAAATAAGAATGGCATCGAGGCTTTCTCAAAAACTCGTTGAAAAACGTTAAAGATAGTAAAAAATCAAACCACCCCCCCCAAGTGAAGGCAAATTAAATAAAAAACATCAACCTGACATTTAGTGAGAAACCTCTCAATTTCCCTTCCCCTTTTGAATTGTCTATATAAACTTAGCAAAAAGAATTTAAACATAGAACTTCACTGGTTTGATGGTGCTTGTGCTTTTTGAAATTCAGCTGCCTTGTAGCTTATCCATAGCAAATAACTGTTGCACTCACTAGGTATCTACAAGGCCTGTAGGAAGAATGTCTCTTTTCCCTAAAGCCTAATCATTGCCTCAGCCATGCCTGCTTAGGAAAAGCTGTGCCTGCATAATTCAAGGTCAGGCAGCAGCCTTCTGTACTCTGGAGCCACCCAAGCCTGCTAATGCCCTCTTCCCTTTGCTGAGGCCAGCACAGCTGGCATTTGCTTGCTAGGCCAGAGTGGCCGTTGTATGCTGGGGCCACTTGCACAGCTGACATTAGGTGAGCTTTCGGTACCCCACCATCACTGCCGCTGCCAGCTGTGGCTTGTTGCTTCACTGAGGCCAGCAAAGCCCCCAAGCCTTGCTCAGTCTTCTGTGCCCAGTGCCTACAACCTTGTTTCTATACAAACAGCCACACCTGAAGACAGAGTTGCACTAAGGTTAAAATGCAGGGTGGCCTATGCTTTATAAATTTCAAATTTGGCCTCAATAGTTAAAAGCTAGTATATAACTATAAAAACTCATGTGGCCTAATGTAAACCTCTATAAGGTCAAAGCGCTTTGCCCCCTCACAAAAGAACCAAGGCCCAAAGTCCTGACCCTAAGAAAAGCCTCAGAAATTTGACATGTATCTTTCTCCTCAAAATTTGCTTGGTGTCTATTAATCAAGACACTAGTCTCATGTACCAGATTTAAGTCTTTGAGAGACCTAGTAAATAATATTTTTTCTCTTGGCTGAGTTCTCTACCAATTGAGAAATTTATTTCTCAAAGAGGAGGGGATTGGGGAGACCAAAAAAACATCTTTACACTAATAAAGCTGTGTTGGAGAACTTCCCTGGTGGCCCAGTGGTTAAGAATCCTCCTTTTAATGCAAGGGACACCAATTCAGTCTCTGGAGCAGAAAGATACCATATGCCACAGAGCAGCTAAGCCTGAGAGTCACAACTGCTGAGCCCACTGGCCCCAAAGACTGAAGCCCAAGCACCCCAGAGCCTATATTTTGCAGCAAAAGAAGCCACTGCTATGAGAAGCCTGTGCACCGCAATTAGAGAGTTGCCCCCACTCTCTACAACTAGAGAAAGCCCACGCAGCAGTGAAGACCCACCACAGCCATAAATAAATAATTAATTAAAAAAAAAAAACTGTATTGGAGAATGCAGCTTACATCTACAGGAGGAAACAGAATCTTAACAGTGAAGCTCAGAATTCAACAGTCTTACCTGTCACGGGTAGCCGTGAGGGACCTGTATTGATGGGTCTGAGAGTGGAGCACGGCGTGTGCTCCTGAGGGACAGGCGGCTTCAAAAGGGAAGAGACAGGAGGGGCCGAGCTCACCTAGCTTGTTTCTCCTTCTGAACTCTCCATTCATATAAGATACTGTCCCTCCACTAGGGTGGAGTGTGTGGATGGAGAGGAGCCAAGCAGGAAACCTCAGGAGAGGGAAGCTCTTCAAATGGAAATGGCACAGAGATAATGGAGATGCCTTTCCTGGTCTGCTGTGGCTGTAATGTATCATCTGTGAAATACAATCTCTGTTCCAGTAAAGTAGAATGGGAACTTAAAAGACATTTGTGAAGCAGTTTGTATACCACATCTTTCTAGTTACGTTACCGAGTTTTTCCAGGGCTGTCAATTTAGTCTTCATAGAGTAAGTCTGCTTTGGCACAACTGTCACAAATAGGTGTGAGGTACAGTACCACCTAGAGAAAGCCTGTTTCACTTTCTGTGTGTTTTACAGAGGGAATGGATGGTGTTGGTTTGTGTGGAGTGAGTGAATGGGGTGGGGATGGTCAAGGGACTTCCAGTGTACCAATTTCACATCTTGCATTATATATATATATATATATGTAAAAACACTGGTGCCCAACAGACCTTATTAGATGAGCACAGTGGGTGTTTTGATATCCTTTCCCACCCACCAGGTGAAGAAACAGATTCTCAGAAATACCTTTTGGTCTCAGACCTTGTGAATGGTTATTGAGAAGCCTGTGCCAGAACCAGATTGTCACATCTCCTATCTATAAATCCATATTTGTAAAGATTTCTCCCATGCCAAAAAGGTACACTGTCAAGCATCATTTTAGCTTTCATATTTTGTAGCTTTGAGCCCTTTGAAGAATTTGAAAAAAATATTCATACCTGTATTATAATGGAGATTTGTTTGTGTCAGTTTGAGTACTTCAGTCACTCAGTCATGTCCTACTCTTTGCAAACCCCATGGACTGCAGCATGCCTGGCTTCCCTGTCCATCACCAACTCCCAGACTTGCTCAAACTCATGTCCATTAAGTCGGTGATGCCATCCAACCATCTCATTCTCTGTTGTCCCCTTCTCCTCCTGCCTTCAGTCTTTCCCAGCATCAGGGTATTTTCCAATAAGTCAGTTCTTCACATCAGGTGGCCAAACTATTGGAGCTTCAGCTTTAGCATCAGTCCTTCCAGTGAATATTCAAGGTTGATTTCCTTTAGAATTGACTGGTTTGATTTCTGGCAGTCCAAGGGACTGTCAAGAATCTTCTCCAACAACACAATTCAAAAGCATCAGTTCTTCAGCACTCAGCTTTCTTTATGGTTCCTATTCCTTAATAATTACATATTTAATGAATTAATTTGAAGGTTGCATAAACTTTTAGTAGTTTCTTTTGGGTTCATTTTAATTCATAAAATTTTAATGTACTTTTATTTGACTCATTTTATTCTTAGAAGAAAAATTGCTACTTTTTATTGTCTTGCCCTATAGGCCTGTTATCATATAAAAATAAATAAACTGAAATTTAGTTTATTGAGATTTTCTTAAAATAGAAAGGTAGGATCAACCATTAGAGTACCCGAATTTAAGTTATAAAATACCATAAATATTGAACGTAAATTATAAACCTAAGAAACCCAGCCACTTGCAATAGCCTAACCTGATAGTTAAGACTATATGCCCTGCTACAGCTAACAACTGTCCCCTATTTTCTCAGGTGGGCCACTTTTACCACAGGTCAGTGTTTGTACTGTATGAATTGCTAAAGATATTTACTCTTAACCTCTGCCACAAGTCAAATAAAAAGAGGAAAGAAATCTAGAACTGTTTACTATTCCAGTGTCTTTAGCCTTTCCTAATTATGCTCCCATAAGGGGAATTCTCTCCCTGCTTCTCTCCCTGGGATATGTATGTATGTATGCTACACACAAACACACATATGTGCATGTGTACACACACATTACTCAAGGTCATCGCTTCACACTATTTTTAGCCTTGGTGACAGAATTTCAATGTAATCTGAGAAAGCAAATATGCACACTGAATTCCTTATGTGTGTTTTTTTTTTTTTCTCTTCTTACCTCTTTTAGGCAGTATTTGTGTGTTTCTGCAGAGTTTTGCACAGAGTCTGTTCCCATGCAGACCAATGAGGGAGAAGTATCAGAAGAAAGCAGTTCCAAGGTCAGTGAATTACTAAAGGTGCAAACAGTCTGAGCAGAAGTTAAACAACAGGGACAGTGAGTGAGGAGAGTGGGTGTTGTGTTTTAGGTGAATTTAGACATATGATTGATTTAAATTAAACCTCACTTAAGATTGAAAGGATTTTTTCCTTCTCAATATCCACTTTTGTTATATTCCGTGACAAATTTAAAACAAATTTCACTGAACTCAGAAAAATTTATGATTCACTTGTAGACTACTAGCACTTTATCTTTTAAGGTTTTATTATGCAAGTTGTATGTACTTAATAAAAAAGCAAATCAGAAGTGTATAAGGTAAAAAATAAAAGCCTATCTCTTATTTCTGCTACACAGAGGTATCACTGATCATTTTTAGATATTTTTAGTTATAAATTTATAAATGGTATTTGATTCGGTTTTTCAGGCTAAAGCTTAAATGAATACTTCATTGTCACCTGTGTAGAAGTAGTTATGTTTGTGTTGATACCGTCTTTATCTAGCTCCATGTCCTGAGTCTGCTTGGCTTTTTCTCTTCTTGGTCATAGAGAACCCTCAGTATCACCTTCACGTCCCTTTTTCTCCTGTAAAAATCATTTCTAATCCTTGCTGGGAGCTCCAAGGGTATCCCACACTGTGTCCTGAACAGTTCCCCGCACCTGTAGGGCTGTCTGCCCTGAACCCTCCTGAGGGATGTCCTTTGCTGTTGCCACTGCTGCTTATACTCTCTTGGGAAGGTTTATTCTTTCTCCACTTCCATGGGGTCAGACACTACTGAGCAACTGAACAACAAAAAATTGTTTCACCAGAGCAAAAGTGGAGAGGGGTCAGATGTCACCAGGAAACTCCAAAACATCATGCTAATTGGAAGAAGCCCGGCACAAAAGGTCACATATGATTCCATTTATATGTAATATGTTACGGAGAAGGCAATGGCTCCCCACTCCAGTACTCTTGCCTGGAGAATCCCATGGATGGAGGAGCCTGGTAGGCTGCAGTCCATGGGGTCGCTAAGGGTCAGACATGACTGAGCGACTTCACTTTCACTTTCATATGTAATATGTAGAATAGATAATTACATAGAACACAGGCTGGTGGTTGCCAGCGATTGGTTGGGGGAAGTGGAATGACTACTTAATGGGTACATGGGCTGGGCTACAGAGAAGCACAGTTTGTGCCCCGAACCCCAGAGCTCCTTGTGAAAGATGCTCTTGAGCTTCTTTCTGAATCTCCCCTCATTACAGTGCATGTGTTAGGCAGAAGGACAGGTATCATCCTCTCCCTTTGTTTTTCTCCCCATATCACCAAATCCCTTCCTTCTTTCTGCCAAAGCAGAATCCAATAGACTTTTATCAGACTCATCTAGATCCCGGCATCCCTGGTAGCTCAGATGGAGAAGAATCTGCCTGTAATGCAGGAAACTTTGGGAAGATCCCCTGGAGAAGGGAATGGCAACCCACTCCAGTGTTCTTGCCTGGAGAAGCCCATGGACAGAGGAACCTGGCGGGCTACGGTCCATGGGGTCTCAAAGAGTCAGACACGACTGAGCACATTCATCTAGTTCCTAACATGTTCAGTGTCATCTGGATCCTAAACCTGGTTTAAGGAGAGTCAGAATAAGTGAGATATGCACACAGTCTAGGAATGTCCCCCAAACACTCACACACCGAGACGTGTACACCGAGGTCACCAAAAATATACAGACCCCAGGATTTCTACAGTACACACAGACCCTTCCCCAAGACCCTAATTAATTAGTTTATAATAAACCACAGTGTTAAGGAAGACTGGATTTTTGGATCTTCTGACTAGTACATTCTCTTCCTGGAAAGCTAGGTTGAAATTTGAAGATTGCTTGGCAAGCATGTAACTAGATCGACATAGAATGCTTAGTTGTACCAGAGACTCAGTTTCCACCTTCTTTCTAGGGGAGGAAGGAGGACTGCCATTTCTTGATTTTTCAATTATTGAATATTTTATCAGTTCAGAATCAATTAGGCTAAAGAGTAAAATAATATTTTTTTGGTGGGGGGGACTTCCTTAGTGGCCCAGTGGCTAAGACTCCACACTCCCAATGCAGGGGGCTGGGGTTCAATCCCTGGTCAGGGAACTAGATCCCACATGCTGCAACTAAGACTTTGCATGTCACAGCTAAAGCCCCTATGTCACAACTAAGACTTGGCACAGCCAAATAAATAACAGTATTTTTAAAAAAAGAATATTCTTTTTACACTTTCAGTAAGTAGATGCTTCTGTTTTTAAAATTAAATTATAACTTTGTTTTCACCAGTCTTCATTTATGTTACATTTTATGACTTTTTTCTTATGCTTCTCTTTGTTTAAAATCTTACAATATTTGTAATTATTTGATGTTAATGCAGGAATTTATCATAGTACATGGTAACATAATTTGTGGTTTTCTGTTAATAGAAATAAGTTAGGAAGGGTAAATGGTGTTGAGAAACAGTGGGGACTTTTCTGTAAAATAAAGACTTTGAATTAAATAATTTAAAAAAATAATTATTGAGCATATGTTATTAGCAGATACACAACAATAAAGAAAAAAGACATAGTTCTTACTCTCAAGGTGGTACATTTTAGTGGGAGAAACAAACATAAATAAAGATAATGATTCTGAATTATGATCAATACTATGAAGAAAATAGTGCAATACAGGCTGACTGGAAGGACAGGCTTAGGTTAGTCAAGCAAGCCCTCTCTGAACACATGGCATTTCAGCTGAACAGTAAAGACAGAGGGAGCCAACTGTGTAAAGAGCTAGAATAACGTATACCAGACAAGAAACAACTTCAGAAGCCCTTGACCTCTTCCAAGAACTGTCAGAAGTCCCGTGCCACTGAGCGGTGATAGGAAGTTACAGAGGGAGGCCAAGACCTTGCAAAAAACTTGACAGCCCTGGCATAGAATGTGGTTTCTGTCTCATGTGGGAAGAATTTCTGTCAACTGGGAAGTCATTGAAGTCTGTTAAATTAGGGAGTAATGTGATATGATTCCGTTAAAAAATATTTATTATTTATTTGGCTGTACCAGGTCTTAGTTGGAATATGTGGGATCTATAATTTCAGCATGTGAACTCTTGGTTGCAGCATGAGGGCTCTAGTTCCCTGACCAGGGATCTAACCTGGGCCCTCTGCATTGAACGTGCAGTCTTGGCCACTGGACCACCAGGAAAGTCCCTATGATTTCATTTTTAAAAAATCACTCTGGCTTCTATGTAAAGAATGGATTGGACTGAAGTAGGAGTGGGAGCAAGAAGACCAGTGAGAAGGAAGACAGTCCTAGTCAGTCACTTGGGTGAGAGAGACAGTGGATTAGCATTCTGCACTGAAGTGGAGGAAGACAGACTGGAAGTATACTGGAGGTAGAGCTGACGTGACTTGAGGATGAACTGGAATACTTTTGCTTCCTAGAAACCAAGAGGTACATTTCAAGAAAAAAGGTAGAATGAGTACTGTCAGATGCTGCTGAGAAGCCGAGGAGGTTGGTAATTGAGAAAATGTATCTGGATTTATTTTTTGAAGAATTAATTAAAGAAAAGGTACACAAAATTTTCTGGAGAGGTGGAGGTGTTCTGTGTCCTAGAGGAGTATGGATCACACAGGTGTATAGCCAATTGTCAAAAGTATACTTCTAGAATTTGCAATTAAAATAAAAATACAACTTTTCAGGTACAGTTTACCTGTGAAAACTAAAATAATAGTAATTGAATAGGGATGGAGAACGGATGGAAGTATGGATGAAACAAGAATGACAGAATGTTCACAGCTATTGAAGCTTGGTGATGAGTACGTAAGGATTCATTTGTATTCACTTTGCATGTGCTTGACATTTTCCATAATAAGGCTTTTAAAATAAATTTATTAGTGGTCTTCAAGAAGAAGAGGATGAGAAACCAGATTTATGGGTTAAAAGGAAATGAAATGATAAAAACATGAAGAGTGGCGGCTATAGTCTGCTATCCAGCTGTGAAATCTAGAAGTAAGAGAGCAGAGCCCCACGTAGTGTGTGTGCCGTGTGCTCAGTCACGGCCAGCTCATTATGACCCCATGGACTGCAGTCCACCAGTCTCCGCGGCCCGTGGGATTCTCCAAGCAAGAATACTGGAGTGGGTTGCCATTTCCTGCTCCAGGGGAGCTTTCCGACTCAGGGATCAAACCTGAGTCTCCTGCATCTCCTGCCCTTGCAGGCAGATTATTTACCATTGAACCACCTAGTTCCCTGACCAGAAGGAGGTATTAGTTCAAGTGAAAGATGTTTTTTAAGATTTACAAAAAATTGTCTGTATTTATTTGGCTGTGTCGGCCTTAGTTGCAGCACGCAGGATCCTCGTTGCAGCATGCAGGATCTTTCACTGTGGCACACAGATTCTCTAGTTCTGACACATGGACTCCAGAGTCCCTGGGCATAGTTGCTCCACAGCCTGTGGGATCTTAGTTGCCTGACCAGGGATAGAACCACATCTCCTTCATTGTAAGATGAATTCTTAACCACTGTACCACCAGGAAAGTCCTGTGAAAGATTTTTTTAAGTGGAGGAGGCCCAGTCATGTTTGAGTAAAGAGTGAAGAAATGAGTGGAGGAAGGCTGAATGTGTTTATGGAAGAGGTTCACCAGGCTTGTGAGTTTGAAGGAGCCTGGGGATCAGTGAGGCTGGCCCCTGCTGCTGTGGCGGTACCTGGGCTCATGCCGGAACCCTGCTCTTGACTCTTTATCTGGTGGTGACTGATATTTGGAGGAGGAAAGAAAGAGAGTGGGGTCCAGCTTAGTATTCCCTCTGAAACAGAAGTCATTGTTAAACTGAAGAGTTTAGCATGCGTGATTGAAATGACAAGTTTAGATTTCCTTTTAAGGAGGACAGTTTTGGAATGGCATTGGTAGAGAAGGTGCTAAGAATAGCTAATAAGTGAATAAAAGGGTCAGTGCAGTTTTTAAAAATACCCATGTACATATTGTACCAACAGAAATCAGGTATGCCTTATGGTTGGATGGGATTGACAAAGGACATCTTCTTGGAGAATTTTGATGTTCCTTTTAAAGAATTATTCCCTGAAATTGGGCAGTATCTTCCAGAGGCCTTTTTTTTTTTTTTTTTTTTGAGAGATGTTTAAATTCAGAGATGGGATTATATATCCTTGAGAGTTAGGGCATCTACACTCCAGTCTGTTGAGTTTAGAAGACTCCGTGTCTCTGCTAGAAAGATAAAAAGCAGAGGATGGCTGTTGGGACTTTGCTGGTGGTCCAGTGGCTGTGCTCTCAGTGCATGGGGCTCAGCTTTGATCCCTGGTCAGGGAACTAGATCCTACATTCCACAACTGAGTTTCCATGCTGCAACTTAAAGATCTTGCACGCCACAACTAAAGATGACACATGCCACAATGAAGATCAAAGACCCCACATGCCACAACTAAGACCCGGCACAGCCAAATAAATAAGTAATACTAAAATCCATTGATGTCTACACTGTCTACACTTGGTTCAGTTCAGTTCAGTCACTCAGTTGTGTCCGATTCTTTGCGACCCCATGAATCGCAGCACGCCAGGCCTCCCTGTCCATCACCAACTCCTGGAGTTCCCTCAAACTCATGTCCATTGAGTCGGTGATGCCATCCAGCCATCTCATCCTCTGTCGTCCCCTTCTCCTTCTGCCCCCAATCCCTCCCAGCATCAGAGTCTTTTCCAGTGAGTCAACTTTTCACATGAGGTGGCCAGAGTACAGGAGTTTCAGCTTTAGCATCATTCCTTCCAAAGAACACCCAGGACCGATCTCCTTTAGAATGGACTGGTTGGAACTCCTTGCAGTCCAAGGGACTCTCAAAATTCTTCTCCAACACCACAGTTCAAAAGCATCAATTCTTTGGCCCTCAGCTTTCTTCACAGTCCAACTCTCACATCCATACATGACCACTGGAGAGACCATAGCCCTGACTAGACGGACCTTTGTTGGCAAAGTAATGTCTCTGCTTTTCAGTATGCTTTCTAGGTTGGTCATAACTTTCCTTCCAAGGAGTAAGCGTCTTTTAATTTCATGGCTGCAGTCACCATCTGCAGTGATTTTGGAGCCCCCAAAACTAAAGTCTGACACTGTTTCCACTGTGTCCCCATCTATTTCCCATGAAGTGATGGGAACAGATGCCATGATCTTAGTTTTCTGAATGTTGAGCTTTAAGCCAACTTTTTTACTCTCCTCTTTCACTTTCATCAAGAGGCTTTTTAGTTCCTCTTCACTTTCTGCCATAAGGGTGGTGTCATCTGCATATCTGAGGTTATTGATATTTCTCCCAGCAATCTTGATTCCAGCTTGTGCTTCTTCCAGCCCAGTGTTTCTCATGATGTACTCTGCATAGAAGTTAAATAAGCAGGGTGACAATATACAGCCTTGACGTACTCCTTTTCCTATTTGAAACCAGTCTGTTGTTCCATATCCAGTTCTAACTGTTGCTTCCTGACATGAATATAGATTTCTCAAGAGGCAGATCAGGTGGTCTGGTATTCCCATTTCTTTCAGAATTTGCCCCAGTTTATTGTGATCCACACAGTCAAAGGCTTTGGCATAGTCAATAAAGCAGAAATAGATGTTTTTCTGGAACTCTTTTGCTTTTTCGATGATCCAACAGATGTTGGCAATATGATCTCTGGTTCCTCTGCCTTTTCTAAAACCAGATTGAACATTTGGAAGTTCACGGTTCACGTATTGCTGAAGCCTGGCTTGGAGAATTTTGAGCATTACTTTGCTAGCTTGTGGGATGAGTGCAGTTGTGCAATAGTTTGAGCATTTTTTGGCATTGCCTTTCTTTGGGACTGGAAGGAAAACTGACCTTTTCCAGTCCTGTGGCCACTGCTGAGTTTTCCAAATTTGCTGGCATATTGAGTGCAGCACTTTCACAGCATCATCTTTCAGGATTTGAAATAGCTCAACTGGGATTCCATCACCTCCACTAGCTTTGTTCGTAGTGATGCTTTATAAGGCCTACTTGACTTCACATTCCAGGCTGTCTGGCTCTAGATGAGTGATCACACCATCATGATTATCTTGGTCATGAAGATCTTTTTTGTACAGTTCTTCTGTGTATTCTTGCCACCTCCTCTTAATATCTTCTGCTTCTGTAGGTCCATAGCATTTCCGTCCTTTATCGAGCCCATCTTTACATGAAATGTTCCCTTGGTATCTCTAATTTTCTTGAAGAGATCTCTAGTCTTTCCCGTTATGTTGTTTTCCTCTATTTCTTTGCATTGATCACTGAGGAAGGCTTTCTTATCTCTCCTCGCTATTCTTTGGAATTCTGCATTCAGATGCTTATATCTTTCCTTTTCTCCTTGGCTTTTCGCCTCTCTTCTTTTCACAGCTATTTGTAAGGCCTCCCCAGACAGCCATTTTGCTTTTTTGCATTTCTTTTCCATGGGGATGATCTTGATCCCTGTCTCCTGTACAGTGTCATGAACCTCCGTCCATAGTTCATCAGGCACTCTATCTATCAGATCTAGTCCCTTAAATCTATTTCTTACTTCCACTGTATAATCATAAGGGATTTGATTTAGGTCATACCTGTATGGTCTATTGGTTTTCCCTACTTTCTTCAATTTCAGTCTGAATTTGGCAATAAGGAGCTCATGATCTGAGCCACAGTCAGCTCCTGGTCTTGTTTTTGATGACTGTTTAGAGCTTTTCCATCTTTGGCTGCAAAGAATATAATCAATCTGATTTCGGTGTTGATCATCTGGTGATGTCCATGTGTAGAGTCTTCTCTTGTGTTGTTGGAGGAGGGTGTTTGCTATGACCAGTGTGTTCTCTTGGCAAAACTCTATTAGCCTTTGCCCTGCTTCACTCTGTATTCCAAGGCCAAATTTGCCTGTTACTCCAGGTGTTTCTTGACTTCCTACTTTTGCATTCCAGTCCCCTATAATGAAAAGGACCTCTTTTTTGGGTGTTAGTTCTACACTTAAGGTTTGTATATTTTTCTGTTAGGAAATGATGTTCAATAAGGACAAAAAACAATTTGGGAATTTCTGTCCTTCTCTTTGGTTGGCTAAGCCCATTTTGAATATTGATTCTGTTATGCAGAATATTAGCTATTCTTCTCAGCTTTCTATTTCAGGAAATATATATATTTCCTTTTTAAACCACTTATAGTACCTGGAATGGAGTGGGTGGTTGGAAAAGTATATCATTTATAAAGTGGATGGAATTTAGCAATTGATGTGAGAGAAAAGGAAAAGAGAAGCCAAGAGTAATATCAAGGTTTCAAGCAAAATGACTGGGAGGATGGGGATGCCCTTGGCAAATAGGAAACATAATAAAGAAAATCAGTTTTGGGAGGGAATGAGATTAATTCTGTATTGAACATACAGAGTTTGAGAGGCCGGCAAACTGTCAGCCAGATGAAAATGCAGGACTGGAGGCAGGATATGTGGGGACTGGAAATATAGGATTGGGAATCACTCAAATTTAATAGTTGAGGAACTTTACTGGTGGTACAGTGGATAGGAATCCACCTGCCAACACAAGGGACACAGGTTTGATCCATAGTTGAGGAAGATTCCACATATTGTGGTGCAGCTAAGTCCGTGCCACAGCTGCTGAGCCAGAATGCTGCAACTCCTGAAGCCTGTGTGCTTGGGGGCCCAAGAGCCGCAGTTGCTGAGCCTGTGTACTGCAGCTGCTGAAACCCTTATGCCTAGAGCCCGTGCTCCACAGCAAGAGAAGCCATCCCAGTAAGCCCACACACTGCAACCAGAGAAAGCCCATGCGCAGCAACAAAGACCCAGTGCAGCCAAAAATAAAATTGATTAATTTTTAAAAATTTACTAGTTGCAACTGTGAGATTAGATGAAATTGCTGTGAAGAATGTGAAGATAAAGGTCCAAGGACAGAAGCTGGAGAAATAAACGTTTAGAGAGTAGAAGAAGGAAAAGCAGAGATGAGCAGATTAGAGAGTCAGCAAGTTTATGATGAATAAGACATTGGTTTATGATGGTTTATGATGAATAAGACATTCAAAGTCTGCCTCAAGGAGTTTGCATTCTTGGAGACAACAAAACACATACATAGGTAATCCCTTCAGATAGTGACGTGCATTATGCTAGAGAGTGGCTGAGTGAAAGCCCTTTCAGTTGGGTGGTCAGGATTCATCCATCACTTCAAAGACATGGCACTTGAGCTGATGCCTAAATGATGTGGAGGAAGCTTTCATGTAACAGTGTAAGAGAAGAGCTTTGTAAGTCAAGAAGAAATTCAGAGGCGAGATGGGCAAGATATGAAGTATCAGAAATAGGATTTACCCTCCCACTAGAAATAATAACTTTACAAATACACAAATGTGTTTGAAACAACAGATTTTCAAGGCACTGGACATCAGATAGTGAAGGACAGTGATCAGTGAGAACTGGAAAACAAGATGAGTCCTCTGACTACTCCTGTGTCCTGGCTTGAGGGAGCCTCCGGGCCACAGTGCGGGAAATGGGGAGCCCAGGCAAAGCCCAGTGGACCCTGTCAGTTGAGGAAACACTGCTGAGAGTCTGGGGAGACTGAGAGAGCTGAAGTTTGTAGGATAGAATATTGGCGAGGAGAGAGCAGCTAAGAGGGAGAAGTCTGGAGATTTGTGGAGGGTTCCCCTAAGTATTCAGCAGAGTGCTTTTTGGCATATGTACGTGACTGGTCAAGGCTGAGGCAGGAGGGGGTACCCACCCCAGAGGATTGGAAGTAACAGTGTCTGTGTAGCACTCAAACACTGTCAGTAATGGTGCCTGTTTCTGTGGACTAAAAACCTTCATATTTCATGGATCATTATCAGCATACTCAGCAGCAGTACTAGTAGAGTTCTCACCTCAGGAGTAGGGAATAATTAGCCCTACCTAATTATGAAGTCTGACTTCAGAATCCTAAAACCAGAACCTGAAAGGAACAAACTATTTGAAAATAATTTAGCCGCATCTCAGAACGACACTCAAAAATATTTATAGGAATTCAAAAGTATTTAGGATCCAGCAAAAATTCTGTGTCTGTTATTCAAAGCAGAGATTTTTTCAGGCATGTAAAAACCAGAAAATACAAACATAGTGAAGAGAAAAGTCAATTGAAACCAACTCATAGTTGACCAAGATGTTAGAATTAGCAGACAAGGATATTAGAACACTTATTACAACTGTGTTTCAGATGTTCAAAAGGTCAAGCAGAGACATGGAAAATATATAGTTTTAAAAGCCCCAAATCAAATTTCTAGAACTGAAAACTATAATGTTTGAGATGAAAAATACACTGGATGGAATTGTGGCAGATTAGATACTGTAGAATAAAAGATTAGTTAATTTAAAGAACAGTAGAAACTATCCAACATGAAACACAAAGAGAAAAAGAGTAAAAATCCAAAAAGTGAAGAGTATCAATGTGTTGTGGACAACTTCAGTCACCCTGATGTCCCTGTAACTGGAGTCTCTAAAGAAAGCACATGCTGTGCTGTGCTTAGCTGCTCAGTCGTGTCCGACTCTTTGTGACCCCATGGACTATAGCCTGCCAGGCTCCTCTGTCCATGGGATTCTCCAGGCAAGAATACTAGAGTGGGTTGCCATTACCTCCTCCAGGGGATCTTCCCAACCCAGGGATCAAACCCAGGAATCGCGCATTGCAGGCAGATTCTTTACAGTCTGAGCCACCAGGGAAGCCCAAAGAAGGCATGGTGGGGCAGAAAAAAATAGCTAAGAAATAATGGCCTCAAATTTCCCAAATTTGATAAAAATTGTAGACCCGTAAATCTGAAAAGCTCAATGTGCTTGAAGCACAAGAATTGAAGAAAACCACATCAAAGCCCATCCTTAAACAAATTACTCAAAGCCAGTGGTCAAGAAAACCTTAAAACCAGAGGAAAGAAGACATACTACTGACAGAGGAACAGAGAATTTCTCATTGGAAGCAATGCAAGCAAGAAGACAGGGGAGCAACATCTTGAAAGCACTGAAAGAGAAATTGTTAACCTTGGATTCTGTAACCAGTGAAAGCTTATTTCAAAATTGAAGGCTAAAGACTGTTTCAGACATACTAATACAAAAACTGAAATAATTTATCTATCTTATCTTACTATAAGTAATGTTAAGGGAAGAAAGAAAATGATGCCAGATGGAAATATTAATCTACCCAAAGGAATAAAGAGCTCAGAAAATGAAAACTACACAGGTTAAATATGTCAGACTTTTTTCCTGTTACTCAGATCTCTTTAAAAGAGAATCGATTGATTGAACAACAATTATACAGATGCTTTGTGGGTTTATAACATTTGTATCTGTGAATTGTTCAATAAGAGTGGCATAAAGACCTAAAGAGGGAAAATGGTAATAAGGTTCTTTTTTGTGAATTAGTATAACTTCATTTGAAGCAAATAGAATACAGTTGACCCTTGAACAACACAGGGATTAGGGTCACTGACCCTCTGGGCAGTCGAAAATCCAAATATAACTTACACTCAGCTGTTCCTATACTTGGTTGTCATATCTGGGGTTCTTCCACATCCTCTGACTCAACCAACTGGAGATTGTGTGAGAGTGAAGTATTTACTATTGAAAAAAAATCCACATATAAGTATACTTGCACACTTGAAGCCCATGTTGTTCAAGGGTCATCTGTACTCAACTCATTCTGTGAGGCCAGCATTACTCTGATAACAAAACCAGACAAAAACATTGCAAGAAAAGAAAACTACAGATCAGTATCTTTCATGAACATAAATGCAAAAATTCTAAGCCTGCTGCTGCTGCTTCTGCTAAGTCGCTTCAGTCGTGTCCGACTCTGTGCGACCCCATAGACGGCAGCCCACCAGGCTACCCCGTCCCTGGGATTCTCCAGGGAAGAACACTGGAGTGGGTTGCCATTTCCTTCTCCAGTGCATGAAAGTGAAAAGTGAAAGTGAAGTCGCTCAGTCATGTCCGACCCTCAGCGACCCCATGGACTGCAGCCTACCAGACTCCTCCGCCCATGGGATTTTCCAGGCAAGAGTACTGGAGTGGGTTGCCATTGCCTTATTTTAGCATATTGAATCTAATGATCTGTAAAAGGATCATATGTGAACAAGTAGGGTTTACCTAGGATGGTAGGGTTGGTTTAACATTAAAAAATCAATGTAATACACCATATTAACAAAGTGAAAAAGAAAAATCCTATGATAAAGAGATGCAGACAAAGCATTTGACAGACGTCATATCTATTGCTGATGAAAACGCTCAGCAAAATAATAGGAATTATTCAACTTGATAAAGGACTTTTATGAAAATTTGACAGTTAACATTGAGTTCAATGTTGAATGACTGAATGCTTTACTCCTACGATGAACAACAAAAACAACAAAAAAGAAAAGGATGTCTGCTGCTACGTTTCTCTTCAATGCTGTACTGGAATTTCTAGCCAAGGCAAAAAGGCAAAGAAAAGAGAGGCAAGAGAAGTGGGAGAGGAGGGGAGGGAGCCAAAATGGTACACACCGCGTGGTTCAATGAACCTGAGCTCTGGGAAATGCAGACAAACTCAGGCTGACTGAAAGCACAGCAGGGGGCCTAGGGAGGGAGGGCAGAGGGGAGGGTTAGAACTGGGGTAAGATGGGGGCCTTCCATGAGCTCTGGAAAATGCAGACCAACTCAGGCTGACCGAAAGCACAGCAGTGGACCTAGGGAGGGAGGGCAGAGGGGAGGGTGAAAACTGGGGCAAGATGGGGGCCTTCTCAGCATGCAAGAATTCTCCATGCAATACATAGGACTCAGGTTTGACCCCTGGTTGGATCACTACCAGCTCACTAAATGAAAGAAGGACCATACTTAGTGGTTTGCATATTTAGAAAACTGTGACAAACCTAAACAGTGTATTAAAGAGCAAAGACATCACTCTGCCATCAAAGGTCCCAAAGCTGTGATTTTTCCACAAGTCACGTATGGATGTGAGAGTTGGACCATAAAAAAGGCTGAGCACAGAAGAACCGCTCCTTTCAAATTGTGGTGCTGGAGAAGACTCTTAAGAGTCCCTTGAACAGCACGGAGATTAAACCAGTCAATCCTAAAGGAAATCAACCCTGAATATTCATTGAAAGGACTGATGTGAAGTTCCAGTACTTTGGCCACTTTATGCAAAGAGCTGACTCATTGGAAAAGACCCTGATGCTGGGAAAGATTGAATGCAGGAGGAGAAGGTGTCAGCAGAGGATATGGTTAGATAGCATCACCGACTGAACAGCCACGAATTTGAGCAAGCTCCAGGAGACAGTGGAGGACAGAGGAGCCTTACTACAATCCATGAGCTCACAGAGTCAGACACAGCTTAGTGACTGAACAACAGCAGCAAATTTTTAGAAAGCTGAGGAAGAAGAAAGGATCCTAAATGTTTCCAAAGGAGAATCAGGTCATATCCAAAACATTAGGATTTATAATATGATTGAATATCTATATAGCAACTCTGGGGTGCTAGAAGATAATGGAGCATGGCCTTCATATTTTTGGAAGAAAGAAGGTTTACTAACTTGAACTTCTCTGACTGTGTGTGTGGATAAAAATATTCTATATGTTAAATGAAAAGTGAATGTGAAGTCGCTTAGTCGTGTCCGACTTTTTGCGACCCTGTGGACTGTAGCCCTCCAGGCTCCTCTGTCCATGGGATTCTCCAGGCAAGAATACTGGAGTGGGTTGCCATTTCCTTCTCCAGGGGATCTTCCTGACCCAGGGATCGAACCCAGGTCTCCCGCATTGCAGGCGCTTTAACCTCTGAGCCACCAGGGAAGCCCACATATGTTAAATATATGGATAAAATTAGGACATTTCAGTCATTCAAAAGGTCAAAAAATTTACTTCCTGTATACCTCTTATTAGGAAATGATTGGAGTCTGTGCTCCGGGAATAAACCATAAAAGAGGAGGACAAAGGGTCTAGGAAACATGCTCCAATAAAGGGGAGAGAGGGAGGAATCCCAGAGAGGAAGGGAGAGAGTCATCCTTGGCAAAGTGTCAGCTATTTAGTGGTCTAGAGAGCAAACAGTCTCAGCTGGCACAGGAGAAAACCCCCAAGGGATGTATTCAAGACTGCAGTGAAACTGACAGATTACTTGAAGTGTTTGAATTTATTAAGAGGAGACTCACCACTCTGTTGGAGGGTTTGCGAATGGATTAGTGAAAATACACAATAAATACCAAGTTTAAAAAATTTGATAGAAAGTATAAGAGGAAGTAGTAATTTTTAGTTCCAGGGAAAAGAAAAAAATATCCAAGAAAGGAAATTTAACTATTCCTTATGATTCAGCTGTATATGTTATTTACTGAGTAATAGCACTGTTAGAACTGAATATTGATTTGAACAAAAATTGTGACTTACATTGGGAGGATGGGAGAAGGGAGGTACGTTTGTGTTGTGGGGTGGCAGCAGAAGAGCATGCTCAGTGGTGAGAACATAGAAGTAATGGGGTGTGGTTTATTCTTTTAAGAATTTGGATAGTAAAGGGAAGGGGAAAATAGGATATCTGGAGAGGTTGTAAGGCCAAAAATAATTTTTTCAGAATAGAAGAGATTGGGCTTCCCTGGTAAAGAATTCACCTGCCAACGCAGGAGACATGGGTTCCATCCCTAATCTGGGGAGACCTCACATGCCCAGGAGCAGCTAAGCCTGTGTGACACAACTATTGAGCCTGTGCTCTAGAGTCCAGGAATCACAACCACTGAGCCAGTGTGCCGCAACTACTGAAGCCTGTGTGCCCTGGAGCCTCTGCTGCCCAGCAAGAGCAGTCACCGCAGTGAGAAGCCCACGTGCCTCAGCTAGAGAGCAGCCCCGCTGCTGCAGCTGGAGAAAAAGCCCACACAGCAATGACGGCCCAACAGAGCCGCAGATAAATACATAAATAAAAGTACAGATAGAAGAGGTCATGACGTCTTGGTAGGCTGAGGAGATGGATTTACTAGAAAGGGAGAAAGAGGGGTTCCTTAGATAATAAGATCCCAGAGGAGGCAGTATGGAGTAGGTCACGAGTTTAGCAGGAGTGGTGAGGTTAACCTTGCAGAGAGGTCAAGGGAGGAAACAGGTGAAGAGGCAGAGGTTTAAGGTGTAACCACCAGAGGAAAATGAGGGGCTTTTGGAACTTTGTATTGGATAGGATCGCAGGATATTCTTAGGCATTGTCATCTTCAGAAAGGATGGGCTTAGGGAGAGTGCCTAATGGGTGGATTTGATGTCTTTGAGGAGAGTAGAAAAGGTACAGGATAGGTGAGTGAAGGATGTGGTACAGTAGGTCAGTCATTCAGCCCAGTCCTGGCACCTAGAAGGCATTGGGAAGTTTTGTTGAAAGAATGAATGATGGACCAGAAGGCCTGTGTTAGAGTCTGGGATGGATCCACTGACAGGAGTTACATTGTTTCCCTCCTGGGCTCAACAGCAGCGGGGCAGCAGGTGAGCCAAGGATCACAGCTGCTTGCTAGGCCTTTCCAAAGCTACTGGGAAGGAGCACAGGGAAAGGGAGGAAGAGGAAGTGCCCGGGGATAGCAGAAAACACTTCCTAAAACAGTAACTTTGCAACCAGGCATTGAAGGTTAAGTGGAAGTTCACCAGAAAGACAGGATGAGGACAGGCTGTCCAGGCAGAGGTGCTGAATGTCAGCACTGAGTGCAAGTTAATTGGTATAATTTGTAAAGGAACCAATTTTGTAACTTTCTCCAGCTCTGCACTCCAGAAGCTGAAGGGGAAAAGGGGAAGGGTTTGGCAAGACAGGGATGTCCTAAGGACAAGTTGGTGGTGAGCGAATTTAGGACATTGCGGAGAAAAGTCACCAAGATGCCTGTTGGCTAAAGCTCTGAATAGACAGTGAGGGAGGAGGAAAACCACAGAACAAGATGCGACAATGAAGACTCCTTACAGATTCAAGTGGAGGGAAGGAGTGAAAGAGGTTCTTGTGGTCAGAGGCAGATCTAAGAATTCATGGTCCTCAGTGTGGAGAGGTCCGGCTGGATGGCAGTACCCAGCCTCATGTCCTGCCCACCTCCTTGTTGAAGCAGGAAGGAGATGAAGCTGCCTAGGGTGGGTCTAGAGTATCTGATGCCTGTAGACTGAGTTTAGTGCCCTTCCTTCCTTAAGTTGTTCAATTGCATTCTCTTGGTGTTTTGTAATTGACTAGTTTGTCTTTCCCACCAATCTGCAAGTTTCAAGGGGGTGGGGCAAAGACTATCTTCTTTACCATAGCACCTAGCATGTAATATGTACCCAACAAATACTTGTTAGACAAATGAATGGAAGTGAGAGAAAGGTGAGGATATGGTGTAAGTTTTCTTTTTTTGTTTTGTTTTTTATTTATTTTTAACTGGGGCACAATTGCTTTACTCTGTTGTGTTGGTTTCTGCCATATATCAGCATGAATCAGCCATAAGTATACGTATGTCCCCTCTCTCTTGAGTCTCCTTCCTACCTCCCACCCCATCCCACCCCTCTAGGTTGTCACAGAGAACAGAGTTCGAGCTCCCTGAGTCATACAGCAAATATCCACTGCCTATCTAATTTTACATACGGTAATGTGTATGTTTCAATGCTGCTCTCTCGATTTGTCCCACCTTCTCCTTCCCCATGGTGTAAGTTTTATGAATGAAAATATTTAAGCCTCTGAAGATGAGGTCAAGGGGGAGGAATGGTGGAGATCATCAAATTAAGTCCAAAAGTGTTCAAGACATTTGTAGAAAAGAAATAAAGATGGGAAGAGACAAGAAATAAAGAGGTGGAAGAAAATAAAGACGGAAATGGTCTTGAGAAAAACAGGAATTGGCAGTAAGGAGCGGTGATCTTTCTGGACCATTTTTGTTGCCTTCTGAGATGCTGGACAGTGAGAAAAGGTAAGAACCCTGGTGAAGGAGATAGTGTCTTCTGGGGAAAAGCATTTTAATTGGTACTTGAAAGAATGAGCAGGAATATGAAGTGAATGTGAGGCAGAAGACCAGGGCTTCTAGGCAAGAAGAGACATTATGTAAAGGCACAAAGGGCGGAGAAGTTGGTGTGCCCCACCAGGGGTTCCGAATGGGTGAGTGAGGCAGGGGCGATAAAACAGATCACTTAGGCAAATGAACTGAACTTTTATCCCTCCAGAAAGGTGATAGGAGTGAAGAATTTCAAGGAGAGTGATGTGATCTTGTTTGCATTTTACAATTTGCATTTGATGGAAGTGATTTGGAGGATGGATTGAAGTGAGATGGGACCCGAAGCACAAAGACTAGTGAGAAGGCTTTTGTAGTAGTGGATTTAGAGAAGCTGTCTTTACCTATGGCGGTTAAAGAGGATAAAGAAGGGGTGATGAGTATGAGAGCTGTGTAAGAGATAGAAGCCACTGTACTTAGTGATTAATAAGGAAGTTAAGGGGTTAAGGAGGGAAGGTGGAGGGCTTGTAACCTTGATTATAAATTTTCCATTTGAGGATCTTGGTGAATGATAGTACCATTTACAGACATTATATTAATTAAGGAGGGAAGGTGGAGGGCCTGTAACCTCGATTATAAATTTCCCGTCTGAGGATCTTGGTGAATGATAGTACCATTTACAGACATAGCAGATATAAAAAAGAGAGGAAATCTAAGGACAAAGATGGTGTTTCCTTTTGGACCTATTGGATCATCCAAGTGGAGACTAATATGCAAAATATGGGGGCTTCCCTGGTGGCTCAGAAGGTAAGGAATCTGCCTGCAATGCAGAAGACATGGGTTGTCTCGGGGTCAGGAAGATCCTTTAGAGAAGGGAATGACAACCCATTCCAGTATTTTTTGCCTGGAGTATTCCAGGGATTGAGGAGCCCGGCAGGCTACAATCCCTGGGGTCGCAAAGAGTCAGACACCACTGAGCAGCTTTCACTCACTTTATGGGGGCTGCAGGTAAAGATTTGAAAGTCATTATAGGGCAGCTTGTTGAAACTGTGGGCTTAAGATTATTGCTTCTTGTCATTATTGTGGTTATTAAAAATTGGTTATAGATAAGCCTTTAAAAAACATCTAACCAGAGGCTGAGTCCACAATGTAGAGGTCTTTAATTAGAGAGGATTTTTAGAGATGAAAGATGGAGAAAATTTCATAGTATATAGAAAATAGTCATTCTTTGAGAAAATTATCCCAAGAAACTTTAAAGAATTTGTCATCTGTTTGTCCTAATTGAGGCATAACATTTATTTATAAAGTTCAGAAAATGTGCAGTTTATTGATTTTTTTTCACATATGTGTACTTTCTTGTAACCAAGACCTAGACAAAGATCATCTCTACCTCCTCATAAAGTTCCCTTTGCAACATTGTAACCATGTTTTTTTCCTTCTAGAGATTTAGATCACTGTAAATTTAGAATGGTAGAATCCTGTCTCTCCTTAGCAAAGCCTGGTAGGCTGCAGGATCAGGAAGTCCACAGAAAAGAATAAAAGTCAAAATCTGGTTTGAATTTCGCAGTATGCGTCTTTTATTATTCTTGCTTACAATTCCTCCAGTTTTTCCTTTTAATGGAAAGGAGATTTTTTCCATTAAAAATCTCAATTATTCTGTTCTTTTTGAAACTTAGCCTCTTAATACTATTATTCCATCTTCTCCAGTATTTCTGAGAAATGAAGACTGCAGAGGGAGGGTTGCAGAGCTGGAAAGCCTTTTGTTTTATTTGGGTTTCATTATGGTGTGTGTCTGTATTACTGTTGTCTGTCTTCCAGATTATTAGTTTCTGTTAAAAGAAGTAGCACGGGGAACTCTACTTAATGTGATGACCTGAATGGGAAGGAAGCCCAGAAGGGAGGGGATATAAGTATATGTATGGCTGATTCTGAAACTCCAGTACTTTGGCCACCTCATGCGAAGAGTTGACTCATTGGAAAAGACTCTGATGCTGGGAGGGACTGGGGGCAGGAGGATAAGGGAACGACAGAGGATGAGATGGCTGGATGGCATCACTGACTCGATGGACGTGAGTCTGAGTGAACTCCAGGAGTTGGTGATGGACAGGGAGGCCTGGCGTGCTGCGATTCATGGGGTCGCAAAGAGTCGGACACGACTGAGCGACTGAACTGAACTGAACTGATGACTGATTCATTTTGCTGTGCAGTAGAAACCACATTGTAAAGCAACTATGTTCCAATAAAAATTAATTAACCTTGATTGCTGGGAAAGATTGAGGGCAGGAGGAGAAGGGGGTGACAGAGAATGAAATGGTTGGATGGCATCACCGGCTCAGTGGACATGAGTTGGAGCGAGCTCCGGGAGATGGTGAAGGACAGGGAAGCCCAGTGTGCTGCCGTCCACGAGGTCGCAAAGATTCGGACACGACTGAGCAACAACAACAGTGGGCAGTATTTTCTAAGTAGGGAATAATCCTTGAATACGTCTGTTGAGATCTGTCTCCTTGAATACTTTTAAAAATTGACTTTTTAAAAATTATGCCTTTTGGGGAAGTTTTCATAGGACTAATCATCTCAGTTTGTGGAGGTAGCTCTGTCTTTGCCACTTATTTTCCTTTACTGAGCAATAAACCATGTGGAATAATAGAATGCTTTGTTTCTTCTTTTGAAAATTGTATTCAGAAGTAAACCATACTTATGAAAGAGAAAAGAAAAACACACAGTTAAAAAATAATTATAAAATAAACACCCATATACCTACTACTAGGCCAAGAAATAGAATCTATACCCTAGAAACCATGTGCCCCTTCCTGACTGAATGGAGCTCCCTAAGATACTAATTAGCCTAAATTTTGTAATAGTTATTCCCTTCTCTTTATAGTTTTATAAACTATAAATATACATATGTGTGATTTTAAAATATATATATTTGAATTTATGTTAATAGATTCATGCTGGATTTGTATTCTTCTGTGACTCGCTTCTTTCACCTAGTATTGTGTTTTTGTAACTCATCCAGGTTGAGGTGTGTTGCCGTAGTTCATTCATTTTCATGCAGTATTATATTCTACTGTCTTAAAACACCGTTGCCCATTTGTCTACTTTTACTGTTGATGAATGTTTATTTTTTTCCTGTTAAAAATAGTGCTACTAAAAATATTTTTGTATTTATGCACAAAAGTTTCTTTAGGGTATATATCTAGAAGTGCAGTCACTGGTTTGTGCAGTAAGTACATAATCAAGTGTAGCAGATAATGGCAGACTACTTAAAAATAGTGGTACCAGTTTTCCCTCCCACTGGAATGGATGCTATTGCTCTGCACCCTTGGCAACACTTGGTATTGCCCAGGTTTTAAACTTCAGCCAGCCTGGTGGTGGTGAAATGGTATCTCTTTATGGTTTTAATTTTCCTGATTGACAGGAGACTGAACATCTTTTCATTTATTTAGGGCCATGTATGCATCCTCTTAAGTGAAATTCATACTCAGTTATTTTGTAGAGTTTTCTGGTAGGTTGTCTTTTTCTTACTGTTTGATATCTTTTTTTTTTTTTTAATTATATTCTGGTTGCTGACCTTTTGTCACAGTTATGAATTGCAAACCAACATGCTTCCTTTTTTTATTCTGCAAATCTGGTCCTGCAAGGAGAGATGCCATATACAAACATGGAGAAGGAAAACCATTGACTGGGGCTTCTGTCCTAGTTAGGCACATAGTGGAATGCCGTGTGGCTCTGTAAACACAGGCCCTGCACTTGGAAGTGACTGCATCTTGGTTCCTGACTGCTGCTGACCTGTGGTGCTTGACTTTGCAGGTGGAACAGGAGGATTTTGTAATGGAAGGGCATGGCAAGACTCCACCTCCTGGTGAAGAAAGCAAACAGTGAGTCACAGTTTATTTAAAAAGGGTCTTATTACAGATCTTCAGAAGCCCTTTGGTTAAACATGCTGAGAGCGTGTTTGCAAGGGATGTATATGTTGGGTACATTGTGAAACTCCTCCCCAGTTGCTTTGGTGGCTGTTAATGCATTGCTTCTATTTATAGACAGACTAACTGGAGGGGCAAGAAAGTTGGCTTTGTAGTTTTTCACACTTGACTAATCAAAATTTATGTTACGCTTTAGCAAAGGCTTTAAGGCTTAGGATGTTTCAAATTGAACTAACTCAGTCTGGTTGATTTCCAAAGATAGTGTAAAATGGTATATCCTTTTCTTAGCAATGTCTTTATGAAGTGAACTGAATTAATAGACTGTTTCCCTGCATTCCAAGTGTGAATTTATTTAAATAGTACTTCCTGAAATTCTATTCCATTTAGTTATTTATACTTCTGATCTTTGTTGAAATAACAAATTGTTTCCCCAGAGGAACAGGAATTCTAAATAATATGACTTAGCCAACAGTCTAAATAATTCAGGATCTCTCCTCTAACTTCTTAAGGAGTGATAAGTTCTAAATCTGAAATTGAGAGTCCTCTGGGTAGCTTTCTGGTGGCAGTGAGTAGATTTTTTCCTCCCTCTGTCACAGAACTTGAAAAATTATGTTGCAGAGCAGACTGGTGTTTCATATGCCCTTTTAAAGGAAAAACAGTTAAGACTGGCTCCAAGTACTGACATAACTACCATTTTTTATTCAGACATAGTCTTCTAAGTTAATGGGACAGTGACTTATGGAATTCACTGAAAATCTATAGAGAGAAACTCTTTTTCTCTCATCTTTTTTTTTCCCTCGAAAATAGTTTTGGTCCGTCCTATGAAAATGTTGTCTCCGAAACCCTTGGGAATGAATTATGCAGAATACGCTATGCTGCCACAAGGCCAGGTTCATTAAAGAGAATGTTTGTCTTGTATTTGTTGTGAATGGAAACCAGGATATTTTCACAGCTGGTTTAATTTGCTAACCAGGCAGTTTTAAAAATAGCTTACAATATAAATTCTAACTTTGTTGTATTCTGTCAAATGCACTTGTATTCTGCATGGGTGGATGGAATAAATTCATCTTTAGCAAATTAGAAGGCCTAACGTCTAGTCCCAGTAGAATTACAGGAACACTTCAGGTGCCCTGCCCGCTATTCACTCTCCATTCCTGCACTCAGGTCAAAGGTCTTATAATAGAAAAATCCTTGCTCCCATTTGACAAGGGTTTTCTGTGCACAAGAACTTTGCTTAGACGCTGCTGGTGTTTTCTCCATCCTTCACAGTGTCTCCACTTCAGATGCCGGAGTGGGTAACTTGCCTGTGAAAATGCACCTTGAAACAGAAGTTAGGATCTGAATTGAATCTTTCTGACTTTAAAGTGTTTTATGATATCTCTTGAACTCAAATTCTTTGCCAGTGTCGGGAACTATGTTCCTGAAAAGCATTGTGGCCAGCAAAACTACAGTTGTCAAGATCAAAGTCTCATGGGTAAGAGTGAGTTGGGGGAAACAATGAAAATGGCACAAAGCTTATTTTTAAAACACAGGTGAAGTTTCTGTTCTCTGAAGGCTATCCATTTCCCTAACAAACCAGTCTTTATCTTTAAAAACCTGCTCCAGTAACCCCTGTCCTGAATCAGCTCCTTTAGGTATTCAGGAAACATTGCTGGGGCAGATTCTCCCACAAGTTTTACATTATACAAACTATACTTCTTTTGGAGAGCTTCAGACGGCTCCAGCAGACTTAAAACATCATGGGTTGTATACTTACCATCCTCCCGTGATAGATTTGTTTTCACAAGCCTCTGCCTTTTCACAGATCAATCTTGTTTAATTTTGTTTTGTGAGTTTTTTTTTTTTTTCTTTCTGGGCTTAGTCAGGTATCATATATTGAAATGATAAAGCAGAAATGAATATTCTTGCTGGGTCTTCCTCCCATACACCTGCCCACTTCTTTTGTGGGAGTTGGGAGCAAAGCGGCTGTGTTGTTTTGTTTGAGGCAACAGAAATAAACAGATTGAAAAATTTTTATTTTTTGTGTCTCAGAACTGCAGTTAGCAAAGGATCATTCCATCCGGATAGTAGGATCTAGGAACTGAATACTACATTCTGGATGCTGTGAGTGACACATTGCTGAATGACTTATGAAATTCCCATCTGTTCTTTTATTTTTTTAATTATAAAAGTAATATTTGGTCATCATAAAACATTCAAACAATAAGTGTGAATTTAGAATTATTTGCTTCTTCTACCCACTACTCTTTCTCATCTTCTGAAACTTTTTCTGTGTATTTAGAAAAACAGCTAAACAGATTTTTTTTCTAACATTCTTTGAGAGTTACTTTTTTCATTTGACATCTTTTGCAGTCTATTTCATTCCTTTAAACATCTGCAGAAGTACATTCTGTTATACTATAATCATTCTCTAATAAATATTTTGGTGACTTGTACTTCTTTGATTATGAAAAACATTAATACTTTTTTTAATATCCTTATTCTTATATCTTTATACACAAATGCATTTCTGTAGAATAAATTTCTAGATATGGAGCTGTTTGGCTCATGGGCTGTTTTTTTACAAGGAGGTAGCTGCTATCAAATTACTGTTCAAAAGAACTCTATCAATGTTCATTTCCATCTGCAGTGAGAGTACCCATTCCTCCACACTGTTCATGACAGTAAAATTATTTATCTCTGAATTTTTGCCACTCTAATATTTTATGGGTTTAATTTGCACTTTTATTCTTACTAATAAGATGGAATATCTTGTTAGTCTCTTGGCTGTTGATTTTTATATCTTTTACCACCTGTTTACATATGATTCCCACTTTTCTTTTGGAATGTTTGTTTTGATAGCTTTGTAGGAACCCTTTACAAAGTGTAGATATTAACCTTTGTCTTTTAAGATGTTTAAATATTTTCTCCCAGGCCTTATTGTTCAGCATTGGGGCATCTTTCATACTAATAAACCACTTAAATTTTTATGTAGTAAAATCAGCCTTTATGGTTTCTCTGTTTCATGCTTGTCTAGAGAAGTCCCTCCTACTCTAACATGATAAAATGCCCTGAGTATTTCTACTGTATTTTTCACATTTAGACCTTTAACTGAACTGGTACTCATTTTTGTGTATGGTGAGAGGCAGAGATCTAACTTAATTTTTTTCTAAATGGGTTTTCCAAATGGCTGCCATTCATTGGTATTAGCATGTATAGATAGCCTGTTTCACGTATGGATGCAGGTGGAGCAAAGGGATTATATAACTCGCTGGTCACAAAGTAAATTCTAGTAAGGATTAGGTCTCAAATTATTTGTTAGCTGATCTGTGCCACTTTCCTTCTTCATATAACATTTTTACCATAGTTCTGGAAGTCTTGAAAAAATTTTATTTCTGTGATGTTTATTTCAATGGTATAAGTTCTGTCAACAGGCAGTGTAAGGCAGCTAAGCACGTAGAAAGCTTTCTTGAAAAAATAATTGACTTCTGATATTGAAAATGTTTGTGCTAAATTGTTAACATTTGGATCAGTTGTGCTGATTGCTGGTGTACATATGAATAAGATTTAGCGGAGTATACAACTTTACACATTTGTTTATTTATATAGCCTGAATATATTTGCTTTTTAGTGAGGTTTATTTACTATTAATGTATCTATAATCATTTTTCTGAGTATATTCACTTGTGAGCTATTGGAGACAATCAGACAAACCGAGTTTATTGCCACATAATACTGAGCACATGACATGTTTAACACTGGGTTAAATATAAAACTAGACAGCATATTAAAAAGCAGAGACATTACTTTGCCAACAAAGGTCTGTCTAGTCAAGGCTATGGTTTTTCCAGTGGTCGTGTATGGATGTGAGAGTTGGACTATAAAGAAAGCTGAGTGCCAAAGAATTGATGCTTTTGAACTGTGGTGTTGGAGAAGACTCTTGAGAGTCCCTTGGACTGCAAGGAGATCATACCAGTCCATCCTAAAGGAGATCAGTCCTGGGTGTTCGTCAGAGGGACTGATGTTGAAACTGAAACTCCAATACTTTAGCCACCTGATGCGGAGAGCTGGCTCATTTGAAAAGACCCTGATGCTGGGAAAGATTGAGGGCAGGAGGAGAAGGGGACGACAGAGGATGAGATGGTTGGATGGCATCACCAACTCAGTGTACCTGGGTTTGGGTGGACTCTGGAAGTTGGTGATGGACAGGGAGGCCTGGCGTACTGCGGTTCATGGGGTCGCAAAGAGTCGGACACGACTGAGAGACTGAACTGAACTGAAATATAAAACTGTTACAACTTTTTAAAACTCAGCGTGAGCAGATACTTGTTTACAGTTTGTGTCTGATCATCCTTATTTAAAAGATATTTCAGATAAAATAGCAGGGCTTCCCTGTTAGCTCAGAGGGTAAAGCATCTGCCTGCAATGCCGGAGACCTAGGTTCAATCCCTGGGTCGGGAAGATCCCCTGGAGAAGGAAATGGCAGCCCACTCCAGTATTCTTGCCTGGAGAATCCCGTGGACGGAGGAGCCTGGTGGGCTACAGTCCACAGTGTCGCAAAGAGTCGGACACAACTGAGCGACGTCACTTTTCTTTCCTTCTTTCCTTTCTCAGATAAAATATTTCTACACAGGCAGGATTTTGATTTGGTTTTACTTCTGATACAAGTAATGATCTATATATCTGTGGGCATATCATTTTTTACAAATTATTTTGGAGTTAGATGTTAGTTTTGGTGTATTAATGAGTTTGGCCTCTTTTTCATTTCTTCCTTAAATTTTAAATATAACTTATAAACAAATCTAAGCTTTAAATCTCCATGTTGAAATTCAGTCATATTCTCAAGAGATACTTGTCTTTAACCTACTAAAATAACTCAATTTTTCTAGTAAATTTTTATTGATTGAATTTTCTTAATTATTTTGGTTCATTTTACGAAAGGTTATTGTTTAAAAACAAATCTCTCAAAGAGATATTTACACATTCATATTTATTGCAGCATTATTCATAATAGTCAAAAGGTGTAACAAACCAGATTCCATTAACAGATGCGTGGATAAAGAAAATGTGGTATATACATAGAGTGGAATATTATGAAGCCTTACAAAGAAGGAAATCTTGTCACATGCTACAACATGTGTAAACTTTAAGGATATTGTGCCAAGCAAAATAAGCCGGTCACAAAGGACCAGTACTGTATGCTACCCATATGGGGTGTCTAATGTAGTCATAGAAATAGAAGGTAGAAAGTGGTAGTTGTCAAGTCCTAGGGGGAGAAAGGAGAAAGAATTAGTATTTAATGGGTATAGAGTTCAAAATGAGAAAGTTCTAGTGATCTGTTGCAAAACAGAGCAGATACACTTAACACCACTGAACTTTACACTTAAAAATAGTGAAGATGTAAAATTTATTTTTTTTAACCACAATAAAAAAAATTAGCGACCAGATTGACAAGTTTCAATGTAAAATGTAGCCTGGATTTCAAAGACTTAGTACAAAAAAAAGAATGTGAAATTAATGACTTTTATATTGTTTTATTTATTCATTGCACTCAAAAGCAATTAGGCCATTTGTTGGTATTTAGGAGAGCATTCCTTTAAATAAGAGAAAGGACTCTGAACAGAAAAATCTCACCCTTTTATGAAAACATGAGACCAGATTCTCAATCATCTGTATACTGCTTAATCACAAACAAGAGCAAGAATTCAAGTTAAATAAATTAAACCAAACTGCCTTGTTACAAAAGAAATGAAAGCTCAGGTTGCCCTTGGCTCCAAAGTACTTATTTTCACGCTACAGTGTTTTGCGTGAAAGTGAAAAGGTGTTAAAGTTGTTTAGTCCCTCAGTCATGTCCAATTCTTTGCTACCCCATGGACTGCAGCACACCAGGCCTCCCTGTCCCTCACCATCTCCTAAAGTTTGCTCAAGCTTGTGTCCATTGCATCTGTGACGCCATCCAGCCTTCTCATCCTCTGACGCCCTCTTCTTCTGCCCTCAATCTTTCCCAGCATCAGGTACATTTCCAGTGAGTCAACTGTTCGCATTAAGTGACCAAAATACTGGAGCTTCAGCTTCAGCATCAGTCCTTCCAATGAGTATTCAAGGTTGATTTACCGTAAGATTGACTGGTTTGATCTTCTTGCTGTCCAAGGGACTTTCAGGAGTCATCTCTAGAACCATAGTTCGAAGGCATCAATTCTTTGGTGCTCTGCCTTCTTTATGGTCCAGCTCTCACAATTATATGTGACCACTGGGAAGTCCATAGCCTTGACTATACGGACCTTGTCGGCAGAGCAATTTCTCTGTTTTCAACACACTGTCGTCTAGGTTTGTTATAGCTTTCCTGCCAAGAGGCAATCGTCTTCTGATTTCAGGACTGCAGTCACCATTTGCAGTGATTTTAGAGCCCAAGAAGAGGAAATCTGTCCCTACTTCCACCTTTCCCTTCTATTTGCCACGAAGTAATGGGGCCAGATGCCATGGTCTTAGATTTTTAATACTTAGTTTTAAGCTGGTTCTTTCACTCTCCTCCTTCACCCTCAAGAGGCTCTTTAGTTCATCTTCACTTACAGCCATTAGAGTGGTATCATCCGTATGTGTGAAGTCGCTCAGTCGTGTCCGACTCTTTTCGACCCCATGGGCTGTAGCCTACCAGGTTCCTCCCTCCATGGGATCCTCCAGGCAAGAATACTGGAGTGGGTTGCCATTTCCTTCTCTAGGGGATCTTCCCGACCCAGGGATCAAACCTGGGTCTCCTGCATTCCAGGCAGATGCTTTAACCTCTGAGCCACCAGGGAAGTGTATATCTGAGGTTATTGGTGTCTCTCCCACCTATCTTGATTCCAGCTTGAAACTTATCCTGCCTGGCATTTCTCATGATGTGCTCAGTGTATAGGTTAAACGAACAGGGTGACAGCAGACAGCCCTGTTGTACTCCTTTCTCAATCTTGAACCAATAAGTTGTTCTATACGGTGTTCTAACTGTTGCTTCTTGATCCACATACATGTTTCTCGGGAGTCAGGTAAGACGGTCTGGTATTCCCATCTCTTTAAGAACTTTCCACAGTTTATTTTAATCCACACAGTCAGAGGCTTTAATGTAGTCAATGAAACGGAGGTAGATATTTTCTGAAATTCCCTAGCTTTCTCTATGATCCAGCAAATATTGGCAATTTGATCTCTGGTTCCTCTTCCTTTTTTAAACCCAGCTTGGATATCTGGAAGTTCTTGGTCCGCATGATGCTGAAGCCTAGCATACAAAATTTTATGCATGACCTTGCTAGCATGGGAGATAAGTGCAATTGTCCAATGGTTAGCACATTCTTTAGTACTGCCCTTCTTGGGAGTTAGGATGAGGACTGACCTTTTCCAGTCCTGTGGCCACTGCTGAGTCTTCCATATTTGCAGACATATTGAGTGCAACACTTTGATGGCATCATCCTTTAAGGTTTTGAATAGTTCTACTGGAATTCCATCACATCCATTAGCTTTATTAACAGCAGTGCTTCCTAAGGCCCATTTGACTTTGCTCTCCAGAATGTCTGTTTCTGGGTGACTGACCACACCATCATAGTAATCTGGTTCATGAATATCTTTTTTGTATAGTTCTTCTGTGTATTCTTGCCATCTCTTACTGATCTCTTCAGTGTCTACGAGGTCTCTACCGTTTCTGTCCTATATTGTGCTCACCTTTGGGTGAAATGTTCCCTTGATATCTCCAATTTTCCTGAAGAGATCTCTAGTATTTCCCCTTCTGTTGTGTTTTCTTCTAGTTTTAGGCACTGTTCATTGAAGAAGGCCTCCTTACCTCTCTCTGTTTTGCTCTTTGGAACTCTGCATTTAGTTGGATGTAACTTTCCCTTTCTCTCTTGCTTTTTGCTTTCTCTTCTTTCTTTAGCTATTTGTAAAGCCTCCTCAGATAACCACTTTACCTTCTTGCTTTTCTTTTTCTTTGGGATGGTTTTGTTTGCTGCCTCCTGTACAATATTACAGACCTCTGTCCATAGTTCTTCAGGCACGCTGTTGTCTAGGTCTAATCCCTTGAATCTGTCCATTACCTCCACTGCATATTCATAGGGGATTTAAGTCATACCTGGCTGGCCTATTGGTTTCCCCCGATTTCTTTAGTTTTAAGCCTGAATTTTGCTATGAGAAGCTGATGATCTGAGCCACAGTCAGCTCCAAGTCTTGTTTTTGCTGACTTTACAGCTTCTCTGTCTTTGACTACAAAAGTGAAAGTAAAAGTCACTCAGTTGGACAGTTTTATTTTTGATGTTGGCCATTTGGTGATGTCCATGTGTAAAGTCATCTCTTGTGTTGTTGAAAAGGGGTATTGCTATGATCAGTGCATTCTTTTGGTAGAATTCAGTTAGCCTTTGCCCAGCTTCATTTTGTTATTCAAAGCCAAACTTGCCTGCTACTCCAGGTATCGCTTGACTTCCTACTTTTGCATTAAAATCCCCAGTGATGAATAGAACATCTTTTTTTGGTGTTAGTTCTAGGAGATCTTTTAGGTCTTCATAGAACTGATCAACTTCAGCTTCTTTAGCATCGGTGGTAGGGGCATAGACTTTGATTACTGTGATGTTGAATGGCTTGCCTTGGAAATGAACTGAGATCATTTTGTCGTTTGCGTTTTGGACTCTTTTTGTTTATTGTGAGGGCTACTCCATTTTTTCTATGGGATTCTTGCCCACAGTAGTCGATACAATGATCATCCGAATTAAATTCACCCATTCTGGTCCTTTTAATCAGTCCATTTTTGGTTCACTGATTCCTAAGATGTCAATGTTTATTCTTATCATCTCCTGCTTGACCATGTCCAATTTACCCTGATTCATGCACCTAACGTTCCAGGTTCCTATGCAGTACTGCTCTTTTCAGGATTGGATTTTACTCTCATCACCAGACACATCCACAGCTGAGCATCGTTTACACTTTGGCCTAGACACTTCATTCTTTCTGGGGCTATTAATAGTTCTCCTCCACTCTTCCCCAGTAGCATATTGGACACCTTCAGACCTGGGGGACTCATCTTTCAGTGTCATATCTTTTTGACCTTTTATACAGTTCATGAGATTCTCATGGCAAGTACAGTGGGGTGGTTTACCATCCCCTCCTCCAGTGGATCACATTTTGTCAGAACTCTCTGATAACCCATCTGTCTTGGGTGGCCCTGCACGGCATGGCTCATAGCTTCATTGAGTTATACAAGCCCCTTCACCACGACAAGGCAGTGATCTCTGAAGGGACAATGCAGGAGACCCAGGTTCAATCCCTGGGTTGGGAAGATCCCCTCTAAGGAAGTGGCAACCCACTCCAATATTCTTGCCTGGAGAATCCCATGGACAGAGGAGCCTGGCGGGCTATAGTCCATGGGGTCACAAAGAGTTGGACACCACTGAGCAACTAACACTTACTTTTTTCATCCCCCTTTTATGTGTTGTGATATGATTAATTATATCAGTTTGTGTATTTCAGCTCTTCTTAGGGTACTGTCTTTTTTGTCTCTTTCTAAGAGAGAATCTATTCTTGCAAGGAAGACCTGTAAGGAAATTAAATATTGAAGATAGTTTTATGTTGATTCAGAGAGGAATATAATTTGGGGAGTCAACACTACCTTTTATGCCCCAGTGTGATATAGTATCCTTTCTGCTTGAGGTTCTGTTTTTTAAATGTCTTAACTCCAATGTCTTGATTAGATTCTCTTCTAATTAATTACATTCTTCGCAACTTAAATGTCTAGTTATAAAATGTCCTTTTAATTTTTCTGAATTATTATTGTACAGACCTTTTATAAATTCTGATAGCTAGTCCTTACCTTTATTTCTGCTCATACTCTTAACTCCTTCTACAGTTCTCTCTTCACATTCATCTTACACTGCAGTGCAGCTTTTAAAAGTTTAGTCTTTGCAGATCTCTACAGTTGATAGTCCTTGTTTTATATTTCACTACCAAATTTAACACTAAACTCTTAGAGAACCATTTTTTTGGTGCTTATTTAAAGGCTTTAGAAGTTCTTCTCTGTTGGTCCAGTGGTTAAGAATTCACCTTCCAATGCAGGCAGTGCAGATTTGATCCCTGTTTGGGGAACTGAGAAAGCCCACATACCACGCAAAGACCCAGCATAGCCAAAAATAAATAATAAAGGCTTTGGGAAGCTTTGTAACATTTCCTAAATACAGAGGAAATGAAAGTATTTCCACATTACTCAGTTTATAGATAATTATCTTCAAAACGCAGACCTTGGTATTTGGCCATAGGAGAGGGTTTTTTGGTTGTTTAATGTTTTATTTTCTGTTTTCTACCATCAGTTTTCATTAGCTTTCACCCTGCCTTTGGACCAATAAAATATGTACATGGTGAAATAAACTTACTAAGAACAAATTGAAACCCTCTGTAATTTCAGTCATAAATTGGGCATCAGAGAAATAGTTGGGTTTCTATATGATCTTTTCATATTGTTTTTGGGAGAAAGGAAATGAGTGTTATTTTCAAGTTTATTGGTATTTTGAAAATGCCACGAAGAGGTTCTTCCTGGTGGCTCAGAGGTTAAAACGTCTGCCTCTAGTGTGGGAGACCTGGGTTCGATCCCTTGGTTGGGAAGATCTCCTGGAGAAGGAAATGGTAACCCACTCCAGTATTCTTGCCTGGAGAATCCCATGGACGGAGAAGCCTGGTAGGCTACAGTCCACGGGGTCGCAAAGAGTTGGACATGACTGAGCGACTTCACCTTCACAAAGAGGTTCAGTAGATAATTACTTATGCTTGTGGAATTTTTGCTTTTAGAAGTTTTATTTATTTTTTATTTTTTTATTTTTTTTAGAAGTTTTAGTATAACCATAAACATTTTGTACTAGGTCTTTGGGAAACTTTCACTTGCTAATAAATTTTCTGGTTTGCATAAAAGTCACTTAAATTAATTGTTTGAAAATGTCTTTAAGTTCTAAGCTTAATTTTTTAGGTTTTCCCTGTGTTTCCTAATTGCAAATGACTGTAGACTGTGGATTGCTGGTCTTTTTAGGCAAAGGTGCTGACTTTAAACACAATGAATAGGGTAGCACATGTGTCTCTCAGAAAACTACAGTTCATTTACTAAAATTTTATTTATTTAGCTTATATTTTACTTATGGACAGATAATATACTTTTATGGAAAAGCATTACCTGAAAGGCAAGATGTATTTGCCCAATTCCTTGAAATTGGTGTTTTAAGGCTGCCTTTTTCGAGATGTTATTCTTATCATGTAGTTGTAAAATGTTTTGAACGTAGGATTAGGTAAGTATAGATAAAGAAGTGCATGTTCAGTTGCAGGAATTTTCAGTGGTGTCATGAGGAGAGGGTAATGTTTATTTCCCCAAAATGTTATGTTCGCTAGAGGGTATGGACACACGTTCTTCCCTGAGCACCACACCTTTCCCCTTCCCGCCGGAGTCTCTGTGAACTGAGGTTTGGGCAGAAGTACTGGGGCAGCAGTGGGTGGAGGTTGGGGGGTGTTGGGGGAGAGATTGTAGTAAAGAGGAGGCACACCGTGAAGGCAGGTGGTGGAAGGTTGAAAGGTCAAGCTAAGGGTTTATGCTCTGTCTTCAGCTCTACACGAACAGACTTTTGCCAACATGGTCACTGCTGTTGGCACCAGAAAGCATCAATAAATGTATATTAAATAAATGAGGACATCAGTAAGTTTCCACAGACTATTAAGAATCCCTGTTTTCTATACACTCCCTTTGAAAATCTGAGGTGGGGTGACTAAAAATCCTAACTCCAGAATACTGTGTTCATTATCAGCAGAAGAAAAGTAAAGGGATAACCTGCCATGTTTGACTTTATATTCAGTACTTTCTTAAGTATATCCCAACAGACTCAATTTTATCACAGTTCTCTTTTAAGTGCCCCTACCCTGGTATTTCTTTGGAAGGAGTGATGCTAAAGCTGAAACTCCAGTACTTTGGCCACCTCATGCCAAGAGTTGACTCACTGGAAAAGACTCTGATGCTGGGAGGGATTAGGGGAAGGAGGAGAAGGGGACGGCAGAGGATGAGATGGCTGGATGGCATCACTGACTCGATGGACGTGAATCTGACGTGAACTCTGGGAGCTGGTGATGGACAGGGAGCCCTGGCACACTGTGATTCATGGGGTCGCAAAGAGTCAGACACGACTGAGTGACTGAACTGAACTGACCTGTAAAATAGTTGATTGTTGCTTATTTTGGAAAGAAAAAAAAAGAAAAGCTTTTCTATCCAAGCCTGAAGTCTTTCTTTGCTTCTGAGGGTCTCCATAGGATGCTTTTAGCCTACTTATACATATTTCTTCTACTGTTTAAAAGATCTTCCTACTCCTGCCCAGTGTCTCTCCATAAGATCTTCCACGTATATCTGGTTTCCTTCCCCCTTACATGCCTTTGTTCAAGCAAAGAGACCCTTCTTTCTGACCAGGAACAAATCTAGGTTTTGTGGGAATGCTCTTTAAGAAAAAGAAAATTAGATAGCCAACAGGGACCTACAGTTCGGCAGTGGGAACTCTACTCAGTATTCTGTGGTAATGTGTATGAGAAAAGAATCTAAAAGGGAATGAATATATGTATATGTATAACTGAATCACTTTGCTATATACCTGAAACTAACACAACATTGTAACTTAACTTACTCCCAATAAAATTTTTAAAAAAGAAAAACATTAATTTCATTTACATAATTAGAGGTGCATGTGTGCTGAGTCACTCAGTCGCGTCCAACTCTTTGTGAGCCTGTGGACTGTAGCCCACCAGGCTCCTCTGTCCATGGGATTCTCTGGGCAAGAATACGGGAGTGAGTTGCCATGCCCTCCTCTGGGGATCTTCCTGACCCGGTGATCGAACCTGTGACCCGGGGATTGAACCTACATCTCTTATGTCTCCTGCATTGGCAGGCGGATTCTTTACCACTAATGCCACCTGGGAAGTCCTAATTAGAGGTACAGAAGTGAATATTTATTTACAATGAGAAAAGAAATCACAAAAATGGCAACTCAAGAATTGACAAATTAAAAATTCAGAAAATAACATAATTGTATATTCATTTGTATTAATATTTCTCTAACATGTTGCTGTGGAAATTTTTTCCAACATTTTTTGGCTGCTTCCACTTTGATTACCTCTTCATATTACAACAATTCTGTGACGTTTTCTAAAAAGAGATAAAAAGATAATTCGATGTCTTCTACAACATGGTTGACCAAAGTATGCTATTTGTTACTGATAGATTTTAAAAGTTCCTTTCAGCTTCACGACTACTGTTGCTGTTGCTCAGTTGCCCAGTCGTGCCCAACTCTTTATGACCCCATGGACTGCGGCACTCCAGTCTTCGCTGTCCTTCACTGTCTCCCAGAGTTTGCTCAAACTCATGTTCATTGAGTTGGTGATGTCATCTAACCATCTCATCCTCTGTCGCCCCCTTCTCCTCTTGCCTTCAGTCTTTCCCAGCATCAGGGTCTTTTATAATGAGTTAGCTCTTTGCATCAGGGGGCCAAAGTATTGGAGTTTCACCATCAGTCCTTTGAATGAATATTCATGATTAATGAATGACTGGTTTGATCTCCTTGCAGTCCAGGAACTCTCAAGAGTCTTCTCTAACACCACAGTTCAAAACCATCAATTCTTTGATGCTCAGCCTTCTTTATGGTCCAGCTCTCACATCCATACATGACTACTGGAAAAACCATAAATTTGACTATGTGGACCTTGGTCGGCAAAGTAAGGTTGACAACTGCTATTGGTGACATGATATAAACTTGTACGATTGTTATCAACTTTGGGAGAACTCTAGCAAGTAATGTTCATATATGGGCTGTAGGATTGCAAGGCTACATTTTTTCTTGTGTACTGACTACCCTGAAATACTCTTTGAATTGACACATTTATATCATGGTATGATCTACCCTGCACATTTCTGTCAGCATGCTCAGTGGCCCAGAAACATCTTTGTACACAGGACAGTTAATTGTAACTCAGCCACACATGGAAGTGACTGAGGACCACATTAATATTTACCATTAAACTTAAAATGAATATATTATCAGTTTAGTCTTCCATTTAGGAATCCCCCAAGTGCCTATAGCTACTAATTCAAATAACGGGGTATCGTGGTGAGAAGAGGTAAAATGAAAAGAAGCTGTGGTTAACGATCTATATTAAGTTTGTGAGGAAAAACATATTGTCTTTGCACATTTTATAAAAGTAATTGGTCATGTGTAACAGAGTTGGAGAATTCACATTCCTAATTTCAGAATATATTACAAAGCTACAGTAATCAAAAAGAGTGTGGTACTGGCATTAAGACAGACAAATAGACCAATAGAATAGATAGAAAGCCCAGAAATAAACCCTTGTATATAAGGTTGAATAATCTTTGACATGAGTACCAAGATCATTCAATGGGGGAAACAGTCTTTTCAACATATGGTGTTGGGGATTTTGGGTATCTATTTGCAAAAGGATCAAGTTAGACCCTTAACACCATATACAAAAAAATTGTCAAAGTGGATTAAAGACGTAAGCTTAAGACCTAAGACTTTGAAACTCCTTAAAGAAAACACAATAAAAGCTTCATGACATTGGCCTTGCAATGGTTTTTTTGGATAGGACACCAAAAACATAGGCAAAAAAGCAAAAATAGACAAATGGAACCACATCAGACTTAAAAAATTTTGAAAATTATGTGCATCAAATAACAATCATAGAGTGAAAAGGTGTCCTACAGAATGGGAGAACATATTTGCAAATCGTGTATCTAATAAGAAATTAATATCCAGAATATATAAAGAACTACAACTCAACAACAACAAAAATCAAATAACATGATTTTAAAATATCCAAAGGGCTTGAATAGACATTTCTCCAAAAATGATAACATAAATGGCCTGTAAGCATATGTAAAGACACTCAGCATCACTAATCAGCAAGGAAGTGTAAATCAAAACCACAATGAGGTGTCGTTTCACACCCATCAGGATGACAACTATCGAAAAAAAAATCAAAAACAAATAATATGTTGGCAAGGATGTGGCTAAATTGGAACCTTTGTGCTCTATTGGTGGGATTATAAGATGGCATAACTTCTATGGAAAACAGTATTAAGTTTCTTCGAAACTATGTTTTCTGCATGACAAATTCCAACTCATTCTTTGAGACTCAGTTTAAAATCTTACCTCCTCTATGAAACCTTTTCTGACTTAACAGCAGTTCTTTGTATTCCTAGAGCATAACTATCTTATATCTTTATTTGTATTTTAATTATGGCACTCACTATGCCATATTTTAATTATGAATTTGAACATCTCTGTCCTTCAGGGTGTTAAAATTCTCTTTGTACCCTCCTGGGCTTGGTTCTAGTATAGTACCTAATACATAGTACATCCCTAAAAAATGGTTCGTGACTGTATGAATGAATGGTGACTTCAGAGTTTGGAATTTTTTTGTTTTTGTTTTTTTCTCTGCCATCTGGCTTACAGGATCTTGGTTCCCCAACCAGGGATTGAATCTGGGGCCACAGCAGTGAAAGCACTGGGTCCTAACCCTGGACTGCGAGGGGAGAACCTGGACTCTTAGTTTTAAAAGGGTTGATTGGCCTTACTATACTTCGTGGTCACAGATTGCATTCTTATTAACAGCAGTAGCCAGTTACTTTATGATAGAAGCTCTTCTACTTTTTAATATGTTGCGTGTTCTCTGTACCTCTACTGCCTCCGTCTGATCCAGGCTATCTTCCCTCACCTAGAAGGCTGTGGTTGCCTTCCGACTTGTCTCTGCTTCTCCTCATGGTCCTCAGTAGCATATTTTCCATAGGGAAGCCAGGGTCAGCTATTGAACATGCTACTCTGATCCTGTCTAGAGTGGTTGTAAGACCAGCATGGGTCCTTGGAATGCTTACTTTGGGAAGTTTTAGAGACTTTTGTCCCATTTTATAGGAAACAATTTAAAAGGTATCTACATCCCGTATTAAATATGTGGTTTTATTTATTTATGTGGTTTTATTTATGTATTTTTCTATCACAGATTAAAAGAATTTTAATTGTTTTCCTTCTGACATTCTCTGGCTACAAATAACTGACTTAATTTGTAATTACCCTAAGATTTTTTAATGATTAACATAGCATTTTTTGCAAAGTGAGAATTATTTTCAAATGTAGAGAAAACTTAAGAAATGCTTACCTTAATGAGTGGGAGTTGCTTGGTGTTATAGTCTGAGGACACTTAAGCATTTATTAATTTTTATGATTATAATTTTCTTTCTGTATTTTGGACTTGTAAATATATTTTTTCAGATCCCAAACATTTGCCTAGACCCTTGAAATTTTCAGCTTGTAGATCCCAGGTATTAAGTGGAGAGTGAATAATGGATAAAATGGCACCATTCACTCTCCTTTAATATTCTTCTGTGACTTTCCATTCTTCTTACAATAAAATCCTTTCCTTTCTGTGACCTGCAATACCCAGTTTGATCTACCTTCTCCTACCTTCATCTCCCACCTCTCTCCCCTGGGCACCTGGCCTAGCCTCCTGATCATCCTTCTTGTTCTTTGAACACTCAAGCAGTTGCTTTTCTTTTTCTAAAATTTATTATTTTTTTAAATTTCCTTTTGGCTCTGCTGGGTCTTTGCTGTTGCATAGGCTTTTCTCTAGTTGCAGTGCATGAGCTTCTCATTGTGGTGGCTTCTCTTGTTTTGGAGCACAGGCTCTAAAGTTGTGGCTTGCGGACTCAGTAATCCTGGCTCGCAGGCTCTGGAGCACAAGCTCAGTAACTGTGGTGCACAAGCTTAGTTGCCCCGTGGCATGTGGGATCTTCCCGGATCAGGGATCAAACACTTGTCTTCCTCATTGGCAGGCAGATTCTTTTCCACTGAGTCACTATGGAAGCCCAAGCAGTTGCTTTTCAACTCAGCTTAAATGCCCCTTCTGAGAAAAGCCTTCCTTAGCTACCTGATCTAAAGTGAGTCTCCCTCAGTTTTACCATAGTCTCCCAGGTAGCTCAAACGGTAAAGAATCCACCCGCAATGCGGGAGACCTGGGTTCAATCTCTGGTTAGGAAGATCCCCTGGAGAAGGGAGTGGCAACCCACTCCAGTATTCTTCCCTGGAGAATTCCACGGACAGAGGAGCCCAGAGGAGCCAGTTCATGGGGTTGCAAACCGACTTTCGCTTTGACCAACTCTTTAATTTCTTCTGAGTGAGTTTCTTTCTCCCATGAGGATATTGCTCCATGGGGGAATGAACCTACCTTATTTGGTACTGCTGTATCCCCAGCACCTAGCATAGAGTCAGACACATATAAGGCAGTTAGAATATACTTGTTGAATAAATAAAGAGTTATGTTAATAAATTTTGTAGTTTAACAATTCTTGCATTGTTGGTGTAAACTTTTCATGGTCATAATAAATTATGCTCTAATCCACTAAGTTCTATTTACTGATATTTTACTTGGGATTTTTGTGTCCATCTTCACAAGTGAAGATTGATCTATAGTTTTTTTTTTTTGTATCATGTCTTAGTTCAGATGGGTATTAAGAATATGCTAGCCTCATAGAATGAATTAAGAAAGATTTCTTTCTATTCTGTAAATTTGAGAACAGTATGGATAATGTAGAGATTATCTGTTTAGTAGAAGAAAACCACTTGTGCCTGATATTTCAGTGGCTAGTTCTTTGAATATCTTACACATTTCTGCTATGGGTTTTTGTTATTTTCATAACTTTTCTTGAGTTGACCTTCAATTCAGTTCAGTCACTCAGTCGTGTCCATCTCTTTGCGACCCCATGAACTGCAGCACGCCAGGCTTCCCTGTCCATCACCAACTCCCAGAACTTACTCAAACTCATGTCCATCAAGTCAGTGATGCCATCCAGCCATCTCATCCTCTGTCATCCCCTTCTTCTCCTGCCTTCAATCTTTCCCAGCATCAGGGTCTTTTCCAGTGAGTCAGTTCTTTGTGTCAGGTGGCCAAAGTATTGGAGCTTCAGCTTCAGCATCAGTCCTTCCAATGAATATTCAGGGTTGATTTCCTTTAGGATTGACTGGTTGGATCTCCTTGCAGTCCAAGGGACTCTCAAAAGTCTTCTCCAACACCACAGTTCAAAAGGAGTAATTCTNAATGAATATTCAGGGTTGATTTCCTTTAGGATTGACTGGTTGGATCTCCTTGCAGTCCAAGGGACTCTCAAAAGTCTTCTCCAACACCACAGTTCAAAAGGAGTAATTCTTTGGTGCTCAGTTTTATGATTCAACTCTCCATACATGACATACAATATCCATACATGACTACTGAAAAAACCATAGCTTTGACTATACAGACCTTTGTCGGTAATGTCTGCTTTTTATTATGTTGTCTAGGTTTGTCATAGCTTTTCTTCCAAAGAACAAGCATCTTTTAATTTCATGCCTGCAGTCACCATCTGCAGTGATTTTGGAGCCCAAGAAAGTAAAGTCTGTTACTGTTTCCATTGTTTCCCCATCTATTTGCCATGGAGTGATGGGACTGAATGCCATGATCTTAGTTTTCTGAATGTTGAGTTTTAAGCCAGCTTTTTTACTCTCATCTTTCACTTTTATCTAGAGGCTCTTTAGTTCCTCTTCACTTTCTGCCATAAGGGTGATGTCATCTGCACATATCTGAGGTTATTGATATTTCTCCCTACAGTCTTGATTCCAGCTTGTGCTTCATCCAGTCCAGCATTTCGCATGATGTACTATGCATATGAGTAAAATAAACAAGGTGGCAGTATACAGCCTTGACATACTCCTTTCCCAGTTTGGAACCAGTCCATTGTTCCAGTTCTAACTATTGCTTCTTGACCTGCATATAGATTTCTCAGGAGGCAGGTAAGGTAGTCTGGTATTACCATCTCTTCAAGCGTTTTCAACAGTTTGTTGTGAACCACACAGTCAAAGGCTTTAGCATAGTCATTGAAGCAAATGTAGATGTTTTTATGAAATTCTCTTGCTTTTTTGTGAGCCAGTGGATGTTAGCAATTTGATCTCTGGTTCCTCTGCCTTTTCTAAATCTAACTTGAGCAACTGGAAGTTCTTGGTTCATGTATTGTTGAAGCCTCGCTTGGAAAATTTTGAGCATTACTTTGCTAGCATGTACTAGCAAAGTAATTAGTACAAAGTAATGAGATGAGTACAATTGTGTTAGTTTGAACATCCTTTGGCATTGCCTTTCTTTGTGATTGGAATGAAAGCTGACCTTTTCTAGTCCTGTGGCCAGGGGACCTTCCCAACCCAGGGATCGAGCCCAGGTCTCCTGCATTGCAGGTGAATTCTTTACATCTGAGCCAGCTGGAAAGCCCAAGAATACTGGAGTGGGTAGCCTATCCCTTTTCCAGGGGATCTTCCCAACCCAGGAATCAAATCAGGGTCTCCTGCATTGCAGATGGATTCCTTACCAGCTGAGCCCTCAGGGAAGCCCCTTGAGTTGACCTTGGTAATTCCTATTTTCTTGACTATTATCCATTTTATTTAATCTTCATGTAATTCTCTGATAATTTAAAAAAAAACCTCTCCAGATCTGTAGTTATAATGTCCCTGTTCTTAGCCCTAATGTTAATTATAACTTTTCTCTTATTTTTAGTTAATGAGACCTTCCAAAGGATTATCCACTTTTGTTAGTTTTTATTTTATTTTTTATTAATCTTTAAAACAATTTAAAAATTGTTTTTTATTGAAGTATAGCTAATTTATCATATTGTGTTAGTTTCAGGTGTGCAGCATGATGATTCGGTTTTACATATATTTTATATATTCAGTTACATACATATTTATATTTATAGGCTTCCTATAGGCTTCCCAAGTGGCTCAGTGGTAAAGAATCCACCTGGCAATGCAGGAGACATGGGCTCAGTCCGTCGGTCAGGAAGATCCCCTGGGGGAAGAAATGGCAGCCCACTTCAGTATTCTTGCGGGAATAATCCCACGAACAGAACAGCCTGGCGGTGACTGAGCACGCACATTATATATATATCCAGTTATATATACGTGTGTGTGTGTATATACAGATACAGATATTCCTTTTCAGATTCTTTTCGCCATATCGGTTATTACAAAATATTGAGTATAGTTCCCTGTGCTATACAGTAGGTCCTTGTTGGTTATCTATTTTATATATAGTAGTATTTTATATATGTGTGTATCTGCTAATCCCAACCTCCTGATTTGTCTACTGCCTCCCCCCCACTCTCCTTTCACCTTTGATAACCATAAATTTGTTTTCTGTATCTTTCTGTTTCATTAATAAGTTCATTTATATCATTTTTTTTTAGATCCCAAATGTAAACAATATCACATTATAGTTGACTCTCTCTCTATGTGGCTTACTTCAGTTAGTAAGATAATGTCCAGGTCCATCCATGTTGCTGCAAATGGCATTATTTCACTTTTGTGGCTAATATTCTTACATATATATATGCCACATGTTCTTTACCACATTCATCTGTTGATGGACATTAGGTTGCTTCCATGTCTTGACTATTGTAAGTAGTGCTGAAGTGAACATTGGGGTGCATATCTCTTGGTTTTCTCTGGGTATATGCCCAGTTATTTATTTTTTAAGACAAAGTTTTTAACTTAGGTATAGTTGATCTACAGTAGGTTAATTTCTGCTGTACGGCAAAGTGATTGAGTTATACACACATTTTTTTTTTTTACATGTTTTTTCATTATGGATTATCTTAGGATATTGGATATAGTTCCCTGTTATATAGTTGGACATGTTTTTTATCCATTCTGTATGTAATAGTTTGCATCTGGTAACCCTGAATTCCCAGTCCATCACCCCCATATCCCCTTCCCCCTTGGCAACCACAGGTCTGTTCTCCGTGAGTCTTTTTGTTTCATAGATAGATTTATTTTAAAACAAAAATTTTTGAGTTAATAAAGATTCAGTCTACTCTTCTTTTGACTTTTACTTTATGTTTATAATTTGGTCTTTATTTTCTTTTTTGAGTTTGTTACTCATTTTCTAGATTTTTGGGTTAAATGATCGGTTTGTCATTTTCAATCCTGTTTCCTCATAGAAATGTTTTAGTAGTTGTTATATAATCACCAAAGATGGCAACATTGAAAGATAACACTCATTTGAGTATATAAGTTCTAAAAGTAAGCTCATTTTTTGTTACATCGTATCCTCACCTTGTAAGAAAAGGCAAAATGATAGGATACTGAAAGAGGAACTCCCCAGGTCAGTAGGTGCCCAAAATGCTACTGGAGATTAATGGAGAAATAACCCCAGAAAGAATGAAGGGATGGAGCCAAAGCAAAAACAGTACCCAGCTGTGGATGTGACTGGTGATAGAAGCAAGGTCCAATGCTGTAAAGAGCAATATTGCTTAGGAACCTGGAATGTCAGGTCCATGAATCAAGGCAAATTGGAAGTGGTCAAACAAGAGATGGCAAGAGAGAACATCAACATTCTAGGAATCAGTGAACTAAAATGGACTGGAATGGGTGAATTTAACTCAGATGACCATTATATCTACTACTGTGGGCAGGAATCCAGAAGAAATGGGGTAGCCATCATGGTCAACAAAAGACTCTGAAATGCAGTACTTGGATGCAATCTCAAAAACAACAGAATGATCTCTGTTTGTCTCCAAGGCAAACTGTTCAATATCACAGTTATCCAGGTCTATGCCCCAACCAGTAACACTGAAGAAGCTGAAGTTGAATGGTTCTACAAGGACCTACAAGACCTTTTAGAGCTAACACCCAAAAAAGATGCCCTTTTCATTATAGGGGACTGGAATGCAAAAGTAGGAAGTCAAGAAACACCTGGAGTAACAGGCAAATTTGGCCTTGGAATGCGGAATGAAGCAGGGCAAAGACTAATAGAGTTTTGCCAAGAAAATGCACTGGTCATAGCAAACATCCTCTTCCAACAACACAAGAGAAGATTCTACACATGGACATCACTAGATGGTCAACACCGAAGTCAGATTCATTATATTCTTTGCAGCCAAAGATGGAGAAGCTCTATACAGTCAACAAAAACAAGACCGGGAGCTGACTGTGGCTCAGATCATGGACTTCTTATTACCAAATTCAGACTTAAATTGAAGAAAGTAGGGAAAACCGCTAGACCATTCAGGTATGACCTAAATCAAATCCCTTATGATTATACAGTGGAAGTGAGAAATAGATTTAAGGGCCTAGATCTGATAGATAGAGTGCCTGATGAACTATGGAATGAGGTTCGTGACATTGTACAGGAGACAGGGATCAAGACCATCCCCATGGAAAAGAAATGCAAAAAAGCAAAATGGCTATCTGAGGAGGCCTTACAAATAGCTGTGAAAAGAAGAGAGGCGAAAAGCAAAGGAGAAAAGGAAAGATATAAGCATCTGAATGCAGAGTTCCAGAGAACAGCAAGATGAGATAAGAAAGCCTTCCTCAGAGATCAATGTAAAGAAATAGAGGAAAACAACAGAATGGGAAAGACTAGAGATCTCTTCAAGAAAATTAGAGATACCAAGGGAACATTTCATGCAAAGATGGGCTCGATAAAGGACAGAAATGGTATGGACCTAACAGAAGCAGAAGATATTAAGAAGAGGTGGCAAGAATACACAGAAGAACTGTACAAAAAAGATCTTCACGACCCAGATAATCATGATGGTGTGATCACTCACCCAGAGCCAGACATCCTGGAATGTGAAGTCAAGTAGGCCTTATAAAGCATCACTACGAACAAAGCTAGTGGAGGTGATGGAATTCCAGTTGAGCTATTTCAAATCCTGAAAGATGATGCTGTGAAAATGCTGCACTCAGTATGCCAGCAAATTTGGAAAATTCAGCAGTGGCCACAGGACTGGAAAAGGTCAGTTTTCCTTCCAATCCCAAAGAAAGGCAATGCCAAAGAATGCTCAAACTACCACACAATTGCACTCATCTCACACGCTAGTAAAGTAATGCTCGAAATTTTCCGAGCCGGGCTTCAGCAATATGTGAACTGTGAACTTCCTGATGTTCAAGTTGGTTTTAGAAAAGGCAGAGGAACCAGAGCAAATTGCCAACATCCTCTGGATCGTGGAAAAAGCAAGAGAGTTCCAGAAAAACATCTATTTCTGCTTTATTGACTATGCCAAAGCCTTTGACTGTGTGGATCACAATAAACTGTGGAAAATTCTGAAAGAGATGGGAATACCAGACCACCTGACCTGCCTCTTGAGAAATCTGTATGCAAGTCAGGAAGCAACAATTAGAACTGGACGTGGAACAACAGACTTGTTCCAAATAGGAAAAGGAGTACGTCAAGGCTGTATATTGTCACCCTGCTTATTTAACTTCTATG
>SJYQ01104731.1:117578-157277 GCA_006410935.1 Redunca redunca
TGGCTTTTCACTTCTCTTCTTTTCACAGCTATTTGTAAGGCTTCCCTAGACAGCCATTTTGCTTTTTTGCATTTCTTTTCCATGGGGATGGTCTTGATCCCTGTCTCCTGTACAATGTCATGAACCTCATTCCATAGTTCATCAGGCACTCTATCTATCAGATCTAGGCCCTTAAATCTATTTCTCACTTCCACTGTATAATCATAATGGATTTGATTTAGGTCATACCTGAATAGTCTAGTGGTTTTCCCTACTTTCTTCAATTTCAGTCTGAATTTGGTAATAAAGAGTTCATGATGTGAGCCACAGTTAGCTCCTCATTTTGTTCTTGCTGACTGTATAGAGCTTCTCCATCTTTCACTGCAGAGAATCTAATCAATCTGATTTTGGTGTTGACCATCTGGTGATGTCCATGTGTAGGGCCATATTTGCTATATTCATTCAAGATATAATCTAACATGTCCTGAAAAACAAAAACTTTTTGGCCAACCAAATAGATGATATCTAGGGATATAAATGGGTTTTATATACCTGTAGTACTGGTTACACTGAGGCTAAACACAGGTATAACAAATACAGTATTACACAGGGTGCTTATTTAATGCTGGAGTACAGTTGATTCGCAACATTGCATTAATTTCAGGTGTACAGCAAAGTGACTCAGCAGACGTTACGTATATCCATTCTTTTCCAGCTTCTCTTCCCATATATGTTATTATAGAGTATTGACTAGAAGCCTTATGGTGTACAGCAGGTCCTTGATGACTGTTTTCTATATAGTAGTGTGTATATGTTAACCCCAAACTCTTGTTTTTAAATTTAAATTTTTATTTTTACTTTATTTTTCTTTACAATACTGTATTGGTTTTGCCATGCATTGACATAATTAACCCACCATGGGTGTACATTAGTTCCCAATCCTGAACCCCCATCCCACCTCCCACCCCGTATCATCTCTCTGGATCATCCCTGTGCACCAGCCCCAAGCATCCTGTGTCCTGTATCGAACATAGACTGGCGATTCGTTTCTTACATGATAGTATACATGTTTCAATGCCATTCTCCCAAATCATCCCACCCTCTGCCTCTCCCTCAGAGTCCAAAAGTCTGTTCTATACTCTTTTGCTGTCTTGCATACAGGGTTATCATTACCATCTTTCTAAATTCCATATATATGTGTTAGTATACTGTATTGGTGTTTTTCTTTCTGGCTTACTTCACTCTGTATAATCGGCTCCAGTTTCATCCACCTCATTAGAACTGATTCAAATGTATTCTTTTTAATGGCTGTGTAATACTCCATTGTGTAATACTCCATTGTGTATATGTACCACAGCTTTCTTATCCATTCATCTGCTGATGGTAACCCCAAACTCTTAATTTATCCCTTCCCCTTTGGTGCCACAAGCTTGTTTACAAAGTCTGTAAGTCTGTTTCTGGTCTGTAAATAGGTTCGTTGTTATCACCTTTTTAGATTCTGCGTATATAAGCCTGTAGGTGATGCCATGATATTTGTCTCTGATTTGTTTCACGTAGTATAATGATCTCTGTGTCCGCCTCTGTTGCTTCACTTGGCATTGCTTCAGTCCTTTTTATGGTTGAATAATATTCCATTGTATATATTGCCATATCTTGTTTACCCATTCCTCTGTTGATGGACACAGGTTGCTTCCGTGTCTCGGCTATTGTAAGTAGCACTGCTATTTAATAGTGAGTACTGGGGGGCATGTTTTTGAATAGTTGCAATATCTTCTTAACTGATGATTTAAAGCCCTTATTACTGCTGAATTTCCTTACAGTGGTTTGTGTGTCAGTAAGAGATGAATTGTTACACAGTTTGTTGAAAAAATAACATTGTAGTATCAGTCACTCAGTCATGTTCAACTCTTTGTGACCACATGGACTGAGGCCTGCCAGGTTCCTCTGTCCATGGAATTCTCCAGGAGAGAATCCCGGAGTGGATTGCCATTCTCTTCTCCAGGGGATCTTCCCAACCCAGGGATCAAACCTGGGTCTCCTGCACTGCAGGGAGGTTCTTTGTTGCCTGAGATACTATGGAAGCCCTAACATAGAAGGGACGGATATAATCTAGAAAAAGAAGAGTCAGTAACAAGCTATTTTGTGTTGTGTTGGAAGTTGAAAGGAGGATTTAAACTCATGTAAAGTACCACGGCACCCATTAATAGCCTATTTCATGTCTTTGGTTCTTGCAAAGCAAAGCTATTATGCTGCAGACCCTCTTAAAATTAAGGCAAGATGGGTGAAAAAATACCACATTTGATTTATACATTCTTTAGTTTTTCCGTGACGTCTAGTTCCTAAGCTTGGGGCTCTTCTGTTATTTTCTTGTTTGCATTGGTGTCTGGAGAGATATTTGCCTACGTTTTTACTCGTGAGAAGAATGTTATTTCCGCCACCCTCCCCACCCCCCAGGCCAGAAAACAAACTAAGTGGTCAGATAGTCTTGGTTTTCTGCCTCAAAAAATTCTTGGTTGAGGTCTCTTTCTCTTTCTCTAAATTTCTCTCGCAATTTACTGTATCAAAGGAAGACACTCTTGGGGAAGTGAGCCCCAGCGGCATCTTAACCGCATCTGGTCGGACAGTCTGGGCTCAGAACCTGGAAGGCCTGCTCCACGCAGAGACGACGGGGCTCTTTCTTTCCCTCCTATTCAGTCTCTTTTTAAAGCCCTTTCTCCTTTTCTCTTGGTTTTCTGTTTCTCTGTTGAGAATTGGCCTTCTTCTCAGTTCTCTTTCACCTCAGGCAACTCTGTCTCATTTCTCCCATTATGAAAAAATCTCAAGTGTAGAAAAAGCCCCAAGTCCATTTGTCAACATCATTCGTTTATACATCCCGATAGAATAACTTTTCTCAGAAATCCCACTTCTTTTTCTGGAAACTGCCAGTTGCTCACTGATCATGGATATGTTTATTTCATTTGAGCTGAAGGAATCATCATCCCAAAGCCCTCATCCAAGTGGAGGGTAATGCATTTTTGATTGATTCTTTAAGGTTTTTTTTTTTTTTTTTGTCAAAACCCCCAATTTTTGTGTGTGCAGACCTGCCCTCGTACTATGACTAATTCAAAATGGCCAGAATAGGTTATGACTGATACAAAGTTGACATGAGTTGAAGCAGTCAGACTAAATAATGGGGAAAATGTTAAAAAAATTCAAGTTAATGAGCAGCCTGACTGTTCTGTTTAGTTTGTGCTTTTGATGTCAAAGATGGAGCTTCAAATCTGAGTTCTTAGTTCAGCCCTTTAGGCCCCTATAACAAAACACTACAGATTGCATAGTTCAGAAACAACAGACATTTATTCTCGTGGCTGTGGAACCGAGAGGTCAAAGAGCAGGATGAGTAAAAGAGCACTGAAGTTTTTCCTGCCCTGACCTTGATGGAGATGTGAGGTTGCCTAACCTCAGAGTGATGCTGTTGATTTGCCTTAACAGATGTGAGTGAAGGCGGCATTTCACAGGGCATTGTTGGGTTAAGGATATTCAGGACCAAGTTTCTGTTTGATCAGTGGATTAAATGTGTTGATGCAAAGCACCAGTTGTGGTAACTAGACTTCACGGAGACCAAGTGAGGAGATGACCGCTTCCCTGAGATACTTAAAGGACCGCCACACGGAAGATGGATTAGAATCATTCTGAGAGTATCAGAGGGCAGGACTGGTATCAGTGGGGAAAGTTACAGAGAACTGACTTCGATTCATTCTAGGGAAGAAGGATGTTCTCACAATTAAAGCTGCCATGACTGAATGGGCTGCCTCATACAGTAGTAATGAGACCATGACCTCCTTGAGGAAATTTAATTACCGGGAAGTGCTCAAGTGCTAAATTTTATTTTTAATCCCCTCTTGAGAAATTAAAAATAGTCTTGAACTATGTTGCCCAATATATTATTATATGATAATATCTTTCTCACATTGTATGGTTGAATTTTATATCATCTTTGCGTTATTTTTTCTTAAAGGTAACAGGAAGTTGGTTTTATTGATTGATGCATAATTGTGTTGGGTGTTTGCCATAGACACCAACATTTAGATGAGTTTACATCAAAATGGAGTCACTGATAAGTGTGTCTCTCTGTTGTCAAAAGTTGATATCAACATTGGCAATAATGCAAACTTTATCATGTGTGTCTTTGCCTATTGCACTGAGGTGGTTGACTTGTGTGTTACTATCACTAGGCTACAAGTTTCTTGAGGATAGTAGTTTTGTCTTGTTTTTTATATTCTCACACATTAGGTCATAGTAATCATTCAATGAAGTTTATTTGAAAATGAATAAATGGCTTACCAGATTATTCAAGCAGAATCTAAACAAATGAATTAGTGAGTGAATGAGCAACTGAATGAATGTGACTGGGATTTTGCAAATTGATTTATATACCAGGCCACAGTTTGGTTGCAGACTAAAGGGCATTTTCACTTCAAAGATGATATTATTCTGTCCTCAGAATTCATTTTATACACTTATGTGTGGAGAGAATTTCAAATAAAAGAGATAGAGACATCTGTGGAAAGGTTGAAAGAATGAAGAACGAGAAGAAATAGCCCTGGAAAGGATTTGTGGAAGCTGCGAATGGTGAGCTACGCCCAACAAATGTAGAATCTGAGTTGGCCAAGAAATTCTGGGGACAAGCAGCATAAGTGGATGGCGTGGAATTAGAAAGGTACAGGACTTATTTCTGTAAGGACCTCTGACTTCTAGAGCAAGGCTTACAGTGAGTCAGGTCTAGGGACTTGTTTGCGTCTGGGGAGGGGATCACCCTTTAGAGAGTTCCCGATAGGCGATCAGTCTCCTTCCTTCAGCCGCTGTCTGCACTCAACACTCTGGTTCTACCCCGTGGATGTCAGAAGAGACTGAGGTCACAGGAAAACGCCCCTTCTCACCCTCGTTTGCAGTCTAAGGAAGAATCCACATGCTTGCCTCCTCTATTTCCTTGTAGGACATGGCCCCCTTCACCGTGCACACCTACCCCTCTATAGACTATGCTGAAGCTGTAACACTGAGTCACATTATTGCAGCATTCTTGGTGATCCCACCTCCTTTTCTACACTCTTTTCCATCCCCCCATCTCCCCTCTCCCGCAGGGCGGGGCGCTGAGCATAGCTGCAGAGATCCCACCGTCTGGTGCTCCCCTGGCCGGCTCGGGGTTCCGTTCCCCGTGGTGCTGTTTATTTTATGCTACTTTGCTCTATAGCTGTTGTATTATTCCCAGCAGCCGTATCAAGTCTTCAGTACATTCTTTAAACCACCTACCACAGCAGAGGCTAACTCCTCTTCTGCCTCAGCATCCGATCAGTGGTTCCGACCAGGGCCACTCAGATTATTTGTGGAAACTTCCATTTAAGACTCAGGAAAATGTACCAGGGCAGGTCCTAAAATGCAATGCTTTTCCCTTCACTCCGTAGTCTTGAAATGTTTGATGCTTTTTTATACGCTATCTGATGACATTCTAAGTGAAAATATATTTTAAAGCATTAACATGAATTTTACCATTCATCTTTATAGTGTGCAATCATAATGTTACACAGAAGAGCATTTAACTTTCCTGTGGGGCCACAGAAACCACACACTCATATTTCAGGGCTGGTTCCTGCATGAGTTCTTACCACAACAGGGAAACTCTGCACTCACTTGCCTGATTTTATTTCACCTCTTGGTACATGCATCCTCCTGCACTCTCCTTTGGCTTGGGAAGGTGATTGGGTTAGGGTACCACCTTGAGGAAGCTGTGTGGCACCTTCCCCAGGGCACAGGTGGATATCAGTTCACTTCAGTCACTCAGTCGTGTCAGATTCTTTGCAGCCCCATGGACTGCAACACATCAGGCCTCCCTGTCCGTCACCAACTCCTGGAGCTTGCTCAAACTCATGTCCATCAAGTCGGTGAGGCCATCCAACCGTCTCATCCTCTGTTGTCCCCTTCTCCTCCTGCCTTCAGTCTTTGCAAGCATCAGGGTCTTTTCCAAGGAGTCAGCTCTTCACATCAGGTGGCCAAAGTATTGGAGTTTCAGCTTCAGCATCAGTCCTTCCAATGAATATTCAGGACTGATTTCCTTTAGTATGGACTGGTTGGATCTCCTTGCAGTCCAAGGGACTCTCAAGAGTCTTCTCCAACCCCACAGTTGAAAAGCATCAATTCTTCAGTGCTCAGCTTTCTTTGCAGTCCAACTTTCACATCCATACATGACTACTGGGAAAAATATAGCTATGACTAGACAGACCTTTGTTGGCAAAGTAATGTCTCTCCTTTTTAATATGCTGTCTAGTATGCAAAGAACTCCTGTGACAAAAAGCACCAATGGAATTAAGCCAACACCTGTAGACTGTGACTTGCCATTCAAATAGGCAGATAGCACCACATGTCTGGAGGAGCCGCTTTGGCTTGTCTTCCATCGGCTCTGAGTCCTCCATTGGGCTTTGCAGGTGGAGCTACTGGTAAAGAGCCCTCATGCCAATGAAGGAGATGTAAGAGATGGCTTTGATCCCTGAGTCTGGAAGATCTTCTGGAGGAGAGCACAGCAACCCACTCCAATATTCTTGTTTGGGGAATCCCCATGGACAGAGGAATCAGGGGGGCTACAGTCCATCCATGGGGTTTCAAAGAGCTGGACATGACTGAAGTGACTTAGCAGGCATGCACAGATGAGTGTTCCATCAGCCACTGCTCACACAGACCACATGGGTCATCAGAAGACATTTCTGTCTGTTGCCTGAGAACAAGAGCTTCCCACTTCTCCTCACTGTTCTCAGGGACCCAGTATCTCAGGAAACATATGTTCCCTTGACAGGAAGATTTCTTGACCCTCTTGAAAAGGTGGAAGGGAAATGTTTTGCAGTAGAGTTGAGTGGGAGTAGACAGCTGGAAAATCCATATCTCTATCTGAAAAAAAATAAAATCACTCAAATTTCTTATTTCAAAACTTCCTTGTGTCCTTACAGTGTGTTACAGGATCAACTTTTAGATTTATTCTACACAGCTTCTGTCTTAAGTCTGATCGGTTCTCCATTTCACTCTGCTGGGCTATTCCCATTCAAGTTAACAGTTTCTTTGTTTCAAAATACTTGATCCATTGTATAAGAACAGAAAAGGATATTTTCTTCTAACATTCTTTTGCATAAGTTTATTATTTTTTGCAATCTTGAGCATTGAGATTCTGAACTTCTTGTTCGTGTTTAGACTTTAATCAGTACCCTATGGATTTCAAACTGACAGTAAATATTTAGATACATATGAGCTTTATTTTTTTTCCTTTTAGCTGAGTATTTGTTTAGTTCAACCAGCTTACAATTCTGAATTACTAGGATAAATCTCCTGACCCAACACAAAGGATTATATTAGCAACAAACAAACCAAACTCATTCCTTTCTAGAGTTATTGACAAACTTTCTCCTAGAAAAATTTCACTGTGTCTGCCTTCTGCACTTTCTTTTAAAATCTAAAATTATGCAAATACAACACATTATCACAAGAAGGTGAGATATGAAAAGAATATAACGAAACCAAAACACTCAAGGAGCAGATTTCACATAGTTTCCTTTAAGATGACCACACACAGCTAATTTTAAGAGAACTGCTTTAGTTCTAAACTGGATGGCTTACATTTGTTGTTGTTTAACTTGCCAAGTCATGTCTGAGTCTTTGCTACCCCGTGGACTGTAGCCTCCCAGGCTCCTCTGTCAATGGGATTTCCCAGGCAAGAGTACTGGAATGGGTTGCCATTTCCTTCTCCAGGATGGCTTACATAGTTTGCTGTTCAACTTTCATTTTCACAGAGCCCAAGACCAAAGATCATTTTGTCATCATACATTTCTCACCTCCTTGAGAACATTTGTTCTCACTTCATGAATACAGGGATTCCCTAAAGTAGAAAGTGAGGGGCGGGCCAGGTCACTGAAGGAAGGCTTCTCTCACCCATCACCAGTGGATGTGAGACCTTGGGCGAAGCTTCTGATTACCTTGAGTTCCCTAATCTGCCAAAGCAAGTGGGCTTTGATCTTTAGGGTCTCTTCCCAAAAGAGGTGACTCTAAGAGTAATTACATTTCAACACTTTGATATGATAGGACAGATTAGCGCCTATTTATGAAATGGTTGGGCAGAATGATCTCATACCTGGTCTTCACATGTTGTTTCCCCAAGACACAGCTACTTACTTGGTTTCTGTAGACTGGATTTGAGTCACCACTGAAGACACCTGGATTTCCAAGTTCTGTCTGGAGCTGTAGATATAGCCCACCCGCACATGCTGTAGGGAGGTCAGACCTGGCCTCGAGGGTTGTGACATGTGCAGCAGCCCAGACTCCACCACCCCTGCCCGCCATGGATGTTCAGAAGAGTGTCACTGTTGCCGTCTGAAAGTCTTAACAGTTTTGTCTTTGAACTTGTGTTTTGTGTACAAACAGAGGAAGCGCATGCAATACACGTGTGTCCTTCCTGACCCACTCCTCTGTTTGCATACGACATTTGTACCCTGGTGTAAGAATTACTATGGCCTCACTACGGGTGGGGGTTCAGAGAGAACCCGAGTAAGTACCAAGTCAGCCTGTGAAGTCTGTGAATGTGTAAGAAGCGCGGATGGCTCCTAGAAACCATGCTTTTCTTTTGAGCTAGAACTTGTTTTGATAAGAAAAGGAATGCAAAGGTGAGGATTTCCCTGGAGGGTCCAGTGGTTAAGACTCCGCGCTCCCAAAACAGAGTGTGGGTTCAATCCCTGGTCAGGGAACTAAGCCCACATGCCACTCACTGTGGCTGGAAAAGTTTAAAAATGAAAAATAAAAAGTATACAATCTAAGGAGTTAAAAAAAAAGGTGGCAGTGACAGTTGATGAAAAAGAGCAGCCAAGGAAATCTGACATATTCCTTCCTCCTAGCATTGGTTTCTGGTGTTAACCAACCACTAAAACTGCAAATAATGACATAAGAGAAAAAGAAAAGGGAATCCATAATTCTTTTCCCTTTCCTCTGCACTCACTGAATTCAGAAAGTATGGTAGAAAGTGCATATAGCAAAAAGTGAATTAAATACAGTTGAGTTCATTTCCTGAAGCATTTCCTCTGTTCTGGTTAGAGCAAAGTACATTCCACATGTCGGTACATGCTGTGAAATGCATAGAATGTGCAATTTTGATAATTCTTATTAAATAAGTTTTGACTTGCAATTAAAACAGACTTTGTGTAACATAAAGGTAAATGGTAAAGTCTATGTTAGTAATTTTACTTTTAATGTCATTAAAAACAAGCAAAATGAACATCATCACTATTCCAGAGAGGTCACTGAGGAAAAGACAAAAGTTTATGTTTTAGGAATTTTCACAGATTTTTTTTCCAGGCTTTGAACTATGAATTCCTCATTTCCACTTTGTACTGAGTCTACCAATTATGTAACCCTTCCTAGAGAGATACTATTCCCTGCAAAACAAAATTATGACTCATACAAAGGTGAACACATCTTCCATCCACACCTTCCATCTCTTTGTCACCTGGCTAGCAGACATGTGGTCCATAAGCCATAAGTCCCTGATCTGGGTCCAGTCCAGAACCATTTGGCATGGGCCCAATAAGCTAGTGGGCATTAGGATAGGGCCCAGTTACTGCAAGGCTGCAACTTTGGTCTAAAACACCTTGAGAGAGTACAGATACCAGACAGAGGGTGGAGGTAAAGCCCACCTCAATGTTAAGAGGACCCTAGGGTAGGGCAAAGCCTTGGACTGTGTGGATCACAATAGACTGTGGAAACTTCTGAAAGAGATGGGAATACCAGACCACCTGACCTGCCTCTTGAGAAACCTGTATGCAGGTCAGGAAGCAACAGTTAGAACTGGACATGGAACAGACTGGTTCCAAATAGGAAAAGGAGTACGTCCAGGCTGTATACTGTCACCCTGCTTATTTTAACTTATATGCAGAGTACCTCATGAGAAACGCTGGACTGGAAGAAGCACAAGCTGGAATCAAGATGCTGGGAGAAATATCAGTCACCTCAGATATGCAGATGACACCACCCTTATGGCAGAAAGTGAAGAGGAGCTAAAAAGCCTCTTGATGAAAGTGAAAGTGGAGAGTGAAAAGGTTGGCTTAAAGCTCAACATTCAGAAAACGAAGATCATGGCATCCAGTCCCATCACTTCATGGGAAATAGATGGGGAAACAGTGTCAGACTTTTTTTCTTTTTGGCTCCAAAATCACTGCAGATGGTGATTGCAGCCATGAAATTAAAAGACGCTTACTCCTTGCGAGAAAAGTTATGACCAACCTAGATAGCATATTGAAAAGCAGAGATATTCCTTTGCCAACAAAGGTCTGTCTAGTCAAGGCTATGGTTTTTCCTGTGGTCACATATGGATGTGAGAGTTGGACCGTAAAGAAAGCTGAGCACTGAAGAATTGATGCTTTTGGACTGTGATGTTGGAGAAGACTCTTGAGAGTCCCTTGGACTGCAAGGAGATCCAACCAGTCCATTCTAAAGGAGATCAGCCCTGGGATTTCTTTGGAAGGAATGATGCTAAAGCTAAAACTCCAGTACTTTGGCCTCCTCATATGAAGAGCTGACTTACTGGAAAAGACTCTGATGCTTGGAGGGATTGGGGGCAGGAGGAGAAAGGGACAACAGAGGATGAGATGGCTGGATGGCATCACCGACTCAATGGACGTGAGTTGAGTGAACTCTGGGAGTTGGTGATGGATAGGGAGGCCTGGTGTGCTGTGATTCATGGGGTGGCAAAGAGTCGGACACGACTGATCATCTGAACTGAACTGAACTGAAGGTAGGGCAGAACATCTGGAGTTAAGAGCCAGTCTGCTTCTAGTTGGCTTGATTCTTGGGACCTTGGCCATCCATAAATTGAGATTAGATTATGAAGATCACTGTGAGTTCTAAAATAGCCAATTTTAGATTTCTTTGAGTGGCTGACACATGAAACATTGGTAAAGCACCTCTTCACTCCCAAGCCACCCCAAAGAAACAGACAATCTGGGTAAATGTGTGTATATATCATGCAAATGGTGCCGTCACCAAAGTTCCCTTATGTACACCTAGAACCAGATTGCTCCCAAGATCCTTGCATGTAGAGTGTCTCCATTCTCTTGGGTGAAATATCAACAATCTCAGATATGCAGATGATACTACCCAAATGGCAGAAGGTGAAGAGGAACTGAAGAGCCTCTTGATGAGGGTGAAAGAAGAGAGTGAAAAAGCTGGTTTAAAATTCATCATTCAAAATATTAAGATCATGGCATCTGGTCTCATCACTTCATGGCAAATAGATGGGGAAAAAGCAAAAACAGTGGCAGATTTTATTTTCTTGGGCTCCAAAATCACTATGGACAGTGACTGAAGCCAAGAAACTAAAAGACACTTTCTCCTTTCAAGAAAAGCTATGACGAACCTAGACTGTCTATTAAAAAGCAGTGACATCACTTTGCTGACAAAGGTCCATATAGTCAAAGCTGTGATTTTTCCAGTAGTCATGTCCGGATGTGAGAGTTGAACCATAAAGAAGGCTGGGTGCTGAAGAACTGATGCTTTCAAATTGTGGTGCTGGAGAAGACACTTGACTTCAAAACTCTTGAAGTCCCTTGGACTGCAAGGATATCAAACCAGTCAGTCCTAAAGGAAATCAACCCTGAATAGTCATTGGAAGGACTGATGCTGAAGCTGAAGCTCCAATACTTTGGCCACCTGATGCGAAGCGCCAACTCACTGAAAAAGACCTTGATGTAGGAAAGATTGAGGGGGCAGGAGGAGAAGGCGGTGACAGAGGATAAGACCGTTGGATGGCATCACCAACTCAGTAGACATGAGTTTGAGCAAACTCCTAGAGATAGTGAAGGAAAGGGAAGTCTGGCATGCTGCATCCATGGGGTCGTGGAGAGTTGGACGTGGCAGAGAGTGACAGTGAGCAACTGGTTCTTCACTGCCTCTGTGAAACGTGGGGAGGGGGACAGAGATTATACCCAATTATTTTGTTTTACTCATTGCATATATAAATAATTGTTGTCCCAAAGTCTTTAATAACACACACACACACACCCCCCATGCTTCAGGCATAAACAATGCTTTGTGTCAGACAGACACATACCAAACAGAACTCTTCTGTCTTCTTTCAAGAGGTCTGATCTTTAGGGAGGGGGATGGATTTCTCTACAGCCCTCTGATGTTGAGAGATGCGGGAATCCTGATAGCACCTAAGTGGAAAATCTCTCACAGCCAGAATGGCCCTGAACTGCACTCTGAGCCTTGACCCTGGGAGGCTCCTGACAACTGCCTTTGAACTGTTTTCATTCTCAATCCCCAGAGTGCACTTGCTGCTTTCAAAACAGATCAATATTTTTGCTTCACACAAGTTTCCATTGGGTGGTTTTTAGTACACCCATAAATTAATAGATAAACGTTAAAAACTCAAGAAAAAACAATTAGTTTGTTGATGTAAATTGTTCCTCAGCTGGAAGTCCAGACAAAAGAATCACACAGTTTTAATTGTTGACAGTTGCAATTCCTTAAATCAATTATTTCCACGAGCTTTCTACAAAAGCAGCTTACTGTGGCTATGGGTTTGTTACAGCACCAGTTAATTGTTTTCTATCTTACTACTGATCATACTGGCTTTGCTCTCTTCTAAAATACTGTACAATCTTCTGAAATAGGAACATTAACTGACCTCCAATTGAAAAGAAACCTTCCTCCGTGTTCCATCTCCTTAATTGAAAAGTGCATTTTGAATGCACTAAAAGAAATGAGACAAACACTGCCTCCTATTCATTTAGCTGAACATAAAATGGATAACACCCCATGGGAAGTCACTCTTGTATCTACCATTCTTATGGGAAGTGCTGAGAAAACAAAGAGGAAGAAACTGATATGAAAATCAACAAGGGAGAGTGCAGCTGTTTCGCTATTGGTTGTAAAATACCCTAAGGTGGTTTTATGGATTCTACCTGGAGATTCATGGGGGCAAAGCCAAGAGGGGAAAAGGATGCATCCTCATCTGTCTCCAAAGCTGTCTGGTTTTGGAATAATGATTCAATAATAGTTTTCATAAATCACGTGAATAATTTCCTGCATTTTACATCTTTCAGCATCATAACCAATCTTTCCCAGTAACAACTTATGAACTAAAGTATCCTTGTGTTATCACTCCTTATTACGACCGTCCATCAGAGAAGCCTGGCGTGCTGCAGTCCATGGGGTCGCAAAGGGCCGGACATGACTGAGCAGCTGAACTGAACTTGTGTCTGAGATCCACGAAGGGAACCATATCCTGATTGATTCATTCCTGGAAAACTGCTCCCATGAACTCTATTTCATTGACAATTAAACATTTCCGATATTAATTTCAAACGCTCTTCCTCCGGGGTCCCTGGCGGCAGCTCCTGTCAATTTGGAGTTCCGTCTAGCCCAGCTCGGTCTGCTCCAGGCGTGTTTGGTTTTGTTTATCCTTCTCAGGTTTCCAGGATTTCCCAAGATAAGTGCTGCTTCCAGGTGATGCGGTTTTCTTCCTTCCTTCTTTGTTCTCTCTCTTCATCTTTGGAATGAGTTTGGAGTTAGTATTTCTTTGCTTATTCTTTGGAAGAAAAGTTATGACCAAGCTAGATAGCATATTCAAAAGCAGAGACATTACTTTGCCAACAAAGGTCCGTCTAGTCAAGGCTATGGTTTTTCCTGTGGTCATGTATGGATGTGAGAGTTGGACTGTGAAGAAGGCTGAGCGCCGAAGAATTGATGTTTTTGAGCTGTGGTGTTGGAGAAGACTCTTGAGAGTCCCTTGGACTCCAAGGAGATCCAACCAGTCCATTCTGAAGGAGATCAGCCCTGGGATTTCTTTGGAGGGAATGATGCTAAAGCCGAAACTACAGTACTTTGGCCACCTCATGCGAAGAGCTGACTCATTGGAAAAGACTCTGATGTTGGGAGGGACTGGGGGCAGGAGGAGAAGGGGACGACCGAGGATGAGATGGCTGGATGGCATCACTGACTCCATGGACGTGAGTCTGAGTGAACTCTGGGAGTTGGTGATGGACAGGGAGGCCTGGCGTGCTGCAATTCATGGGGTCGCAAAGAGTCGGACACGACTGAGTGCCTGAACTGAACTGGACTGAACTGGGCAAGTAGGGCTTCTTCTGAGAGAGTCAAGACGTCCCTGCTTGTGTGGTTTCGTTGCTGTTCAGTCACTAAATCATGCTCTAGTCTTTGTGAACCCATGGACTGCAGCTTGCCAGGCTCCTCCATCTTCCACTATCCCTTGAAATACAATCTTTCTGCCTTTCCATACTCTCATGAAGTTTTTGCAGCAGGAATACCGGAGTGGATCATCCTTCCCTCCTCCAGTGGACCACGTTTTGTCAGAACTCTTCACTAGGTCCCATCCATCTTGGGTGACCCTGCCTGACATGGCTCATAGCTTTGTTGAGTTTGCAAGTGTGTGTGGTTAATGTAGATATTTTTATTCATGTCACCTGAAGGGGACTCGGATGATAGAGAAGCAATAAAATAGGAGACTTTTCTTTTTCTTGAGCAGAAATTGCACACAGGGATCTGATGGTTTCACTTTGTTCCACAGAACAGATTATAAATTCCCCAGGTAAACGATGAGAGGAGGCAATCATGTCGATATCCTGAAATTCACCAGCACCTGCCTTCCACCCTCCATCTGAGCAATGTGCCTTCTGTCCTGTCTGCCATTACCTTTTCTTTCCTGACACTCAGCCTGTCTCCCCTGATGGGCAGTCATAATAAGGAGAGATAACACAGGGATACTTTAGCTCATAAATTGTTATTTGGAAACGTTGGTTATGATACCAAAAGACTAAAATGCTGGAAATTATTTACTTGATTTATGAAAACTTTGATCACTATTATTGAATCATTTAGTAGAATAACTATTCAGTCTCTCTGAATATAACTAAATAAATGCCCACATTCCTAAGGGTTTGAGTTCTTAAAGTTAATGACAACACCTTCTTCCCATCTACTTCTTGACTTTGAAAACTACTTTTATAGAGTTGTTCAGTACCCAAAGTGTGGAAGATGCTCCCTGTGGAAGATGAGGTGAGAGAAGAGAGGGTCTGAGTATTCAGCATTGACGTTTATGAAGGAAACATGGCTAGCATCTACTCAGGTATTCCTGCTAATATTGAAAAGATGCTTAGCAAGAATTCCCTAGTGGTCCAGTGGTTAGGGCTTCATGCTTTCACTGCCAGGGACCTGGGTTCAAACCCTAGTCCAGGATCTAAGATCCTACAAACTGTGCACTGGCCCCAAAACAAAAACAAACAAAAAGATGCTAAACAAGAGAACGATTTGCAGAGGCAACTTACATATATGCAATTCTGCATGTGTGAATAAGAGCAAAGGCGGTGGATGTTTAAAGCTGGATCCTCACTCCTTGAGGAATGCTGCCATCCTCTCTTAACTTTTATCATCTGTAGTTTTTGGATCACTTAACAACAAACCGATAATAGGCGCTAGTGCTGAGAAACCCCTCTGCCTTTTTAGAGTACACTTTGGCTAGAGAATGAATTGTACATGAGGGGAACATCAACGCTCTTGGAAATACGACAAGTTAAATTAGTTCAGACTATGAAAATCTTCCATGGCCATCAAGAGTGTGTTTGGGTCCTGAGGAAGAAAATGGTCCTGGATTTGTACTGATAAGCGACAAGGCAGCCCAGTGCAGTGAGGTCTCTGTGAAGGGCAGTGTCCTGATGCTCTAACTGCGGTTGCTAGGGCAAGTTTTAGGGACGTTTGCTCGTCTCTTCCATTCAGCATGTTTGAACTCTCCAGTTTCTGTTGAGAATCCATATATTCACCTAATGGAATGTGTGAAGTCTTTCTTTTGAAACTTCTGATTTTCATATGTTAAGAAAGTGAAAGTGTTAGTCGCTCTGTTGTGTCCGACTCTTTATGACACCATGTACTGTAGCCACCAGGCTCCTCTGTCCGTGGGATTCTCCAGGCAAGAATACTGGAGTGGGTTACCTATCTTTTTTCCAGGGGATCTGTCTGACCCAGGGAGAGAACCTGGGTCTCCTGCGTTGCAGATGGATTCTTTACCATCTGAAACACCAGTAAGGCAATTTATAAATGGGAATTTTCTGGTGTTTATGCCTTAATAAGAGAAACATTTCCATGGGGAAAAGATATAAACTTTGTTGTCTGGACTCTAATGAAACATGTGTGACATTAAGCAATGTGAAATACAACATGGTTTCTTTTGAAAAAAGACCTTTTAAAAGTTTTACAGCTTCTACTCACATAATACATGTTTCCCTCTCTTCCTAGAACCAACTCTATTTTTAAATTTCTGTATATTCTCCATGCTCATATTTTCAAGCTTTAACTGAGTACATGTTTAGCTATCAACTTCCTGGTGGCTCAGATGGTAATGCATCTGCCTACAATGTGGGAGACCCGGGTTCAATCCCTGGGTCGGGAAATCTCCTGGAGAAGGAAACGGCACCCCACTCCAGTACTCTTACCTGGAAAATCCCATGGATGGAGGAGCCTGGTGGGCTACAATCCATGGGGTCGCAAAGAGTGAGACACGACTGAGTGACTTCACTTCACTTCACTTAGTTATCAGCAGTAGATAGAGTTATTGTGCATGCTTAAGTATTTACTGTGTTTCATGTGTTAAAGGAATCAGCAATCAGGAAATTAACATGCTTGTTGAAATTATAACAAGTTGGATAATTTATAATTTCTCAGTTGTGTTTCCTGGATATAGTTATTAGCTATTTTTCCAAAGACTTCAATCTATTGACATATATAATCTTTAAAAAATATTTTATTTATTTGTTTATTTATTTGACTGCACTGTGTCTTAGCTGTGCCATGCGGGATGTAGTTTCCTGACCAGGGATCGAACCCAGGACCCCTGCATTGGGAGCTCAAATTCTTAGCCTGTGGACCACCAGGGAAATCCTGACATCTATAATTTTTAAAAGAAATTGTGTGGCTTTATATATATGCTTTTCAGTATGGGGGATATTAGGGCTTCCCGGGCAGTTCGGGAGTAAAGAATCCACCTGCTGCTGCAGCAGACATGGGAAATGCAGGCTTGATCCCTGAGTTAGCAGGATCCCCTGGAAAAGGAAATGGCACTCTGTCAGGAAGCATTTAACAGGAGGCTTCCTGTGTGCTGTTTTGGATCTGTCAGGAATTCTCCGCTCCTTATTAATTCCTGAATACTCAGGAATCAGGAGGAGAGGCAGCCTCTCCTGGGGGCTGAAGAATCCAGGCATTTCCTTCATTAGTTTTTCTATACGGTGATAAGCACCCTCTTCCTTCTTGTGAACCTATGGTAAAAGTGATTGTTTACAACTCTCTCTCTCTTTAATATGGATTGCCTACGTTTTGTAAGTCTGGAATTTTAATCTTTATCTTTGCTGAGAATAAGTACCTTGTAAGACAGTATATATGCCCACACCATGGTGATTAAAACACCTTTGCTCCATCAGAGCTCTGGTCCCCGTGTCTTTCTTTCTCTTTCTTTCTCTCTCTCAGGCTATTTCTTTGGAGCACAGAAGCCGTCTGAGTTCACTTTCCTGCCTGGGGTTCTAAGACCCTCTCAAGAAGGCGCTCGGCGTCTTCACCCCATCGAGAGGGCGCCTTAGGCCTCCATGAACAGAGCAAGCCCCATGTCAGGGGCTTTATTGGCTTTCTGCATAATTCTCTCCTTTACCTTGTTATTGTCAACTCCAGACCACCAGGTTCCGGTCCATTAAAGGACCTCAACAGCACTCCACTCCAGTATTCTTGCCTGGAGAATCCCATGGACAGAGGGGCCTGGCAGAGTAGTCCATGGGGTTGCAAAGAGTCAGATAAGACTGAGTGAATGAGTACACACAGACACACACACACACACACACACACACACACACACACACACACAGATGGGAGATATTAACCAAATGTGGCTGTTTAGCTCCTGAAAAGTGGCTCTTCCAAAATGAGACTTGCTGCCAGTGTAAATGACCCCAGACTGTAAAAATTTAGTATAAAGCAATTACATAAAATATGTCAGTAAGGTTTATTGATTACATGTTGAGATAAAAACATTTTGACATATTCGGTTAAAAAAATACATTCAGTTCAGTTCAGTCACTCAGTCGTGTCTTCACTCACTGCGACTCCATGAACCGCAGCATGCCAGGTCTCCCTGTTCATCACCAACTCCTGGAGTTCACCCAGACTCTTGTGCATTGAGTTGGTGATGCCATCCAGCCATCTCATCCTCTGTCGTCCCCTTCTCCTCCTGCCCCCAATCCCTCCCAGCATCAGAGTCTTTTCCAGTGAGTCAGCTCTTCACATCAGGTGGCCAAAGTACTGGAGTTTCAGCTTCAACATCAGACCTTCCAATGAACAGCCAGGACTGACCTCCTTTAGGATGGACTGGTTGGATCTCCTTGCAATCCAAGGGACTTTCAAGAGTCTTCTCCAACACCACAGTTCAAAAGCATCAATTCTTCAGTGCTCAGCTTTCTTTATAGCCCAACTTTCACATCCATATATGACTACTGGAAAAACCATAGCCTTGACTAGATGGACCTTTGTTGGCAAAGTAATGTCTCTGCTTTTTAATATGCTGTCGAGGTTGGTCATAACTTCCCTTCCAAGGAGCAAATGTCTTTTAATTTCATGGCTGCAGTCACCATCTGCAGCGATTTTGGAGCCCAGAAAAATAAAGTCAACCACTGTTCCCACTATTTCCCTATCTATTTGCCATGAAGTGATGGGATGGGATGCCACGAAGTGATGGGACCAGATGCCATGATCTTAGTTTTTTGAATATTGAGCTTTAAGCTAACTTTTTCACTCTTCCCTTTCACCTTCATGAAGAAGCTCTTTAGTTATTCTTCACTTTCTGCCATAAGTGTGGTTTCATCTGCATATCTGAGGTGATTGATATTTCTCCCAGCAATCTTGATTCCAGCTTGTGCTTCTTCTTGCCCAGTGTTTCTCATGATGTACTCTGCATATAAGTTAAATAAGCAGGGTGACAGCCTTGACGTACTCCTTTTCCTATTTGGAACCAGTCTGTAGTTCCATGTCCAGTTCTAATTGTTGCTTCCTGACTTGCATACAGATTTCTCAAGGGGCAAGTCAGGTGGTCTGGTATTCCCATCTCTTTCAGAATTTGCCACAGTTTATTGTGATCCACACATTCAAAGGCTTTGGCATAGTCAATAAAGAAGAACTCTCTTTACTGGAACTCTCTTGCTTTTTCCATGATCCAGTGGATGTTGGCAATTTGATCTCTGGTTCCTCTGCCTTTTCTAAAACCAGCATGAACATCTGAAAGTTCATGGTTCACGTATTGCTGAAGCCTGGTTTGGAGAATTTTGAGCATTACTTTACTAATGTGTGAGATGAGTGCAATTGTGCAGTAGTTTGAGCATTCTTTGGCATTGTCTTTCTTTGGAATTGGAATGAAAACTGACCTTTTCCAGTCCTATGGCCACTGCTGAGTTTTCCAAATTTGCTGGCATATTGAGTACAGCATTTTCACAGCATCATCTTTTAGGATTTGAAATAGCTCAACTGGAATTCCATCACCTCCGCTAGCATTGTTCGTAGTGATGCTTACTAAGGCCCATTTGACTTCACATTCCAGGATGTCTGGCTCTAGGTGAATGTGAGTGATCACACCATCGTGATTATCTGGGTCTTGAAGATCTTTTTTGTACAGTTCTTCTGTGTATTCTTGCCACCTCTTCTTAATATCTTCTGCTTCTGTTATGTCCCTACCATTTCTCTCCTTTATTGAGCCGTTACTGAAGTTAACTTTACTATATTTTACTTTCTTAATGCAGGTAATCAAAATTCAAAATTCCGCTTGTGCCCCACACTTCAGGTGGACGCTGATTCTTGAAACTTTCCTGGGAACCCGAGGCCTCTCTCCTCTTCTGCCTGTCTTCCTCCCAGTGGACGGCAAGGCTTTTCTTCATCCACGTGCACATCTCCTGTGCAGATAACAACTGGTTGTCACTGTGAAACAAATGCAGGTATTTTGTGATGCTGCTGGAGTTCCTGAGACTGGACATTCTCCTGCCATCACTCCATCCCAAGTAAATGGCTTCCATCTGTGGCTTCCCAGGTGATGCTACTGGTAAAGAATCTGCCTGTCAACGCAGGAGACACAGGTTTGATCCCTGGATTGAGAGGATCCCCTGGAGTAGGGAACGGCAACCCATTCCAGTATTCTTGCCTGGAGAATCCCATGACAAAGGAGCCTGGTGGGCTATAGTCCATGAGGTCCCAAAGAGTCAAGCATGACTGATGTGAGTGAGCATGCACGCACGTGATTGGCAGCGTGGCCAGGGTGAATGAGACTGTGAAATCACTGTGTTTACATTTACTAAAGTGGGCATGCTCAGGGAATTCATGGGGTTTCATTCCACTAATATTTCATTGGACAATTATTGCAATCTGTAATTTTAATTAAAAGTCTCCTGCACTGGTGTGCAGGCCTCAGGTCACAAGAGATTGCCTGAACAGGGACAAAAGAAAGTTCCGGTGGCTAATGGAATGTGCACGACACTAGTATTGTTTCTAATTACAGCACATTGGAAATGAGTTATGTACTGCTGTGGACTGGGTTTGCAAATAACCATCTCTATAGGTGTTCTCATCAAGAGACATCCTCTTGAATGCCATTTCTTCGAGTCTGGGTAGCGTCTTGGAGAAAAAGCCGCACTCTGTGCATAAACATCTTTCTTCAGTGTTACACCCATTCAGCCTTTAGTTTTGACTAGTTGATACGCTGTTTCAAATATACATTTTTGAAATTAGCTCTATCGTGAATAATGCATAGCCTAGGTCCAATTCCGTTCTCTCATTTAACATCCATTGATTCTTGCGACTTTTCTTTGAGGTTTGATGCTCATTTAATAACCTCTGGGGAGTTTTGTTCAGTATTATGTGTGTTCATTTCCTGAAAGCAATACACTTTGTAAAATGAGTTAAAAAATTAAAATTCAACCGATCTAATAAATGCAAAACTACATATACTATTTATGTGGAGAAAAGATTAACTACAAGAGACAAGTCCTATAATAGCACTTGTATCTTCTATGCCTTTAGCTCTATTTTAGCATTGAACAGAAACTTTAAAAAAGATAAAAGAGTAGCTAAACACACAACTTTTTTTTTTTTTTTTTACTATAATGAATGTGTGATTGCTGGTATTCTCATGTAGAAATGATACTGTTCTCTTTTTGTGGCCCAAAGAGGTTTTTCTGGCTCAGATGGTAAAGAATCTGCCTGCTTGCTATGTGGGAGACCCAGGTTTGATTCCTGGGTTGGGAAGATTGCCAGGAGAAGGGCATAGCTACTCATTGCAGTATTCTAGACTACAGAATTTCATGAACAGAGGAGCCCTGTGGGCTACAGTCCAAAGGGTCTCAAAGAGTCAGACATGACTGAGCAACTAACACATTTTTTTTTTTTTTCATCACAAAAGTTCCAGATTTTCAAAAAAGTTTGGGTCTGAAGACTCTCACTTCTGACTCAGATGGGAGACATGTGGTAGATCACAATTTTCACTGACAAGTAAAAAAAATCAATTAAAACATAAAATCCACCCTCGAAGGTATTTTAGAGTTTCTGCATCAACCAGGGCTTAACAGGTTACTACCAGGAAGTAAGCCAGCATTTTACAGCAGAGGTTTCCTTGAAGTATTTGCCAACTGTAGTGTCAGGGATATTTCTGAGAACCCAAAGTGCTGGGGCAGAAGGTGGTAAATAGGAAACAAAGAAATCCAGAGACTGACAATTTTATGATGTTTGAAAGAAAACTAATTAATATAAATGCAAAGTTTCAGGATCCCACTATGACTAAAGGGAAAGGTTAAAGGCAGGAGGAGACGGGAAGACAGAGGATGAGATGGTTGGATGCCATCACTGACTCAATGGCCATGAGTTTGGGTGAGCTCCGGGAGCTGGTAATGGGCAGGGAGGCCCAGTGTGCTGCAGTCCATGGGGTCACAAAGAGTCAGACATGACTGAGCGACTGAACTGAACTGATGCTTAAAGGATCAGAGAGCCTGACGCTTAACCTGTGCCCCCCTGGAACAAAGCCACACCAAGTCAGGGCTACGGATTTTAGGACAGTGTCTCTAAAACCTGGAATAGTTTTGTGCTTTCCAGAAGATAAAGATTAGCCATCAAGACCCATCAGAGAGGAAAAGCTGACCCATCAGAGAGGCAAGAACCATGAATGCAGATTGCAGTGGGATCACCCCATCAGGGAAACATATGCATTTTAAATTTCTATGCTCCCAAACATAGCTGCAAAATACGTAAGGCAAAAATTGATAGAACTGAGTCAAGAGAGACACAGCCACAATCATAATAGAAATCATATTATTTTCAAAGCAGGTTATATGCCTGACAAAGGATAAGTATAGATGTAGAAGTTCTGATCAAAATAGTAAACTACAGATTAACATATATGGGATGCTAAATCTTCAAATGTCAAAAATTTCTGAGAAAAGAGATTTATCAAAACTGACCTATAATTGGGTGATAAAGCATGGTCAAACTATTGAATTCATTCAGAATATGCTCTCTAGCCACATTGGAATTAAGCTATAAGGCAATAGTATAAAATAAGAAAATTTAAAATCCTGAAATTAGACAATAAATTGCTAAGTAAGTGACAGGCAAAATAATGAAAATTTGTAAGTCTTTTGAGAGGAATGCTAAAGAAAATAAGATGTAATAATTAGTAGGATGCAGATAAGTGATACTTAAAAGAAATTTTTATATCCTTAAAACATGTATCAGAAGGAAATCTGAATATAAGTATCCATCTTCAAAAATTAGGAAAAGAACAGCAAATTACGCCTAAATAAGATAGAGGGAAGAAAATAATAATTTAAGAACAATAATTAACAAAGTGAAAATATTATCACAATAGAGAAAATAAACAAACCAAAAGATCAAAACAATGTACTAGCCTTTACTTTAAAAAAAACTAATAAATTTATAATTTACCTGTGTCAGGAATAAAACATGGTGTAACACTATAAATACTTCAGATTTTAAAAAATGCTAAGAGGATGCAATAAACAAAGTTTATGTCAGTAATAAAGTTTATGTCAGATGGCATCACCGACTCAATGGCCATGAGTTTGAGTAAACTCTGGGAGCTGGTGATGGACAGGGAAGCCTGGCGTGCTGCAGTCCATGGGGTTGCAAAGAGTCGGACACGACTGAGTGACTGAACTGATGTCAGTAAACGTTAACTGAATAAATTCCTGGGAGATACAAATTACCAAGGCTAAAAAGGAAACAAATAAAAATTTAATTTCAGTAATTCCATTTCTACTAATTAAGTTGAACATGTGATTTAAAATCTCCTGGAAAGAAATTTTCAAGCCTAGTTGTATTTATTAATAAGATTGCACTGGAGACTGTAGACATTGGAATAGGTAAGAAAAGAGAAATTCATAAAAATGGAACAATGGTATAATTCTAAATTATTAGAATTTTTAAAAAATGAATTCACATGCTGATATATGGCAAAACAAATACAATATTGTAAAGCATTCACCAACCTATTAAAAATTAATAAGTTTAAATTAAAAAATGAACTCAGTAAATTTGCTGGATAAGATGTCACTATACAATGTTCATTGTTGTATATGTACCAGCAACACTGAAAGTTTTTAAATGATACTATTTAAATTTCCATTCGGAAAATCAAATTATGATTCAGTCAGTTCAGTTCAGTTCAGTCGCTCAGTCATGTCCAACTCTTTGTGACCCCATGAATCGCAGCACGCCAGGCCTCCCTGTCCATCACCAACTCCCGGAGTTCACTCAGACTCACGTCCATGGAGTCAGTGATGCCATCCAGCCATCTCATCCTCGGTCATCCCCTTCTCCTGCCCCCAATCCCTCCCAGCATCAAAGTCTTTTCCAATGAGTCAACTCTTCGCATGAGGTGGCCAAAGTACTGGAGCTTCAGCTTTAGCATCATTCCCTCCAAAGAAATCCCAGGGTTGATCTCCTTCAGAATGGACTAGTTGGATCTCCTTGCAGTCCAAGGGACTCTCAAGAGTCTTCTCCAACACCACAATTCAAAAGCATCAATTCTTCGGTGCTCAGCCTTCTTCACAGTCCAACTCTCACATCCATACATGACTACTGGAAAAACCATAGCCTTGACTAGACGGAGCTTAGTCGGCAAAGTAATGTCTCTGCATTTGAATATGCTATCTAGGTTGGTCATAACTTTTCTTTGAAGGAGTAAGCGTCTTTTAATTTTATGGCTGCAGTCACCATCTGCAGTGATTTTGGAGCCCCCAAAAATAAAGTCTGACACTGTCCACTGTTTCTCCACCTATTTTCCATGAAAGGTAGGCAAGAGCTCTGTAGTAAAAATTAAAAATGATTGTGAGAAATTAAGAAGGAATTAAGAAATGAAGGCGTCTACTGCATTCATGTGTCTGAAGAGCCAATATTATAGCCAGTTCCACAAGTAGGTCTACAGATTCTAGCTTTCTCTTAAAAAAGCATGCTGTTCAGATGGAAGTCAATCCCACCTTCACCTACAGGTACCTGCTGCTGCTGCTGCTGCTGCTAAGCCACTTCAGTCGACCCCACCGGGATCCCCCGTCCCTGGGATTCTCCAGGCAAGAACACTGGAGTGGGTTGCCATTTCCTTCTCCAATGCATGAAAGTGAAGTCGCTCAGTCGCGTCTGACTTGTAGCGACCCTATGGACTGAGGGAGGCTCAATAGTCTCTCCAGAAAATCAGCTTGCCTGTGCTGAAAGGTCTGTACAAGTACTGGCGCCTGGGCCATGAAACACACAAAAAGGAGCCAAAGCATGGCTGCAGCTCTCTGAACCTGGTTCCCTGCCTCCTGACTGGGGCGCTTTTACATTCACCCCTCACTTTGACAGGGCTTCCCTGATGGCCCAGTGGTAAAGTATATGCCTGCGATGCAAAAACTGAGGGTCCCACCCCTGGGTGGGGAAGAGCCCCTGGAGGAGAAATGGCAGCCCACTCCAGTGCGCTTGCCTGGAGAATCCCAGGGACAGGGAAGCCTGGTGGGCACAGTCCACGGGGTCACAGAGTCGGACACGACCTAGTGCTGAAACCATCATCACCACTCACCTTTGAGACACTCAAAGGTAAGATCTGTTTAACGTCAACACTGGTTTATGGCACACTATATGTTCTTTTAAGTAATAGCAATGGCTAACACTTACTATAGCATTTATTATGTATCAGACACTATTCTCAGTACCTTCAACATGTCAACTCATTTAGCTCTTCTGCAAACCATGAGGAACGGAGGAATACTGTTCACCACTTCACAGAGAGAGACTGAGGCAAGGACAGATGCACCCACTAGTTATCTGGGCAGCTCGGCACTGCATTCTGTATTCCTAACCACTCTGCCCTCTTCTCCTTCTTGATGGGAATTTTTAGCATCCTTTAAACAAAAACAAAGCAAAACAAAACCCACTTCTATAGTCAAAGATTTTCATTTTAGCATATTGGCTTAAAGGAGTTTGCTGGATGCTACAGATCTCATAAGCTGAATGAAGACTCAAAGCCTCTTACATCTCATGATTATAAAAACCATGTCTTTAACAGAAGCAGAATCTTAACTTTTAACTTGTTAAGGAGGATAGACAACCATAAAATCAACCCAAGTTGAATGAAATTATTCAGACTTAAGCAAAAGAGACAAAGGCACAGACTTGCTTCATGACATTTGCAACCAGACTTTGTTCTGCCAGAAGAGTGTTCAGCTTGATACAGCCAGAACCTGGCTTGCGATGAAGTTACAATGGGTGCACAGGGTTAAAACTTAACCCCTAAACTCTGTCTTTGTACATCTTTTCAGACTGATGAATACTATGAAAATATTTTGGTTAATAATTACAACGATTTAAAAGAAACAACTTCTGGAAAACTTCAAATTGGATCTGGAAAGAATTTGGCATTATCTATGCTATATTTGAGCTTCTCTGGTGGCTCAGATGGTAAAGCCTCTGCTAACAATGTGGGAGACCTGGGTTCAATCCCTGTGTCGGGAAGAACTCCTGCAGAAGGAATGGCAACCCACTCCAGTACTCTTGCCTGGAGAATCCCGTGGATGGAGGAATCTGGTCGGCTACGGTCCACGGGGTCACAAAGAGTTGGACACGACTGAGTGACTTCGCTTACTCACTCACTCCTGCTGTATTTTGTTTCTTCTGTGTGCTAAAGAAGAGGAAGGGAAATCTGGGTGAGAGAGAGAACACACGAGAAGAAGACAGAATGGGAGTCAGTGCAACACAGTGCGGCAGAGCTAGTGCGCGACTTGAAGGCCAAAGGAACGTCTTCAAGTTTCTTAAAACTGAAACAATTACTTTCCATTCATTGACTATCCATTAAATGTTAAAATGAGGGTTCATTAGACTATTTAAACTTTATCATTTGTATTTTCTTGTCTCAAAAAAAATGGAAAGTAAAGATTTTGTAGAAGTTTAGAAGCAATGTAACATTTTGTACGTCACTATTCTGGTGTGAGAGTGAAACTGCAAAGCTTATCTTTGCCCAAATTTCATTTCATTTTGTGTCATCATGAGATTAATAAAGAGAATCCTTCTATCTCTTGGAATGGGATTATATTACATACATAATAGTGATGGCTTTAATAATGCTATTGAGAGCAGTGAGGTTATTAAGGGCTTGATATATGCAGGTTAAGAGTTTTACATGGTTATTTATTTAATTCTTCCCCAAGCTGGGTAAGGTAAATAGTATTATGGCATGTGAAGATGGTGAATGACACAGCCAAGAAGTGAGCTGTTTAGATAAAGATCAGAAGCAGGGGATCTAGTTTGTATCAATAATTGTGACAGACAGAAGTAGCTTGATTGGATAGCTTTTATCTGAGGAATTCCATGACACATAAAGCTATAATTTTGATAGGAGGATGATTTGAAGGCAAACTGTAAAAGTCTTCATTCCAGGTAGAAGCACACACTGATATACTATGTTCAAGCTTCACAGAAGGCTTCAGATAAGAAAAGCAATTTTATTTTAAGTCAAAGCTATTCTTTGACAGAAAAGCAGAAAGTGTATTAAAGTGTTTGAAAACCAACTGCTCTTATTTGAGATTGGAATTTAAAGATACTTGGAAAATGTCTCTGAATTCTATTTTGTCTCAGTAATGATTGAGAATTAGTCATGAGTCCAATTTAAAAGACAAAGAATGAATGTTCTTTAGAGTCACAGACTCAAGTGAAAATCTGGGAGTAGTTGGCACTGGTCTGTGCCGCCAAGGATCAACAGTTTTCATCTGGTGGGCAAGTGACACTAAAATGAAAAAATAATAATCCCAGAGTTTCTCCCAGGCACCGCATGTAAATCCACAGATACAAGCAGAGCAAGCGAACTTGGTCTGATGGGAGATGGTCGGGAAAATCATTGCCAACAGCGAAGACACTGCCTCGCAGGGACGTGAGACTGAATGAGGGATGCCTGAGGTATTTTGCACAGTCCCTGGTCCACTTTGTTTTAATCCTCTAAGAGAGTTATTTGTATCAGTCTACTCTGGCTCAAAACAATACAAGAGGCCGTGGAAGGGAAAGTAGGGGTGCCCTGAAGACAAAGTGGTTCCTTTAGTGTTGTCCAGGGACTGTCTAGGGTGATTAGGTGGTGAAGTGAAGGGGAAGAGCAAGCTGACCTTGAGATCCTGTGCGGAGAGCCTGGGAGAAAGCAGCATCTCTTCTCTCATTAGACCTGCATTTCATGTAAGGTCTTTCAGCCAAGTCTTGATTCTTTTTTGTTGCAGAAATGAGTTAATTAAGGCTGAGGGTAGAGGGAAGCTAGAATTTATTTTCTCTTGGAAGCATTTCAAGGTTAACTTTAGACCCTACTTCAGTGAGCTCCAAATTTTCTCATTTTTATCTCTCAGTCTCTCCAAATTTTCCAACACATTTTGTTGCTCCTCTTAACACAATATTCTGTAATGATATCTATTGACATAGTAACATTCAGTTCAGTTCAGTCGCTCAGTCGTGTCCGACTCTTTGTGACCCCATGAACCTCAGCACGCCAGGCCTCCCTGTCCATCACCAACTACTGGAGTTCATTCAGACTCACGTCCATTGAGTCCGTGATGCCATCCAGCCATCTCATCCTCTGTCGTCCCCTTCTCCTCCTGCCCCCAATCCCTCCCAACATCAAAGTCTTTTCCAATGAGTCAACTCTTCGCATGAGGTGGCCAAAGCACTGGAGTTTCAGCTTTAGCATCATTCCTTCCAAAGAAATCCCAGGGCTGATCTCCTTCAGAATGGACTGGTTGGATCTCCTTGCAGTCCAAGGGACTCTCAAGAGTCTTCTCCAACACCACAGTTCAAACGCATCAACTCTTCGGCGCTCAGCCTTCTTCACAATCCAACTCTCCCATCCATACATGACCACAGGAAAAACCATAGCCTTGACTAGACGGACCTTAGTCGGCAAAGTTTTACATAAGTAAAACTGAAAACAAAAAAAAGGTAAATGAATTTTTCTTCATCTCCAAAGGTGAAATGTCAATATAGGTGCTCAAAAGAGACAGTAATTTTTACACTAATAACCCTAATTGACAAGTACTTCACAAAGCAGCTTTCACTTGGAAATCTCTTAACTCTGTGCTCCTGAGGAGTGCAGTACTGCCCATGGCACCTCAAATTCAGGGATTTGACACAGCTATTCCTAGCTGGTAAGTTCTTCAGAGAGCGAGCACTCATGGAAATGAAAATGAAACATTTCTATTTTGTACCCACATTCTAAGAATAATTTTAAGACAATATGAATAAAAACTCAAACCTAGTTAAACTGATTTTTTCAACATAATATCTCTTAAAAATCATAAATGAATAATTTCATTGAATTTATCATATTCAGTGTTGAATCATATTTCTAAAGGATTGAAAAACACTAAAAAAAGAATCATTTAAAAGTAGCTTGTTTCAAGGACATATGGTATAAACTCAAAACTTAATGTATTGAGGAAAAATGAAGTTATAGGATATAAAATTAAACATTAAATGTCATGATATAATTTAACAACTATGTGTATTTGATATGATTTCACAGCAAAAGTTGCACAAAAGTACAATATGCTTAATTGGTGAGAATTCTAGCTTGGATAGTTGACTTATGGAAGCTTTTCGAATATCTAAGATTTGCTTGTTTGGAACTGTTTCATGTGACTATATTTAAATGGGAACGTCCTTATGTGTATTTCATTACTTTATTTTCCATAGTTTGTTTTTTAGTAGTGTATTTTAATGTAGATGATTTGCTGTTTGGAAATTGCTTCTAAAAAATGAGATTTCATCCAACTCCTTCTAAATTTTACAAAATATCACCAAGGTGGTATCCTCACGGATCCTATGGGAAATAGTAACATTTTGATCTTCCTTGTGTTAATTATCACTTGAAAGCTGATGAAATAAAACTCACATGTTAAGGCAAGACAAGGGATACAATTCTTCTCTGCCCATTTGGGCCTCCACTCTCCCCTCGAGTCTGTACTATGTGTCTGCATTTTGCATTAACCAGACCTCCCCAGTGCCAGAAATACTGGCTCAGCCATAGAGATCAATTTTTCTCCTTCTGTGTCAGGCATATAACTCCTTAGATGATAACATTTCTTTCTCAACCCTCTAAGGGGTCACCCACCACTAGCTTTGAACCTGCAGACATCTTTGGTGAAGTTTATGTCCAGTGCCAAAGCATCGCTTCCTTTAAAGATGGAGATTGGTGCAGAGCAGAGGGGTCAGACAACTCGGGGAGAGGCTGGACCCCACCTGTTGGAACTTCTTAGCTTAACTACTTACTTATGATCGTATTAGTGATACTAGCTGTATTACTTGAATTCTGCATGCTTTACAATTTAATGGTTCTTGCATTACCAAACGAGTGACTGATCCTCCAGTAAAAGGAATCATGATTCAGTAAAGTTCAGTCGCACAGTTGTGTCCGACTCTTTATGACCCCATGAATCACAGCACGCCAGGCCTCCCTGTCCATCACCATCTCCCGGAGTTCACTCAGACTCACGTCCATGGAGTCAGTGATGCCATCCAGCCATCTCATCCTCTATCGTCCCCTTCTCCTCCTGCCCCCAATCCCTCCCAGCATCAATGAGTCAGCTCTTCACATGAGGTGGCCAAAGTACTGTAGTTTCAGCTTTAGCATCATTCCCTCCAAAGAAATCCCAGGGCTGATCTCCTTCAGAGTGGACTGGTTGGATCTCCTTGCAGTCCAAGGGACTCTCAAGAGTCTTCTCCAACACCACAGTTCAAAAGCATCAATTCTTCGGTGCTCAGCGTTCTTCACAGTNGTACTGAGCCCATCTTTGCATGAAATGTTCCCTTGGTATCTCTAATTTTCTTGAAGAGATCTCTAGTCTTTCCCATTCTGTTCTTTCCCTCTATTTCTTTGCATTGATCACTGAAGGAGGCTTTCTTATCTCTTCTTGCTCTTCTTTGGAACTCTGCATTCAGATGCTTATATCTTTCCTTTCCTTCTTTGCTTTTCACTTCTCTTCTTTTCACAGCTATTTGTAAGGCCTCCCCAGACAGCCATTTTGCTTTTTTGCATTTCTTTTCCATGGGCATGGTCTTGATCCCTGTCTCCTGTACAATGTCACGAACCTCAGTCCAGAGTTCATCAGGCACTCTATCTATCATATCTAGGCCCTTAAATCTATTTCTCACTTCCACTGTATTATCGTAAGGGATTTGATTGAGGTCATACCTGAATGGTCTAGCGGTTTTCCCTACTTTCTTCAATATCAGTCTGAATTTGGCAACAAGGAGTTCATGATCTGAGCCACAGTCAGCTCCTGGTCTTGTTTTTGTTGACTGTATAGAGCTTCTCCATCTTTTGCTGCAAAGAATATAATCAATCTGTTTTCAGTATTGACCATCTGGTGATGTCCATGTGTAGAGTCTTCTCTTGTGTTGTTGGAAGAGGGTGTTTGCTATGACCAGTGCATTTTCTGGGCAAAACTCTATTAGTCCTTGCCCTGCTTCATTCCGCATTCCAAGGCCAAATTTGCCTGTTACTCCAGGTGTTTCTTGACTTCCTACTTTTGCATTCCAGTCCCCTATAATGAAAAGGACATCTTTTTTGGGTGTTAGTTCTAAAAGGTCTTGTAGGTCTTCATAGAACCGTTCAACTTCAGCTTCTTCAGCATCACAGGTTGGGGCATAGACTTGGATTACCATGATATTGAATGGTTTGCCTTGGAAACGAATAGAGATCATTCTGTCGTTTTTGAGATTGCATCCAAGTACTGCATTTCGGACTCTTTTGTTGACCATGATCGCTATTCCATTTCTTCTGAGGGATTCCTGCCTGCAGTAGTAGACATAATGGTCATCTGAGTTAAATTCACCCATTCTAGTCCATTTCAGTTCTCTGATTCCTAGAACGTCTATGTTCACTCTTGCCATCTCTTGTTTGACCACTTCCAATTTGCCTTGATTCATGGACCTGACATTCCAGGTTCCTATGCAAATTGCTCTTCACAGCATCGGACCTTGCTTCTATCACCAGTCACATCCACAGCTGGGTATTGTTTTTGCTTTGGCTCCATCCCTTCATTCTTTCTGGAGTTACTTCTCCACTGATCTCCAGTAGCATATTGGACACCTACTGACCTGAGGAGTTCCTCTTTCAGTATCTTATCATTTTGCCTTTTCATACTGTTCATGAGGTTCTCAAGGCAAGAATACTGAAGTGGTTTGCCATCCCCTTCTCCAGTGGACCACATTCTGTCAGACCTCTCCATCATGACCCACCCGTCTTGGGTTGCCCCACGGGCATGGCTTAGTTTCATTGAGTTAGACAAGGCTGTGGTCCTAGTGTGATTTGATTGACTAGTTTTCTGTGAGTATGGTTTCAGTGTGTCTGCCCTCTGATGCCCTCTTGTAACACCTACCATCTTACTTGGGTTTCTGTTACCTTGGGCATGGGGTATCTCTTCACGGCTGCTCCAGCAAGGCACAGCCGCTGCTCCTTACCTTGGATGAAGGGTATCTCCTCACCGCCTCCCTTCCTGACCTTCAATGTGGGATAGCTCCTCTAGGCCCTCTTGCACCCACGCAACCACCGCTCCTTGGACATGGTGTGGCTCTTCCCGGCCGCCGCCCTGAATGATGATTAGGTAAGTTGAAACGATTGATCAAATATATAGTCCTATAAGGTCAATGATTGTAATAGTGTAACTCTAGCTATGGAAAGAAGCAACAATAGGGAACCATTTCCTGGACCTAGCAGACAAATATGCCATACTGATTTCCTTTCTCTGTCCTTGTGGAGGTGGCTTTGAGAGACAACCAGAGGTCTCCTTTCCCCAGAAAGAGTTTACACTCAATGTCTGTCTGGATGCAGGACCATAGGAATCCTTCCACTTTCCTGCAGCATCTTCTGGTTTATTGTGGGGAATTCCACTATGGCCATTTATGAAAGCTTGTTCAGTAAACAATGCACCTTCAACAAGTAAGTCAAGCACCACTTTATTCAATGGCATCTCTGTTTTTGTGTTTTCAATTAAAATTTTTTTTTTGCCTGGTTCTTAGAATTTATCTTCAATAGATTATCTTGGAAGGGCATATTTGTTGAGTATTTCTGACCCCATGCATTTCTGGGGAAAAGCTTTCTGTTGCTTTTCACTTGGGTAACAGCAGAATTGAAAACATTCCTACATCATGAACTTTTTCTGAGAAACCTCTGTCTGGCAAGTCTGAAGATCTCGTCTTGCATTTCATCTTGTAAAAAATGTCTTTTCCTTTTCTATTTGGAGAGAAGCTTGTTTGTTTTTTCCTGGGTGTTTGTAACACTTTTTTTCTCCATACTTATAAACCATAAAATGTGCCAGAAAAGGAAGACACACAGCTTTCTTCTCGATTCAGATAAAGATCAAAACTCCTCTCCATTCCTCTTGCCTTTTCGCATCTCTGAAGCATTTTCTTTAGTAATTTATGTGATTATTGCTTTTTCCAAATTGCCCTGAATTCCTCGGGAACACTTCTTATCCTTAAGTGGAATCTCGCCTCTCTTTCTTCCTGAACTGTGAGAGAGCTTTACAAATCTTCTCATAACCTCAGCTGGGTTCTCCAAAGTCTGTTTTGCTCCCAGCTGCTGTTTATTTGGACTATAATTCACATTTTAGTTTCTCATCGTACCCATTTTCCTCTTCATCTTGAACATCACTTCCTACTGTTTTTACATCTGGTTAGTCCTTGAGTGTAAATAGATGAAGTCTTCGTTTTCAGTCACAATTGTACTCATTTGAGTTGCTGCCAAAAGCAGATCCTCAGACAGGGACTGATGTGCAGGAAGTAGCTTGGGGAGGTGGTGGCTACCTGCCAGGGGTGTGGGGAGGTGAGTGAGGAAGGCAGGCAGTCTTGTGGACATCCACCCCTAAGCCAAGTGGGGGACGAGGGAGCGGGGTCAGTCATCTAGAGGATGGGTCCCAAGAGTGGTTAGTGCTCTGGAACTTAGGTCTGCCCCAGGGGTGGACACGGTGTCTTCAGGATCAGATGGAGGCTGGGGCAGAAAGATGTGTGCACCGAGAAGGTGAGGCTAGGGGAAGATGACCTCTTGCCCCTGTCTTAAGAAGACAACCTCTCCATCTGGGTCATAGCAGATTCCCCTGGAAAGGCCTTCCCTTCAATTTCATCTATTGTGAAATTTAAAAGTGCAATGAAATGTGGTTATAACTATTTTATAAACTCTGGAAATATGAGGTTCGTCACTGATGTTGTGACTGACTCATTTCTTTTTATTAAATACTCTACTGTAAATGGGGCTTCCCCAGTGGCTCAGTGGTAAAGCATCTGCCTGCAATGCAGGAGACGCAGCAGATGTGGTTTTGATCCCTGGGTTGAGGGATCCCCTGGAGGAGGAAATGGCAATTCACTCCAGTATTCTTGCCTGGGCAATCCCATGGACAGAGGAGCCTGGTGGGCTACAGTCCATGGGGTTGCGAAGAGTTAGACACGACTGAGCACTTACTGTAATTGGGTGCATTCTACTTTTAAAAAGCATCACACATGAATATAAAGGAAAGTATACACATCAGTGATGTCCATAAGTTAAACACACCTGGGTAACTACCATCCAGATAAGGAAACCATGAACTTCATTCCAGAAACCTCCCTGTCCTCCCTTCCAGTCTCTGATGGCCCTCCCACCCTTCTTGCCCCATCAGCATAGAGTGAGGGGCTTGACTTATTGCTTTATACAGATGGCTACACTGTGTGTACTCTTTAGTGTCTGGCTTCTTTCTGTAATGTTATGTTTTATTCATAGAGTTGCATGTAGTTGAACCTTGTTTATTTCCAGTCCTGCATAATGTTCCAATAAGTGTATGTAGCACAATTTCTCTACCTAGTCTCTGACTGATGACTATCTGGATAGCTGCCAGCTTTGATCTATCATGAGAAATATTGTTGTGAAGATTCTAATTCGTGACTTTTGGTGAGGGTGTATGCAGGAAGTTCTGTTGGATATAAAGACCTCGGAGTGCAGTTGCTGGGTTAGAGTGTAGCTGTAAACTTAGTTTACCTAAAACTGCTAGGTTTTTCCAACACAGTTGTGTCACTTGGCCCTCACTGGAGGAATATATGAGAGTTCTGGTTACTCCATGTCTTTGCCAACATGGGTACTTATATCTATTTATTTTAGCCATTCTGTTGGTTATGCATCCTATAGCACTTTGGCCTTAATTTGCATTTCCATGATTGATGATGAAAGAAAAAACAAGACCTCCCCATTGCAGAAATACCTGCTCAAATGTAAGGATCAATTTTTATCTTTCTGGCATCAACTATATGGCTCCATAGAAGATAACACTCCTTTCTCAATCCTATAAGGGGTCATGATCACCCACCAATAGCCTTGTACCTACAGACATTTTTGGTGGACTTTAATGGCAAATGCCAACACCTCAACTTTCTTTAAAAACAGGGACTGGTGCAGAGCACATGGGCTGGACAACCTGGGCAGACACGGGGTCCCACCTAATGGAAGTTCTTAGCTTAAATACTTACTTAGGACCTTATTAGTGTTACCAGCTATATTGCTTGTTTTCTGCCTCTTTCACAAGATGATTGGTTCTTGCATTACCTAATAGGTGACCGAGCCTCAGATAAAATGAATGATGATTATGGTGACTTGAAATGATTGATCAACTATATAGCCTCATAAGATCAGTGATTGTAACAGTGTAATCTAGATAAGGGAAGAAGCAGCAAGAGGCTGCTGGACCATATTTCCTGGACCACAGCAGATGAGTAAGGCAGGTGGTCCACAGGCTTTGGGCTGCTGTCAGCAGAGCCTCTCAACAAAACCCTCATCTGACCTGGAGATGGGCATTCATAGTACCTTGGGGCAAATGAGTCCTGAAAGGCCTCCCAAACCTCAGTTGAGATCAAAATCAAAAGGAAATGGATTGCAAACTAAAGAATGCCGCCCACCATCCAGTTCTAGAAGAATTAAGTCTTTGACCACTGCAGTTGCCGACCTTCACAGCACCCTGAAAGGAAGCCAGGACAAAGGCCAGGATGAGGCCACTGGGCTCTGGGGGAACCAGCAGAACCAGACCTCAGACAAGTTAGATATTCTCAGGAGAAGAATTTTATGAACCTGGATTCTTACATCTTCCCATACCTACAAAAGCGCCAGAACCATTTACTCTCTGTTCCTGTGACTAGCAGCAACCTTCTACTGAGACGCATGTGTGATTGCACTTCCTCTCTTCTCCAAAATCACATATACGCTGGTCTCCACCTTACCTCTTGGCAACAGTCCTCGGAGATCTCTGAGAGACTGTCTCTCAGGTTACAATGTTCAGTTTGGCTGGTATAAAAATTTCCATTTTTTTCTTTGATTGACTATTGATTACTTTTTTGTTGACACCGATAAAATTGCCTACCTTTTCAGTTGCTTATTGGCCATTTGGAGGTCCTCTTTTGTGAAGAATTTGTTTTGTTTTTTAACTCACTTTTTTCTCTTGGGCTGCCTGTATTTTTTGCTTTTTCAATCGACTTGCAGGAGCTCCTTATGTATTTTAGATGTAAATCCTTTGTCAGACATTTGTACTGTGAATATGCCTTGCCTTTTCACTCTCATAATGGTGTCTTTTGAAGAATAGAGTTTCTTAATTTTAACATGAAGCCACTTATCATTTTTTCATCTATTGTTATTACTTATGTACTGTTTAAAATTTTTTTTTCCTAGTTCAGTATCGCCAAAACCTCCCTGTATTTTCCCTAGAAGCTTTATTTTTAATCTCTCCCAATGAGATGTGAAATCTATCAGAAACTGGGTTTTGTGGATGGCGTTCAAATCCATTTCGTCTCTCACGCAGGTAGCCTGGGAACCCAGCACTGTTTGCTGGAGAGAACTTTCCCCACCTCACTGCCTTTCAGAAGTGCTTTTGTTTTGAATCAGACATGTGCATGGGTTTGTTCTCTTGGTCAATTGATCTATTCTGAATTTTCCAAATAAAAAATGATTTTTTTTTTGGTCCATCCATTCATTGCACAGATACAAGTTTATGAAGAAAGAGGAATTTTCTGTAATGGAGAAGAAATGGAATTGGATTTGAGGTCTGTTGGCGGTACTTTGACTTCCTAGAAAGTGGAAATAACTCAGTTTTGAAGAATGTTGCTATTTTTACCTCCTGAGAATCTGTGACAAGGTCCTAACTGACAGAAAAGAAGTGGGGCAGAGGGATGCATCTGTCTGTCTGCACATTTATTTTGGGACAATGACTGGTACGGCCCAGAGGATGAGTATAACTTGTCCACAGGCTGCATCCACTTCTCACCGTCTCAGACAATGAGATGCTCTTATTCATCTAACTGATGGGTGAAATGAAGTCGCTCAGTTGTGTCCAACTCTTTGCTACCCCATGGACTGTAGCCTACCAGGCTCCTCAGTCCATGGGATTCTCCAGGCAAGAGTATTGGAGTGGATTGCCATTTCCTTCTCCAGGGGATCTTCCCGGCCCAGGGATTGAACCCGGGTCTCCCGCATTGTGGGCAGACGCTTTACTGTCTGAGCCACCAGGGAAGGGAGCTAATGGGTAGTGATGGGCAAAAGAGCCTGTGCGCTGATTACTTTTCAGCAAATGTGTCCCACCTGGATTACATCAGGAAAATGAGAAACAGAACAGCCAGGCCCTGTGTTCGCCAGGAGGGGAAAAGAGGGCAGTAGAATCCAGAGGCCTGAGGTGATTTCCAACCGTATATCGCTGGAGGCATTCTAAGGGGCCATAAAAGTGTTTTTACAGACTGCTAAAAATTTCCTCCAGAATGTTCATCTTAACTTAATGACGCTGGTGAAGGTGCTGCTTGTATCTGCTTTTTTTTGACTAACAACCACCAGGAATTTCTGAGAAAGTGTAGAAATCATGACGCTTAGAACATGGTACTCATTAAGAGTATATACAATCCTAGAGTCAACTTAGATGATTTTAAAGTGATATTTTAATAAATTGATTTATGTTTATTTTTAAAAAAAGCCCTAAAGCCACGATTCTTACTCTACAGCCTGTAGGCCGTTACTTAGGTTTAATTAGATATGACATTTATGATCAGTTGGCAAATATAATGAGCGTTTGGTAAAGCAGGAAGGTTAAGCTATTAGAAATATGGTCGTTATTTTTTTATAGAAATCTGTGCCTTTTCGGTGAGCTCTCTCTGTCTGTGGTATACATGTTGGATGTTTTCAACTGACTTCGGAAAACGTGAAAGGATTCTCAGAGAGCAAAGGACAATCCTTGTGTTCCCAGACTGAAGTAAGGAACAGATGCCAGGAGCTGAATGAGAGCACAGGGCTGACTGAACGGAAGAGGAAGCCTTTAAATCTTATTTTTAAATGAGGCACAACACAGAATAGGGCACTTGTTTAAAGAAAATCAGAGCCTGCAGCGGCAGGAGCCGGTGTGCAGAGCCAGGGCGCCTCAGAGAACTCGGCGACTGGGGAGGGTCTTAACGAGGACCTCAGCCTGTTCGGTAATCAGCGGGACCCGGGCTCGCCTGAGAAGGAGGATCTGGGACCCGAAATGATTTTTAGAAAATCTCACCTCAAGGGCTAATCAGCAGTGAGTGAATTTGCAGAATACTGCTTAGACATGAAAATACTCAGATGTTCCTTTTCTTAAGAAATGTTGTAGACGTTCTTTCCTCTTTCCCTTTGACATGGAAGAGAGGAATTCTCAAAAACTGGCTTTGTACATGTCGGTGCCATCTTTCCAGGGGAAGCCGGGGTAACTGGTAGGTGGGCGTAGCTGCCAGGTGTCTCTCAAAGCTCACTGGGTTGGGGGTGGGGCTTTTGTGCTCTTTTTAACTCAAAAGAGGGCTTCCCAGGTGGCTCAGCGGTAAAGATTCTGCCTGTAGTGCAGGAGTGGAGAAAGTGATGGCACCCCACTCCAGTACTCTTGCCTGGAAAATCCCATGGATGGAGGAGCCTGGTGGGCTGCAGTCCGTGGGGTAGCCAAGAGTTGGACACAACTGAGCGACTTCATTTTCACTTTTCACTTTCATGCATTGGAGAAGGAAATGGCAACCCACTCCAGTGTTCTTGCCTGGAGAATCCCAGGGACGGGGGAGCCTGGTGGGCTGCTGTCTGTGGGGTCGAACAGAGTCGGGCACGACTGAAGCGACTTAGCAGCAGCAGCAGCAGCAGCAGTGCAGGAGACCAGGGTTCCACCCCTGGGTCGGGAAGATCCCCTGGAGAAGGAAATGCAATCCCCTCCAGTACTCTTGCCTGGAGAATCCCATGGACAGAGCCTGGTGGGCTGCCGTCTGTGGGGTCGCACAGAGTCGGACACGACTGCCCCACTATCACTTTCAGTTCACTTGAGTCAAAAGGGAGGCATGTGACTCAGTGCTCACTCAAGGAGGGAACTGACAAAGCAGGGATGGTCTGGTTCTCAAACAGGAGCTCAAGGCCTCCATCATCTTGCCAGTTTCCTCAATTTGTATTTTTAGGGAATATGTAAAATATGGCCATTTTAGGGCTTCCCAGGTGGCCCTAGTGGTAAAGAACATGCCTGCTAGGGCAGGAGACATGAGACACAGGTTTGATCCTTGGAGCCAGAAGATCCTCTGGAAGAGGGAATGGCACCCACTCCAGTGTTCTTGCCTCGAGAATCCCATGGACAGAGGAGCCCGGTGGGCTACGGTCCATAGGGTCACAAAGAGTTGGATACGACTGAAGCAACTTAGTATGCAGTCACGCATGGAGATTTTATGCACGCCTTTGCAGTGGTTTTGTGTAAAGTTAAATCTACTTTTGCTTGTCTCCCTACCTGTACCTGTAAGGCACCTGGTGGGGGTGGGGGCGGGGGGTGACGGCCTTGCACTTCCCATTCTGTGCCAGGCGGGCAGAGAGCAGCTTGGCGCTCCACAGGGCAGTGAACCGCGCAGGCAGGCCCTCCCTTTCTTAGAGGAGTCAGATAATACAATGAGGAAAGCTCTAAATGGAGAAAGGAGGCTTTGACGGAGCGCCGGGGCTGTGCTGCGGCGCCCAATCCCGCCCCAAGGATGGACGGGACTGGGGGACCGTCCGCTCCCCTCGGAGGGGCTGGTGCCAAAGTGCCCGCCGAGGCTGGAGGTCTCTGCCAAGGCCCAGTCCCGTGCATAATGGGGGTGTTTGTCTTTGGAAAA
>SJYQ01104731.1:157316-183858 GCA_006410935.1 Redunca redunca
CCACCAGGCTCCTTCTCGAATTTATAGAAAAATAGACTGCGATGAAGCAGGCACATTCATTCATCTGAGAGAAGGAACCCCACTTTCTCAGCTAAGAGTTTAGGGCTTGTGCATTTACAGACTATCAGGTTAGGTTGGCTGCTGGTGATTTTTCTTCCCCTTCACAATCTGGCTCCACTGCTGCACTTTGTTTCAGGAAAGAGCCTGACAGGTTTTGGATCTCAGCAAATCAGAAGGATGCCTTGTCATCAAAAGAGGAGGCTCACCACCCTGTGGAGGAAGCCGCAACCCCAGGGGGCCTGCTCAGTTGAGAGAGAAGTTACAGTTTTTCTAACTTCAACCTGGAACTTCCTCCTGTCAGTAAAACCTTTTTTAAAAAAGACTTCCTTTTGTGATATTGGAAAAGTTACTTCTCTGAGATTCAGGTTTTCTATCTGGTGAACACTTCTTACTTGCAAAGCTTGGAATAGCTATTAACATTTCTTATGATCTCTGAATTCTAAAAGATAAGCTGATATGCACACACTTCCAAGTTATGACTGAAAATATGTAAACTTGTCCTGTTTGTATGCTAATGCTAATAGCTGTTCACCATTTACTGAGAATTGCATCTTAGGCATAGTGCTGCTTCTTTAAATACCATGTCCTTTCCTCTCTCTAGCATTTCTAAGTGTGTGACTCTTTGGGCCCCCAGGGACTGTAGCCCACCAGGCTCCTCTGTCCATGGGATTCTCCAGGAAACAATACTGGAGCGGGTTGCCATTTCCTCCTCCAGGGGCTCTTCCTGACCCAGGGATCAGACCTGCATCTCCCGCATTGGCAGGTGGATTCTTTACCACTGAGCCACTGGGAAGCCCCATAGCACACCTAGGGGGCAGATATTATAATTGCCATTCACGGGCAAGAAAGCTGGAGCCCTAACATTTATATACCCCGCACCTGTCCATATAGTATGTGGCAGATTGAATCTTGAGATTCAAGTCTTAAGATTCCAGAGCTTGCCCCACTTCTTACAATATCGTGCTCACTGAAAGTTCCTATACCCCATCTGTTCCTAGAGTTTGCATGGCTTACCTCTGCAAGGGGTAGTCTATGATGGCAGGCACAATTTTAAAAGCTCACACACTGTGGGCACATATATATATGGGTGTGACAGTGAAAGTGTTAGTCACTCTGTTGCGTCCGACTCTTTGCGACTCCATGAACCATAGTCCCCCAGGTTCCTCTGTCCATGGAATTCTCCAGGCAAGAATACTGGAGTGGACTGCCATTTCCTTCTCCAGGGATCTTCCCGACCCAGTGATGGAACCCAGGTCTCTCGCATTGCAGGAGATTCTTTACCGTTTGAGCCACCAGGGAAACCATATATGTATATATATACACACACACACACACACACACATATATATATACACACACATTGTTGCATGATTATATATACATGGTTATACATATACATACATATATATATATAATTCGTTTGCCACAAAGAAGAAGATGCACCTGTAGCTTGTTTCAAGAGTGAGATTCCTGCACCATGATTAACAGCTCCAACCAGCCTTGTAGTTCACCTCAGCAAACTGAGGGAGTGAGGATTTTTGTCTTTTTTTCTGTCCAAATGGTGGCACAAGAATGTTCCTCAGGAATCTCTGTCTTGAGTAATAAACTCCCTTCTTTTGAAATCCCAGGTCTTGTGCCCAGAGTGGACAGATTCCCCAATAAAGATGGAAGCGTCAACTCTGAAGCAAGGATACTTGGTAAAATGTTTTTAAAACTGACGAGAAAAAGCAGCTCGAAGCGGCCCAGCAAGTTCAGAGAAAGTCCACGCTGGAGGGTCGCGCAGAGGCGGCGAGAACTCAGCACGGCTGACAGCATGCTGCAGTGAGCAGAGCAAGGCTCTTGGTGAGTTTTAACAGTTTTCTGGCCCTTTTTTGCATTTTCTTGATTCACTGTGTACCATTAAACTTTTGATGATGCTTTGTTTCTTTTATGAACCAGGCATTAAATTCAAATTACATCTTGAATGCGATTTACTCAGTGCACAACTCATGGTGGGAATATCTCATTATCCCAGCTCATATTTCTAATGTAGATGAATGACCCATGCTGAATGGCAAGTTCAAAAAAGACCCGATCCTGTAGATTCTGTCACCCCAAAATACCCTGTGTCAAAGTTGTTTTTGATTTTAATGTATTTCTCATTGCTGGGCAGTTTGGGGAAAGGACTTGAAAAATATTAATGTGTCTGCACATTTCCCAGTGTAATAAAACTGGTAGAGACTCTGTTCAGCCCCAAGCCATAATTTAATATTTCACTGTTGATTACTGACACCACAGCTTCAGTGGAGCTTGTGGTATCACATGGGGTATAAATGGTGTTTCAAGCTTCTGCCAGAAATTCCTGTAAACCCCTACTCCCCTTGCACCAAATCTCCAGCTGGGTGGTCTGTCACACCCCTCCACTTGTTTCCTTGCTGGATTGTCAGGGAGAAGACAAATCAGAGTGGAAGTAGGAAGACTTTATTTGCCATTAATTTAAAAGGAAGTTCACTCCATTTTCTTTATCAGCAGATAAACATTTTGCAACCTTTTTAGTGCAAAGGCCATCTTCTCACTGGAAGTTCTCATGAGATTCTTACAAGCCCTCTACACTTGAACAGAGGGTTTATTATGAATTTTTTAAAAAATTGTCACCCTCTTATATTCCTCTCTGGGTGAGATTAAGATTTATTTTCTCTAAGAATATAAAGGTTTAATAGATAAAATGGAAAGATAGTATTTTTTAAAATGATAGCAATAATTTATAATTTGAAGAGATTAGAATAATTTGGGCTTAAAAAAAGCTAAAAATTAAAACTGATATTTTCATATCAGTGTTGGTGGTGTCTTAGGTCACCTGTACATTTGTTTCATTATGTATATCCATTATGAAGTAAGACACTACTAAAATTCTTGGGCCTATTCTATTTCACACTCAGCACACATTAATGATTTTATACCTGAAACTGTTTAGTTGCCATAAGTTGCCAATAGTCCAGAAGTTGCCAATAACCGCATGACAATTTTGAATAAAAAAGATGTAGCTTTTAATTTTATATGTCAAGGGTGAAGATTAGTCTTTTGCCTCACAGGTCCTGAGAGTCCATGGGGGTGGGAGGGGTAAGAAGCAAATGAAATCAGGAAGAAAACTGTGTTGAATGTGGGATGAGCTTAATAATTTATGTTTTGAATGCTTCCAGATTTGAACCTTGGTTATAGCTCATCTTTTTATTGTTCCATGGATCTCTTCATCCAACACCCATTTATGGATGTCTGTGGGGTGGCAACAACGGGTCTCAGTATTGGAACCCAGAATTAACCAACAGGTAAGGCTAAGGGCGGGCTTCCCAGGTGGCACAGTGTGAAAGAATCCACCTGCCACCGCAAGAAACACAGGTTCTAGCCCCGAGTCAGAAAATTCCCCTGGAGAAGGAAATGACACCCCGCCCTAGTACTCTTGCCTGAGAAGTCCCAGGGACACAGGAGCCTGGTGGCTACAGCTCACCAGGACACAGCTTAGTGACTAAACAACAGCAGCAGCAACAGCACGACCAAGGCTGCAGCCAAGTCTGCCCAGAACTCCCTGCCCAACTGCAAGGAGTGAAGGTGCAACCGAAAAGTTAGGGATAAGAGTTCACAAAAAGTCTTGCCTACTTCTGAAACCAACAGCAAATTTGGGGGTTCCCTAGAGCACCCTCGCATTCAGTAGTTTGAAAAGATTCACGGGACTCATTGGAACCTGTTGTGCTCATGGCGATGTTTATTATAAGAACTGGTATGTTAAAATCAGCCCAAGGAAAGGATGCACAGGGCAGTTAAGTGAGGTTCCAAATGCAAAGCTTCCATTGTCCTCAGGATGTGTGGCTTCCTGCATGGGCTTCTGACAATACACCTGGGAGGCTGGCAACCGGGAAGGACACCTGAGCTTTACTGTCCAGGGTTTTCAATGGGGCTTCATTATGTGGGCATGATTGACTGACCAGTTGCCAGTATGATTAAACTCAGTCTCCAGCATCTCTCCTTTTTGGTGGAGGTTTGAGGTGCCAGCATTGGCTTCCCCGATGGCTCAACCAAGAAAGAGTCTGCCTGCAGTGAAGGAGACACAGAAGATGCAGGTTCGATCCCTGTGTTGGGAGGATCCCCTGGAGGAGGAAATGGCCAGCCACTCCAGTATTCTTGCCTGGAGATTTCCATGGACAGAGGAGCTTTGTGGGCTTCAGTCCGTGGAGTTGCAAAGAGTCAGGCACAACTGAGTATGCAGGCAGAACTACAACTTGATTGCTCTCTCTGAGGGGCCAGCAAGAGCTACCTTAGTAGCATAAAATAAAGTAGCAGACCAAGGGGTCCCTCTGAATGACTAAGACATTTCTATCACTCAAGAATTTGGAAGGGATTAGAGGTTACTGCCAAGGGACTGGGTAGTAAGACCAGGCCTTTCTTTGTTTCTTTCACCTGGCTGCCGAGACCTCAATAAACAAATCAAAGTTGCCACTCACATAAGTCCCCACTTTGCTGGAGACACACAGTAAGTCAAGCAGGAAAAATATGTTGTACCTCTGGACACATCAGTGGTTAAAGGGAAAAACAGAGAAGGGAGAGGGGGCAGAGAATATTGAGGTGGTGAATGGTGACATTTAGATCCAAGACAGCCCTCCATGAGAAGAAAATATCTGACAAATACCTGGAGAGGGTGCAGAGGAGAGCCAGCTGGACCTCAGACACCAGAGAAAGCACATTCCAGGCCAGGAGGATAGCCTTGAAAAGCACTGAGGCAGAAACGTGCCTGTGTTTTCTGGGAACAGCACCAGAGAGATGGGGTGAGAAGGAGGGTCTGGAAACAAAGTCAGATGTGTGGAAGCAAAATTGTGGAGTCTCACAGGCCATTGTCATTTGGTCCAAGTGATACGGGAAACTACAAGAGGGCTTTAAGAAGTGGGACACTCCAAGATACATGCACCCATTGATCACCGCAGCATAGTTTACAATAGCCAGGCCATGCAGGCAACCTAAATGCCCATCGACTGATACATGGATAAAGTTGTGGTACATATATTCAAAGGACTATTACTCAGCCACGAACAAGAATGAAATCGTGACATTTGCAGCAACATGGATGGATCGAGAAGTGATCATACTAAGTGAAGTAAGTAAGAAAGACATATAATATTGCTTATGTGTGGAATCTTAAAAAAAAAATAATACAGGTGAACTTATTTACAAAACAGAAACAGACTCACAAACTTAGAAAACAAAATCACGGTTACCAAAGAGGAAAGATGGGGGACGGGATAAATTAGGAGTTTGGGATTAACATATATACCCGCTATACACAATAATCAGCAAAGACCTACTGTGCAGCACATGGAACCATACTCAATTCTCCATATGATCTAAATGGGAAAAGAATTTGAAAAAGGATAGAAATATAACCACTGAACCAGTGAAGTCACTCAGTTGTGTCCAACTCTTTGTGGTCCCATGGACTGTAGCCTACCAGGCTCCTCCATCCATGGAATTTTCCAGGCAAGAGTACTGGCGTGGGCTGCCATTTCCTTCTCCAGGGGATCTCCCCAAGCTAGGGACTGTGCCCAGGTCCCCTGCATCGTAAGCAGATGCCTTACTATCTGAGCCACAAGGGAAGCCCCAAGAAGTACATACGTGTGTAACTAAATTATTTTTCTGTACACCTGAAACTAACACAACATTGCAAGTCAAATGTACTCCAATATAAAAAAGTAAATTAAAAAAAGAAAAATGTGACTATGAATGAAAAAAGTATAATGAATCATGACCCTTTGATGTTCTGTTGACAGTAAACTGAAAGGGAGCCCTGGTGAACACAGGACCCCCGGGCAGCAGACACTACTATCCCCTGCAAGGGATTTGGATGTAGGAAAATACCAGCATTTTACATATTTGAGGGGAAAGTCAGTGGGAAGTAGTGAATTGCGGGAGCACTGTCCTCACGTAGGTGAGAGGGTGAAAGCCTGTGCCTGGTGGGAGTGGTCACCCTGTGCTCAGAGGAAGGTGATTGCTCGTTCACAAGAACAGGGGCCGAGACAGAAGACATGTGGGGCATGCAGGAAAGAAAATCGCAGCAAATACAAATGGTGTGTGCTCTGTGCCAGGTGCTATTTATGTGTTTTACACATATTAACCGCTTTAATTCTCCCTATCTAACCCCCAAATCGAAGATACTGTTCTCTCCATTTTACAAATGAGAAGTTAGGTGCAGAGTAATTAAATACTTCGAGTAAGACTTCTCTATCAAGTGGGGGCAGGATAGAAGTAGGCAAGTTAGCTTGAGGCTGGACCCTTCATAGCATAGCATGACACCTGGGAAGAGAGATGGGTCCTTGTGATGGTGGAGCCTGTGGAAATCTTCTTCTAGTCAATTTTTCCACTTAAGCAAGAATTAAGACTATTGGAGTAGAAGGAGGGTGTGAGAACCATGAGGTTTGGGGAGAGACAGTAAGATATGAAGCAATAATCTGGAAGAGTGGAAGAGGGAATGGATAAGGAATATAATGGGATAGCCAGCCTTTATTAAGGGCACACCTGAGGTTAGTGATTATAGATTTCAAATATTAGTCAGCGTAGAGGTATATTTTTCTCCAGCTGTGTTCAATAGCCGATGTGTAGGTGCAGTAGGGCACAGGTCGGGTTTAGTCATTGTTTGGTTTAACCTAAAGGAGAAGAGGATTGAGGGTGAACTATAATAACTGCAATAGAAGATGAGATGGTTGGATGGCATCTCTGACTCAATGGACATGAACTTGAGCAAACTCAGAAGATAGTGAAGGACAGGGAAGCCTGGTTTGTTGCAGTTTATGGGGTTGCAAAAGTTGGACACAACTAAGCGACTGAACAACAATAATAATTGCTTATGAAATTAAAGCTGAACAAGCAAGAGAAAAAGCAGAAGGGCAAGAGGAAGAGGAAACATAAAAATGATGGCTGGTGGGTCTTGGTTGGAGAAAGTGAACATATCAGGTAGGGCTCTCTCTGGTGTAGAGATTGATTTTAAAAAGTGAAGGTGTCTGGGGAGTAGGATGCTTGATATTTAGAATGTAGAAAGATGGCTGTTGCTGTCAGGACAAAGCCTGGGGATTGGCAACGGAACTGAGTTGGCTAGGGTGTACTAATGAAGGTCGTCTGAGAGTGGATCACAGATCTAAGAGGTTGGAAGGACCTTCCAGGTGAGTTTCAAAGTCACCAGGAATCAAGTGCTCAGGGAACCAAGAGTCAGGAGCCAACTCTTTGAGGACGAGGAGCCAGTCCCTGGGGTATGAGAGATGCGGCTGCTGCAGTGGGTGGTATTGTCACCTAGGGCGTGGGATTCTAAGCTGGAACCTGGGGATCAGAAGTCACTTTCTGCATCTTTTTGGTGCGTCTCCTCTGTAGCATCTATAGAATGCTATAAAGAGAAGCTATAAAGAGAAGCTATTTTCCTGGATTTGCAGACCTCTTGGGACACAGCAGTTTTATGGGGCCCTCCTCAGTATGATTTGACTCTGTTTCACATATCGATCAGCAGTGTAGCCATACGCTCATTTCCGTCACCAAACCCAGAGAGAGCTCTTCTTTGCCGAACGTTTTCCATACGGCAATTTTCTGGAACACCTTCTAAGGATGCATATTTCAAACTTGGGTGAGAAATCATGACAACATACTGGAGGGATTTAAGCCACTATCTATATTCAAAAATCTTGATGGAAATCATGCATCTACCCAAAAGAGGATTACTTAAGTTTTGGGACTATTATCAACCCCAAAGGATTTTCCTATATGGAAACATATGAACCACTTAGGAAAATACAGATTTGGGAGGACTTGAGCCAGGTTTCCTTACTGTATTAACCCAGCCATAACCATCAGTGAAGGGCTAGCCTTGTAAGGAAATTCTGATTATAAACAGGTAATGCAGAATGAAAAACAAGCAGTAATTAATTCTCCGGTATCAGCCATAGTCATGGAGACTTTCAGCTCACTCAACCTACAAATGACAAATAGGTTTCATTTTGCACAACTGCTCATTGATAGTGTCTGTTAAGTTCTGTGTTGAAAAAGATTCTGATGTCAGGTCTGATCTCAGCCTGATGGTGCTGTGATCAATTAGCAATGCCTGTCCTGGAGACTTTACCTAATTTGATCAAAGGCATTTTCTTTTTTTGATTCATTTAGGGGACTGTATAAACTAAAGAGGATATTGATAAGAACATTGATTCAGCTACATTAAAAAGGTTTTGTGAAAGTCACGCTGAAAGTTAATAGTAAAGTAAGGACAACAATTTATTCAGAGTTTCATGGATCTCCTAAGATCAGGCATTCTCAAAGTCATGTCCTGGGGGACTTTTAGTAGAAGGAGAGGAGGAGAAGGACCAGGAGAAGTTTGTGAATCAGAAAAACTGGACTCCATCCCGTGCTCTGCCACTATTAACCTGACTGCTCAGGGTAAATTTTGCAGAATTTAAGTTTTGATTTTTTGAAGGACACATTTGTGCTAGATCACTTTATGATAATTTCCAGCTCTAAAAAGATCAAAGCAAGACAAACAAGCATCACGCTTTCCAAGAGAGACGCCTGATGTTTCTCTTAAATTCTCCATCATTTATATCACTAGGTAAAGGCAAGTTATTTTTTCTTCACATGCATCCATTAGCCTTTAGATTAATATGATTGCATTGCTTCATTTCTGTCTTACCTTACTTTATTTTATTTTTTTAAGAATTTAAAATAATTATGAAGAGGTCCAGGATTGGAGAGCAAAGGGAGCTTCCTCTGAGACTACCTACATTGTGTAAGAAACTTACTTATTTTTACTGTATTTTTTGCCCCACCATGAGGCATGCGCATGGCATCTTAGTTCCTCAACCAGGGACCAGCCCCGTGGACCATGCAGTGGAAGGGTAGAGTCCTAACCACTGGACCTCCAAGGAAGTCCCAAGAAACTTTTGTTTCGTATTTCACTCAATCTTTTTGGTGAAATAGATGTTTTAGTACTATGATCTGCATTTTAGAGATGACGTTACAGAAATGGAGCGAGGTTAGATAACTTCTGGGAGAGCACACTGCTGGAAAACGAGAGGGCAAAGAGTAGTTTTCAACCTGGTCTCTGCTGTACAGAAAATGCTCTTTCTGCAGTACTGTGCTGCTCTTCCAAATCATGAGCTTTTGGCCTGAAAGACACGAGTTCCAAAGTTGGTACGAGTACTTCAGAAAGCCGTTTGATGTCCCTCTTAAATCCCAGGTTGGCCTTATGTTAGGCAGGTAGGTGTTCATCCATGAAGGCTCTGTATTTGTTTGCTGAAATACAAGAATTTGGAATGCCCGTCACTGAGGTATGCCTCCTTGTCATATGAAAATGCCTATTGCTCTAATGATCACATCTGAGACTTTTCCAAGTGGTAGGCTGTGAGCTTTTGCAAGTCCTTTCGGGGAAGATGTTTTCTGAGCAGACTCCTAGGGAGTGCAGTCATTAGCTCCCGTACCACACAAGGGTCTTTTGAAGCTCTCCTGCAGGAAACTTGAGAGCGATTCAATGACCAAATGCAAATGGAATTTGCTGCAAAACTACAGAATTCCTCTGGGGGAATCTTGGGTGATAACAAAACAACTTTGAACTTCAGCGAAGTACATTGTGGGAGAAAGGCTGTTTATCACCCCACACTTTGGCTTGCTACAGCAGGGGAGGGTTTTAACTTTCCTCTTTCCTCCCTGTTAAGAAAATAATCGAGGCTAATTTCATTCTTCCACATAAACTACAGGGCTGTTTAGTTCTCTGTTTGAGTTCTGGGATGAAGGTAGTGGGAGGAACTTCTGAGGCAGTAAACAAGACGTTTTCTGGCTCTTCTTGGTGGGGCACATCAATAAAGGGCTTTTGCGGTGAAACTGGAGAGCCGAGGAGGAAGATACTAACAAGCTGTACCCTGAAACGACCGTCCAAATGAAATGAATCTCAGGCCATTATTTCTGGGTTTCATGTGCAAGAGTTGGCCTCTGATATAAGCATTCTTCTTTTTTAAAATTTAATTTATTTGGCTTTGCCAGGTCTAAACTGCGGCACGAAGAATCCTCATTACACCAGGCAGATACCGTTCCCCAGCTAAGGATGGAACCCGGGCCCCCTTCATTGGGACCACAGGGTCTTTACCACTGAAGAATCAGAGAAACCCTGTTTAGGAGCTCTCAATAGTCATGCTTGAACATCAGGGCATTTTTATGAAGAAGAAGGCATCGCAGCCTTGAAAGATAACATAGGCTTGATCAGAAATGCAAGTTATGCACAAGTTTGTCACTTCCAGTTCTCAGTCATGTCACACCTACGAGGGAGCATGTCTTCAAATTCCAGAAACAGCTGTAGCAGCTCTTTATTTACCCACTTCTCATGGGCTATTGTGCTGGCCCTCCAAACAGACACCCAGTCCACACCTTCAGGGCAGGAACTTCGAGGTGAGAACCAGATTTCATCAGAAGCCACTCCATTCACTGAGTGTTCACTGGAAGGACTAATGCTGAAGCTGAAGCTCCAATACTTTGTGCATGTGAGGCAAAGAGCCAACTCACTGGAAAAGACCCTGATGCTGGGAAAGATTGAGGGCAGGAGAAGAAGGGGATGATGGGATGAGATGGTTGGATGGCATCATCGACTCAGTGGACATGAGTTTAAGCAAACATCGAGAGATGGTGAAGGACAGAGGAGCCTGGCGTGCTGCAGTCCATGGGGTCACAAAGAGCGACTGAACAACGACAGAAATTCAAAGCCTTGGTCCTTATCTCGGACAGAATGCCCCAGAGTCTGCCTGTTAGCACGAGTCTATGCATCTGATAAGCACTGAGCTGACTTTCTCTACTTGCGGGGTACCAACACAGCTACCTTTTGAGTTTCCAGAATATTTTCTAAAATATATATTTACTCTGTGTGTATTTGCTACTGCTCCTTACAGTCATTATAAATACACTGTGAGAAACTGTGAAACCTTCTAGCGCACTTCACCGAATCCCTCTGAGGAAGGTCTCCACCTATATACAGCAAGTATCAAGGACAAGTCTCATTAAACATTGGCATCTCTCATAACTGCCCTGAGGAGATTCACTTCTAATAGCCACAGACAAGGTAAAGTAGATTGAGTCTCTGTCTCTGCAAAGCGAGACTGACAGGAGAGTCTTAGTTCTTCTCAAACGCTGCTTCAGGGGTATTGGTAGGACTCACAGGAGATGGGCAGACTCAGGAGAACGTCTCCTGACACCATCTCTAGAGGTGATTGCATTTCTTATTTCTATTTTTTACTGCAGTGTAATTGCTTTGCAATGTTGTGTTAGCTTCGACTGTACAGTGAAGTGAATCAGCCATAAATATACATGTGCCCCCTCCCTCTTGGACCTGCCTTCCGCATCCCCCATCCCACCCCTCAAGGTCCCCACAGAGCGCCGAGCTGAGCTCCCTGTGGCGTATGTCAGCGCCCCGCCAGCTGTCTGTTTCATACGTGGTAGTGTGTATATGTCAATATCACTCTCCCAAGTCGTCCCACCCTCTCCTTCCCCTCCCCGCTTGTCCGCACATTGGCTCTCTACTTCTCTGTCTCTCTTCCTGCCCTGCAAATAGGTTTATCTGTACCATTTTTCTAGATTTCACTTTTAGGCATTAATATACGGTATTTGTGTTCCTTTTCCTGACTTACTTACCTCTGTATTGGAGAAGGAAATGGCAGCCCACTCCAGTATTCTTGCCTAGAGAATCCTGTGGACAGAGGAGCCTGGTGGCTGCTGTCTGTCGGGTCACACAGAGTTGGACACGACTGCAACGACTTAGCATGCATGCGTGCATACCTCCGTATGACAGACTCGAGGACTTAGAGGTGATTTTAACATCAACAGCAAATACTCTCCAAGTTACACTGATAACTCCCCAGTGAGGCACCCGGGGCTGATCAGCCTGACAGGGTTTTGCATAAGAACAAGGTGGGTCATGTTTTTGGACCCTGTAGGAAAGCACCCACACTGTCTTTGCAGAAGACAGTGGGAAGCAGGTGCCTGGGTTCTGCTGAATCTGTGAGCATCTGAAAGTCCTTTAGTCATGTCACCTGAGCCCAGGATCCCTCTCCCGGGTCTGTGCCTCCCAGCTGGCAAGACTCAGAGAAGCCAGGAAACCCCTGCCCTGACCTGATCAGTCTCCTTCCAGAAGATAAACACCACTGCCAACTGGAAGCAAGATTCATTAACCTCAGACCACAACCAATGAGGCCGCGGTGGCCTTGCAGCCCAGGGAACGGAGTGTCCTCTGTTTCCCTAACATCCCCCACAGCTTCAGGCAGATAAGCCATTCTTCATGCTTGGTCCTAAACCTTCACCAATGTTACCCTGATTTATGCAGTGGTTCCCCAGCTTCCCCTTGAGGTGACTGTGCTTTGGTGCTGTGTGAAGTGACCCATCTCTCTGCTGTTTCTAATCCATTTGCAAAACCATTTATGAACTGATTGGGGAGGAAAGGTGGTCTGTAAATGCCAGGCAGTTATAATGACTGTGATGTTCCTGAGTGATGAGCGGGAAGTAGGCACCCCAGCCAGGCAAACGCTTCTGTTTCTTTTCTCAAACACTCTCTGACCAACTGAGACTTCAAAAGGAGAGCTCCCCCTAGAAAGCTTGATGTCCTATTTGCCAAGACTAATCAACACAGGAAACACACATTGGTCGAAAAGGGATTACAATTATGTATTGCTGAGGCAGGAGAAGGCAGTGGGAGCCCACTCCAGTACTCTTGCCTGGAAAATCCCATGGATGGAGGAGCCTGGTGGGCTGCAGTACATGGGGTCGCTAAGAGTCCTACAAGACTGAGCGACTTCACTTTCACTTTTCACTTTCATGCCTTGGAGAAGGAAATGGCAACTCACTCCAGTGTTATTGCCTGGAGAATCCCAGGGACGGGGGAGCCTGGTGGGCTGCTGTCTATGGGGTCGCACAGAGTCGGACACGACTGAAGCGACTTAGCAGCAGCAGCAGCAGCATCGCTGAGGTATGTTTGCTCTAAATTAGTAGTTATTTTGATGTCTTTGGATGTAAGTTTGGAGTATACGTTATTGTTTAGCTGCTAAGTCCTGTCTTACTCTTTGTGACCCCATGGACTGTAGCCTGCCAGGCTTCCCTGTCTATGGGATTTCCCAGGCAAGAATACTGGAATGGGTTGTCACTTCCTTCTCCAGGGAATCTTCCCAACCCAGATTCAGGGATCAAACCTGCGTCTCCTGAACTGCAGGTGGATTCTTTACCACTAAGCCAGCAGGTATCCCTTCCTAAAGACAACACACTGTTCTGTTTAGATGTTCTGGAATCAAAGACCGCTGCACACTTGGCTCTTACAATTACAGTATTAGTACAGAGAACAATTACAGTATTATAGGCATTTGAAATGATTTTTGCTTCATTTCTGAAATATCACTCTTCTGTTATTCACTTTGCAGCTGTGGGTTGAGACAGGCTGCAGCAGAAGCCTTGAAAGCAGATAGGAAACCAAGGCCGTGGCCTTTTGTGGTTGCTGGTCATTTCGCTTACTGTTAATCTGGTTCTGTGGCCGAAGTCTTCCTCTCTGTCTGTCTTTCCTTCTTCCCAGTGCATCTCCAGAGTCCATTTACTCTATTATTCCCCTTCAAATGCAATCTCACTCTCTTTGTAGGGGTGAGAGCATCTCAGTGTAGAGGGGAGGAGAAACGCTCTGGAGTCCTAGGGCCATGCTGCTGAAATTTCATAGGAATAATTCAGAGAGAGGGATCTGAAAAGAGCGAGCAAGTTTTCGAAGCCGAAAGAGTGTAGGAGGACAGTTTATTTTCTCTGCCTGCAGCCTGTAATATATGACTTTTATTCCTACAACCAGTTAGCCAAAAATATGCCTTGTTCAAAGGAAAGAGTTTTTTAAGTTATATTTTTACCAGAGTATTTTATATTTTTGTGTGAATATTTCTCAAAATTTATAACCTGCCATAAATATATATATTTTTGCCTATGTACATTAAACCAGACTGCATATCCTCCTCACTGTGGCTTCTGGGGGAACTCTTTTTATTTTTATTTTAAAAGATGTATTCCTAAGGCTCTAGAGTACACACACACACACATAACATATACACATACACACTACAAACTGATATTTCTTAAATATTTTAGCTATAAGGCAAAATTCAACATTTGAGATTTTTATTCTGTTATAGCATTTCAAATTTTCACATAGTGTGTCAAACTTCCTCTTTTCAAGGAAACTGAAGTAAAATATGGAAAGCTGACAGCCGGAGGGAATATTTCTCCCCAGCCTGCAGCCTTGTTGCACTTGAGGAGGTCCTCTGTTTCTTCCCTTCTTCAACAATAAGGTATTGCATATCTCTTTCCTTTCTATTTCAGCAATTAAAGTTACGTATAGCAATGTCCGTGTCTCTCGCTGGGCCACTGGCTCCCAGATTGCCTGACATAAGTGCACACCTGCTCAGGTCCTGATCTACTCTGTACATTATGTCTGCAACACTGCTCAGAGCAACCTCTCGTCTCACCAAGGAAAGACGCACGGGTGACTCTCCATAGATGGTGAGGTGAGAGACACGCTCTAAGCAGTGCAAGGAAGTCAGTGTTTACTGAACCCCTCGTAGGCTTGGGAGAGTCATGCCATGAGATGTCAGTGAGCTGTTTCAATTGATCAATGTTATCTTTATTATTTAAAAAATTAACTCAAGTTCATGGGGAAGAAAATCAAATGGTACAAAAGATATACAGTAAAATCTCACCCTCCCGGTCGCTGTCAGTTCTTTTCCCCAGAAGAGAGTTCTTATGTTTTCCAGTGTGTCCTTCCAGTGCTAGACCATGATTGGCAAGCATATGTAGGTACTACTGCTGAGTATGTGCATATTTTCCCTTTTCTTAAAGAAACATATTTTTGGTCCTATTGCACAGCATGTGGGATCTTAGTCCCCTGGTCAGAGATCTAAGCACTTCCCAGGTGGCTTAGTGGGTAAAGAATACTCCTGCAGTGCAGGGAACACAGGCAGATGCTTGTTCGATCCCTGGGTCAGGAAGATTCCCTGGAGGAGGGCATGGCAACCCACTCCAGTATTCTTGCCTGGAGAATCCCACGGGCAGAGGAGCCTGGCAGCTTACAGTACATGGTGTCTCCAAGAGTCGGACACGACTGAAGCGGCTTAGCACGAACACACAGAAACGTAAACTGCATCTCCTGCGTTTGAAGCAGAGTCTTAAGCACTGGACTGCCAAGCAAGTCCCCTCCCATGTTTTACACCTAAGAGTAGCACACTATATACATTTTCCTGAGCATAGCTTTGCTTACTTAATAATGTCTTGGGCGATGCTGTATGTTCAAATATAGAAGCACCTTATCATTTCTGATGTCTGTACCATCCTCATGGTTTACTTACCAAATGCATCAGGTAGGCTCTGAAGAGAGGAGCAGGACCGTTGTAAGTGATCTAGAAGAATTAGACCTGGAGGTCAGTTAGGCAGCCTGTGAAGCCTGTGGACTCCATCAGAGGTACTGGATCTGAAGTCAGGGGGGTTGGCCACACCAAGTTTCAAGAGTGCACCAAAGAACAATCTAGAAGCCGTGAAGTAAAGCCATGTCTTTCTCTCACCACGTCTGTCGCTGACCATTCAGGGGAACTGGAGCTAAGCTGGTGCCCCTGACTGCAGAGCCAAGCTTGCACCTGGCCGGGTGCGCTGAACCCACGAGGGCAAAGCAGCAGGGGTTGTGCTGGGCTGCTGTGACTCCTGGGTTGGGCAGCGCGGGCACGTGGCATGCAGGGCACCAACCACACGGAGCGCAAACCCAGAGCCGCGCTTCTGCTCTGCTCGCCTCGCTTCTGCTCGTCTCTCTTGATGGGCCCTGATCCAGAAGCTTTGCAGGGAAGGGATTGGGAAAATCCATTCCAGCTTATCAGGGCTCTGGTGTCCAAGTTCTACACTAGCCCCACCCTGATGGCAACTGAGGTGGTCTTTCATCTTTGAGTTTGTAAGTGATGTTGTCATTAATAGCTCTACGTGCTAAGTCACTTCAGTCATGTCCAACTCTTTGCAATCCTATACACTGCAGCCCACCAGGCTCCTCTGCCCACGGGATTCTCCAGGCAAGAATACTACAGTGGGTTGCCATTCCCTTCTCCAGGGGAATCTTGTATTTTTGTTCACTTGCATAAGTACACCTAGAAAATTAATTTCTGAAAGTGGAATGGCTGGCCCAGAGGATGTGAGCACTTTTAAATTTTATGACATACTATTAAATTTCACTCCAAAGAGGTTGTACCAATTTAGATTCCTGTCAATGATGTATGAGAGTTCTGATTTCCCAATACCCTAGCCAGAGGAATGTATTATCCTACTTTTTGATCTTTTTCATTTCGATGGATTAAAAAAAAATTCGTTGTGATTTTAATTTGTACTTTTTTTACTTGATGTGTAGTTGAGCATCTTTTAATAATACTAAGCACATTTGTTTTTTCTCTCCTATCGACTACATTTAGCCATTTTTCGATTGGGTTCACTTTCTGTTTTATAACACTGATTTATGAGAGCTCATTTTAGATATTTAAAAATGTCTTTATTGTTTACATGGCAAGCATGTTCTCCAATTTGCCTTTTGTATTCCGCATTTTGTTTATGCAAACATGTACTTTTATGATCCTACACTTATCTCACTGTAATTATGTGGAGTTTTGAGTTTCCTGTTCTTAGAATGAACTGTTATCTTTTTTGTTTTTCACAAAAATTCTGAAAGATAGGTCTGAAAAAATATGACTCCTACTTTACCAATAATGAACCTGAGGCTGATAGAAGTTAAGTGATGACATAAGGCCATATATTAATAGTAAGGCACTGAGTCCATCCAGGTCCCCAAAGGGAGCGTGTACTGTGCTCAGTCGCTCAGTCATGTCTGACTCTTTTGTGACACCCTGGACTGTGTCCACCAGGCTCCTCTGTCCATGGGCTTCTTCAGGCAAGAATACTGGAGTGGGTTGCCATTTCCTTCTCCAGGGGATCTTCCCCACCTGGGGATCGAACGAGTGTCTCCTTCTTGGCAAGTGGATTCGTTCCCACTGAGTCACCTGGGAAGACCAAAGAAGGCAACAGCAATCAGCTTTGGTGTTTGAGGGACACTTAATAAAGGGGTTATTTTCAAAGGCATAAGGAAAGTTTTGTGTCAACAAGATTGCAAGGAGTAGTATAGTTCAGCAGGAGCAGTCACAGTGGGCAGAACCACAGTTGCTTTAGGACAGAAAAGAGGAGAGAGGACATGGTTACTGGCACCTGGGGGAATGGAGATGTTGAGAGGACGTGGGCCATCAAAAGAGGAGATGCCCTCTTCAGTAAGAGGATGCAGCCAGACGATGGGCAGCCCCACCACTCCGTGAGACTTTGGAGGGATGAATAATACCTTTATTTCTTTCTCATGCCTCCTACAGACCCCTAGCTGATAACGCCCAATGAAAGCCAAAGGCACAGATATTATTAATATCTGGTATTCAGTTGAAAAAGATAATATTTAACTTATACTTATGACTTCTAAGGAAATATAAATGACCTGACCCTTCAGGGTTGTAATGGAGGAAGAGGTGATCGATGAAATTCATCAGGCAAACATAAAAATCTCTATTAGGTGCCATCACATGTAAAGAAAAAACAAAGAGCTCAAAATAAAGATAAATCAATTGCCTGTTGGATCACTAGAGGCAAAGGCACTGGTCCATTCAAGTCAGTGAGATGCACAATTTTTAATGACAGTGGATTTGTCCCTAGAATTGTGACATATTCTTCCTACCCAAATCATTTCATTGGAGAGAAAGTTGCCTGTTGTTAACTTCCATTATGTAAGAGGGTCATAGAAAACTGGTCATTCAAAAGTAAATTCTGAAGCTTATTCCAAGTTAACAAAAATGAAGATGCAAAAATCAGGTGCTAGGGTATGAGCATGACCTAGGGGAAAAGAAGGCTGGGTGATATAATCCAGCCATACCAAATGAGCCTCAGTTTCCGAAAAGGTCACTTCCCTCTAGCTCTGGGACATGGTTCTTGGACAAATTTGTGCAAGGAGAACCAAAAAGCAGGAAGACATTTTAGGATACTATTGAATTTGTCCAGTGAAAGATGAAATCCTGAACCAGAAGCAAAGGAAGCAAAATGAGATCGATTTCAGGATCATTAGAAAGAAAGAGTGTCCAGGACTTCAAAACGAGGGGAGCTTTAAAGAAAGAGTGATATTATCTGAAAGTTTAGACTTTCATGTTAGTGAACGACAGCCCAATGAACAAATTCAGTATCCTGAGAGTGTCCGGAGGAGCTGAAGGGAAGAAAGATGAGTTTAGCTTATAGACTCTTAAGCTGAGATAGCGGTGTACCACTCTGGTAGAAGGAGCCTTCAGAGCAGATGGAAATCTAAACCTCTGACTTTGGTTTTGGAAGACATATATGAAGACACATTCTCTCCATGGAACTGACAGTTATAATTCTGACAGTGAGATAAGTGAGGCCTGATATTACAGAGGAAAGGGAAGGGCTGAGGATGGAAATTCAAGGAAACTCACTCACTGAAAAACCCTGTAAATATACCTCCCTAAGTGGTTGGTACTAAGCCAAACTTTAGAAAAATTTGCATGTGCAAATGAAGCATAAAGAAGAGGATCCAGCACAGAGATTAGAGAAAACCCAGAGAGAAAGAGACACAGCGTGATATCCCTGAAACAGGGGGACTGTGGTATCTTTGAAGATGTTCATCAGTTTCATATAAGTTATCAAATCTGTGGATATATAGATGCTCTTAATATCTCTTTATTATCCTGTTTATTAAAAAGCAGAGACATCACTTTGCCAACGAAAGTCTGTACAATAAAAGCTGTGTTCTTTTCAGTAGTCGTGTATGGATATAAGAGTTAGACCTTAAAGAACGCTGAGCACTTAAGAGTTGATGTTTTTGAACTATGGTGCTGGAGAAGACTTTTGAGAGACCCTTGGACTGCAAGGAGATCAAATTAGTCCATCCTAAAGGAATTCAGTCCTGAAATGTTCATTGGAAGGACTGATGCTGAAGCTGAAGTTCTAATACTTTGGCATCTGATGTGAAGAGCCAACTTATTGGAAAAGATCCTGATGCTGGGAAAGACTAAGGGCAGGAGGAGAAGGGGTGAGGAGGATGGGATGGTTGGATGGCATCACCAACACGATGGACACGAGTTTCTCAAAGCACTGCCCCACCAGCACCATGGCGACGTCTAGCATGCTCCCTGGGTGCCAGGCGCTGTGCTATGGCACGTCATGCTTGCCCCATTCAGATCTCATCCCATATCTTTACAGTAGGTATAATCATCTGTACCCTAAATAAAGAAGCTTCTGCCCAAGGACCAGGAATTGAATCCAGACTGTACTCTCTCTGAAGCATCAGATTCTTTTGTTGTCCATTTGCTTTCCTGTAGAGTAGGTGTGATAACTATGCTCCCATTTTGCAAAGTGCATGGCCAGACACTTTACCTCTGAACCCCATCTCTTGCTTCTTTTCAAAGTATCTCAGTCCCTTATATTCCTTGATCTTCATAACAAACAGCATTGACCCTCCCTTGGTCATCACATCCCCTCAAGCATCTGTTCTCTCTCTCCACAACCAAAAGTGCCAAAAGAGCTATTATGCTTCCTGTGTCCACTTCCTTCCTAATCTCTGTCTAAGCCAGAGACTTTGCTTTGCTTTCACCAAATTATTTGCCACCAATGACCTTTTCTTTTTTCTTTTTTAATTTCAATGGTCGATCTTCAGCTCAACGGTCGATCTTCACCGTTCATCTTGTTCGACTTCCCAGAATCCTTAAACACAATGGAATTTTCTTTCCTAATTAATACCCTCCTTTTCCTCGATGCCGTGGCTCAGCCGTTGCCTTTGGCTTTCCTCTCTGGGTTTCTCCCCTCTGACCATCTCGGGAGGGTACTCAGGTCCTCGTGTCTTTCCAGTTTACACCTGTTGGCTGGGTGACCCCATCAGCTCTTATGGTTTCAGTCACCACCATCAGGAGCCCACATACCTAACCTGCACTGCTTTCCTGAGCTTCAAGAAAAGAAGAGACCAACAGAATGCAAGCTGCCAATGTCTTCTTGAATGCCTCCTCCAGACAAAGTAGAATCCATCACTTCTCCCTAAGAGCATTTCTCCCCTGATGTCTTTTGTATACATTATAATGAGCATGAGAGAGAGTGACTTACATCTCTGTTTTATTATTTTTTTTTCTAAAGGAAAATATCAACTTTAAGATTTTAATCTGGCAGTCATAATTTATTAATCAGCAAGTTGATGAAGTAGCAAAAATATTTATTGAGCTGGAACCTCATTCTTCTGGTGATTATTTCATGGTTAATAATAATAATAATTAACATGCTACTTGACATTCTAAAAGTTTTCTTTCTAGAATCTGAACTTTCATTATAATCACACCTGATCAGAAAACTCAGGGCAAACTTGTCCTGAAAACATCTCAAGGTTACCTTAGGTTGGGAAAACACAAGCTGACTAGAGTTGTTGGCAGTGGCTTTCTAGCATGTTCATAAAGGGATTTCTACTTGATGGTGTGTGTGTGTACGCATGCTAAGCCGCTTCAGTCATGTCCAAGTCTCTGCAACCCTATGGACATAGTTGCCAGGTTTCACTGTCCACGGGATTCTCCAAGCAAGAGTATGGAGTGGATTGCCATGCCCTCCTCCAGGGGATCTTCCTGACCCAGGGATCGAACCTGTCTCTTACGTATACCTGCACTGACATACGTATACTTGAGGGCAACACCCTTAAAACGCATTCTGTAGTTTAGAGTGTTGAGTGTGAGAAGGGATAAATGTTGAAATGAATCTCTCAGAACTTCATCTTTCTTTTTTACATGAGTAGATTTTTAATATAATTGTTCTTTTTTGTAGAAAGATTGATCATTTCCAAATTTTTATGTATTCAAACCTCTTAGGCTCTGATATCTGATGATAACTGTGTCGGTAAGAGGCCATAACTTGTCAACTTTCATTTATTTTTTAAAAATTCTTAATTCAGTTTATTTCAGTAGTTAATTTTAGTGGCTGACATAACTGAAAATCTCCCTCACTGAGAAATTCGTTGACCTGAGACTGGGAATGTCTTTAAGGATGCACACAGGACACTTATTTTTCATTCTCATCCATTTTGAAAAGGTCTAGTACATTTCTGTCTTGCTTGTATAAATAAGACGGTTTGCATGACAGTGGCTCTGGATAAAATTGGAGAGCACAGATTCTCTAGGCTGAGTACACTTAGAAATATCCCTTGTTAGAAACTACAGCCGAACTAGTTTTGGTGAAAGCTTGTTTTCTTTTCCCATTTAAAAAATCAACACCGTAGGACCACGTACATCTTCTCAATGCATCTACTTACTAGAGTGGTGGATTATATTGATTTTTTTCCCTTACAAATTTCAATCAAAATCATATGTATTTTAAAAGTAGAGCTTCATAGTTCTGGCACTGTTCTTAGAATCCAAAATCTTCCTTTTATCTCCTTGACATGTGTCAGCTATAGCTATATTAAAGCTCTACATTTTAATCTTTCCAAATTCAATTCTCTTGATGAATTCCTTCTTCCTTCATGCCTGAAGTTCTGACTTCAAAAGAAGCTTTTCATACACAAGAGAGATAAATGCCAGGAGAATTGGAGTGAGGACTGGGTCAAAAAACATTGGAACCCCTTTCTTCCTGTGTTTTGAGATGTGAAATGTGAACCCAAACTAAATGGTAAAGGAAACCTGCCTCTTACTCTGTGCTCTGTATGTTCCCCAGGAAGAAACTGTGTCTCTCAAAAAGAAGAGTTCATAAACTGTCTGACTTTGCTGTGATATCCAGTTCATTCCAATATCCATCCTGTAGATGGAAAACTCTGTAGATTAAATACTGTCATCTATAACAGACTGCTGGTTACGTGCCGGGATGCTGCACGAAGAATAAAATCCGGAACTCTCAGCGTTCAGCTAGGTATAGACCTTTTGGGTCTGGGACTCCTGGCTGTTAGAGGGACATGACAAGGAAACCTATGAGAACAAACAAGTGAGAACATCTTGGGGTCAGTCTGTGTTCTCTGAAAGTGTGCAGATTCTACTGGTTAAAACTTCCCTTTTAGATGTGGGACATGGACAGTGCACAGACGTGTGCCCAGAAAAAAATGGACATTCACACATGGGAAAAATCCAAATTAAGGAAAAAAAAAGCCTGGTGATTTTTTCTGCTAACATCATACGGTGCTTGAAATCTCAGGTTGCATCTTCAGATGGAGACTTCAGGCATCTCTGCAGTGAAGATGATCAGCTTTAAGGAAAAGGAATGTCACCCTCCTTAAGGATTTAGACAGTGAACAGTATTTCTTCAGATTCTTGTAATTATAGAAGACTGCTGAGCAGCTGTTACCTAACCACAAGAAGGGCAAAATACAACAGGGTGAAGAGCAGTTGGAGCCGGCGAGAAGGAAGGACTCCAAGGAGAATTTGCAGATGGAATATTCTCTGATGTCTTGCATAGTCATGGAAATTTAAGTCTTGCTTCCTTGATCTTACCAGTGAGGATGTCAGGGCAATAATACAGCGCAGCTATCCTGAACTATTTAGCAAGGGGGATTTTACCTGGTTAGCCAGGTCGGGGAACCAAACCCTTCCTGACCACCCCCCACCCCCTCCATGTACCGGAGCTTTGAGGGCTCGTACCAGCAGTCCAGGTTTAAGGGGCAACTGTCTTTGCAGTAGAATGAGACACAACACATAGAATAGGACTTTCTAAGTTTAATTCCACTAAAATGGCAGGAAAATATTGAATCGTTACACTTATTGACCCTTATTGACACAAATGAAGTATGAGCACAGCTTCCATGCACATTTGAATTGCTTTTTTTGTGAGGGGAGTCAGGTACCAAATTCGTGTCAAGCAGGCATCATAATTCACCTCTATCATCCATAAGATAAAATTAAAGGTATTCCACTTGCCCAGCCCCTGCCTGTAGGTAGGCAGGGTAGGTAAGGCAGGCCTTGAAGTCAGACAGGCCTCAACTCAAATTCTGCTCTTGAAATTAAGAAGCATTTGTAACCTTGAGTTTATTCACTAATAACAAGGATAAACTACCTATCTCATGGTTTGTTTGTTTTTTTTTTTACCCTTTGGTCCCTCTAAGGATTTCAGGTGATGAACACATAACCAGGACAATATTAAACACTCAAATAAATAAGAGCTAGTATTGCTGTTGTTTTTATCATCATTGGGAAAACGTGGTCAGCTGTGAAGGGGAGTCTCAATGAAGCTGGGGTAGGTGCCCACCCATGTTCTGCAGGTTGAGGCTGCTCTGCAGAGTGAAGGTCAGGTTTCAGAGTGAGTCCTTGAGAGAGGAGATGAGAGTTGATTGATCATTCCCCAACACCCCACATCTGTCCAGGGCCCACTGACCTTGGCAGGCATTTCTTTGCTTTTGTTTGTTTACTTGTTTCAGAGTTCTTCTTCTGACCTTGAATGATTCCTAACAAGCTGGTGCTTCTCCACCATCATGCTGGCTCTTGTTTATAACTTCCTTGGCAGCCTTGGGATATTGGGAGAACTTGAGAATTCCTTGGTTCTCAAATGCTGGTTAGGTTCACTAACACTGCACTCTAACCCTTATTAACAACTATGGCTTCATGGAGAATCAACCCCTTCGGTGTGGTGTGTATTTTAGAGTTTGCAAAGCACTTCCAGAGGCAGATGAGTACGAGAAAATTTATGAGTGTTTGCTGTAGAGAGGACCATTTTTCAAACATTATAAATGTGATGATTGTTTATACCATATCATTAGTTTAGGGGCATTTGCTGCAAATATTAAAAAAAAAAGTTAGAAAACAGCTAACAGTTTTGGAAGTGTCTTCAACTGGACCCCAAATGATTATTATTTTTTTAAAATAACAGACTTGGACATTTTCCTACAAGTAAAGCACTGGATTGTTTTTATCCAAATTTGTGTGCTTCAAGCATGCCTCTGACAATTAAATGAGACAGTTGTGGGTCGCAGTGAAGGGTCTGGACCGTTTCCCCTTTGTTTATTCCCAACGCAGGTTGTTCATAAACTTGCCTATGGTGTCAGTTTAGGGACCAAGAGCAGCAGAAGTGTCATCTTCCCTGTGACATGAGCTGCCCGGCCCTGGGGAGGGAGCTCCGGTTAACCAATGAAGATGTCAAGCTGTGTTCCACGACTGTCAACAGCTGCATATTTATCACTGCGCCATAGGCCCTCTCAGACTGAAAGATTTCACTGTTTATTCACAGCGAAGACACTTAATTAATGACTGGGCCTAATCGGGCTGTCTTATTATTTACAGGGATACCAGTGTGGCTTAGCTCAACTGATGTGCAAACAAACCAGCCTTGAGGAAGCTTTAATTAATAATTCTGAGCCAGGCCTTCCGAGAGGCCCCGTCATGGGCTCCCGGGTGATTTACGACATCTCCTTTGCCATGTTTTCGTGTCCCCTGCATGCAGATGAGTGGCCACCCGGCAGATCTTCCTGTTTCCACTGCACTGGGCCTTGTTTATTACAGAAGCGCTCTTATCTTTGCAGAGGACCTAATGGAGATGGATGCCTCCATGGGAAGACGATTTCTGTGTCTCTCTTGAACGTGATGCCATTCAGAAGCATTTCCATGAGGTTATTGACACCGGCTCTGCTGAAAGACTCATATAGTAGATCAAAAAAATTAGGTTTAATTTTGTTCATTTGGGAAATCAGAGCAAAACCAGATATGACAAGACAAGGTCACCTGTGTTCAGCATTGACCAGGTGAGGCTGGATGCAAGAAAATCAGTTAGAGACCTTCACGACCCATCGGTCAGAGGATTCCTTACCTGGGTATAAAATAGGGTCTGGGCACTGGAAATAGAACAGGGAGATTACATTTGAGATATTTCAGGAGGTAGAATCAAGAGAGTCGACGTGGGATTGGATGTGGAGAGGAAGGAGAGCATAAGATTTTGACAGAGAGGACGTGTTTTCATGGCTGCGTGTGCATACTAAGTTGATTCAGTCATGTCCGACTCTTTGTGACCCCATGGACTGTGGCTTGCTAGACTCCTCTGTCCATGGGGTTCTCCAGGCAAGGACATTGGAGTGGGTTTCCATGCCCTCCTCCAGGGGATCTTCCCAACCCAGGGACCGAATCCATTTACATGGTTACTCAAAAATAATTTCCAACTTTTTTCTCCTGTAATTTAAAAAAAATGCTGCTTGACTGTCTTTTGGTATCTGGTGTGGCCAGCGGCAGTTTGGTGTCACGCAGGCTTCTGTTCTTTTGTAAGTATGTGCATGAATAAATATATGTATATATGAATAAGTATATATGAATCTGTCTGAATGTGCCTATCTGTGTGTACCTCAGCTCAGCTCAGTCTAGTCGCTCAGTTGCGTCTGACTTGCTGCAGTCCGATGGACTGCAGCACGCCAGGTTTTCCTGTCCATCACCACCTCCTGGAGCTTGCTCAACCTCCTGGAGCTTGCTCAAATTCCTGTGCATCGATATGTATCATCTATTTACCACTTTTCCTCTGGATAGACTTAGATTTTTTAAATCATTGGTGCTCTCAAATTTTACTGTGATATCCAAATGTGAGCTTTCCTTATTTATCCTGTTTGGAACTTGAGAAGTCTTGAAATCTGAAATTTTCATCTCGATTCTCGATCTGCCTCCTTCCTCCATTGCCTGTCCTTCTCAAGCTCCTCTTATCTTGATTCAGCAAGTCTATTTCATCCCCCGTTGGCTTCGCTTCCCGTGTGCTGTCTATTCTGTGCTGTCCCACTGCTCGGGGGCGGTTCTCCTTCTGAATGTCCAGCCCTCTGTCTCGTTCCTGGTTCTGTCCCTCTTCTATTTCCCCTATCCGTGTGTTCTCTATCTAAATGATACTTTCTCATGCCAAGCACTCTCCCATGTAGTCCCTTATTTCTGCTTTTAGTACACTCGTCTGCCCTAATGCCTTTGGGTGTATTAACAATCTTATTTTAAATTCTCGGTGTGATGCCTTGTGTCCTCTCTGCTGTCTTTCCTTTACAGTGGTTGCAAGAACTCAAGTTTTGTCTTCCAGATTCCACTCTTCTGGATGGAATTCTGTCCAAGGAATTCCAGATTCACCTGTGTAAGGATACCCTGCTGCAGAACTGGAGAATTAATTTGCCTCAAATTCTGCTTTTATTTCTCCAAGCCTCAGAGACACACCCTCCCCATGACAGAGATGACTTTCTTTGCAGAGTAGTTTTTGACTGTTGTGTCAAAAGCTATTGAGATCAACTATTCTATTTATACTGGAAGGGAGGGTATACAAGGGGTTGGAGTTTCTTCACAATGTCCTGAAAGAACCCCCAATTTCTGGTCCATTATTGACACCCTTACAATAGCTCAATTGGTAAAGAATCCACCATCAATGCAAGAGACCCTGGTTCGATTCTGGGTTGGGAAAGTTCCCTGGAGAAGGGATA
>SJYQ01104731.1:184568-199375 GCA_006410935.1 Redunca redunca
TAGTAGAGTTCCACTGTATTTTACATAAAGGCTCAAAAGAATTCTTGAGCTCAAGACCTGCATAATTTTATAAACAATTTTTTTTCTCAAGAAAAACTTTAGAGACGCTAACCGCTAATCCTTTTTAATTTCTGTCTTTATAGCTTGTTCATTGGCCGCCCTGGTCTTCGTCGCACTGCACAGGCTTTCCTGTTGGGAGAGTGGGGGCTTCTCTCCAGTTGTAGTGCACGGGCTCCTCATTTGGGTGGCTTCTCCTGTTGCAGAGCCCAGGCCCTAGGGCATGTGGGCTTTCGTAGTTGTGGCACAAGGGCTTAGTTTCCCCACGGCATGTGGGATCTTGTTTCCCAGATCAGGGATCGAATCCATGTCCCCTACATTGACAGGCAGATTCCTAACCACTGGACCACCAAGGAAGTCCCTTCAGTCCTTTCCTGCCTTTGCATATGCCTAACAGCTGGGACAGAAGTTTCCTCAGAATCACCCTGCTGCATTTTCCTATAACCTTTAACCTTGGTAACCAACAGGAAGTAAAGGTGCCCTGAAACACTCATGGTCTGTGTCTGCCTTTCAGGAGCTTGCCATGCCTGGGGAGGACCTGAAGCTCACTCTCATCTTGCGGCAGCCAATGATCTTAGAGAAAGGCCAGCGTTTCACCCTGCGGGATGGCAACCGGACCATCGGCACTGGCCTCGTCACTGACACGCCGGCCATGACCGAGGAGGACAAGAACATCAAGTGGAGCTGAGTCTGGACCTCTGCTGGGGCTCTCTTGTGCTCAGGGCTGCACTGGCCAGCATTCTCTCCTGCCTCTGCGGCCATCTTTGCAGGGCAGAGGCTGTGGCCACCCGAATTGCAGCTAGACTGATCCTTCCCCTGGCCCATGGGCCGTATGACTGGCCAGGTGAGGTAGGTCAATAAACTGTTCTGTGAATAGAAAGATAGCCTGTGTGTCTTGTGTCATTTGTACTCTGGGAGGGTGTGGGATATAGAAATGGAGCTGAAGCCCAGGATACATGAGCTTGGGAGTGATCCCTGAGCCATTTGAACTGAGAGTACTTCTCTAGCCTCAAGAGTTCATCTCTGGTACATGGTGGAAGAGCTCTTGTCTTAAAGCACTGCTGTGGCAACATGAGGAAGGTAGAGAAACTAAAGGACTGAAAGCTATCCTAGTGAGCTTTGTATGATTGCTTCAGTTCAGTTCAGTTGCTCAGTGGTATCTGACTGTGACCCCATGGACTGCAGTACACCAGGCTTCCCTGTCCATCACCAACTCCCGGAGTTTGCTCAAACTCATGTCCATTGAGTTGGTGATGCCATCCAACCTTCTCATCCTCTGTCATCCCCTTCTCCTGCCCTCAATCTTCCCTAGCATCAGGGTCTTTTCTAATGAGTCAGCTCTTCCCATCAGATGGCCAAAATATTGGAGCTTCAGCATCAGTCCTTCCAATGAATATTCAGGACTGATTTCCTTGAGGATTGACGGTTTGATCTTGCTGTCCAAGGGACTCAAGAGTCATCAACCCCACAGTTCAAAAGCATCAATTCTTTGGTGCTCAGCTTTCTTTGTGGTCCAACTCTCACATCCATACACGACTACTAGAAAAATCACAGCTTGGACTATATGGACCTATAAAGTCAAGTTTGCTTTTCAATATGCTATCTAGGTTTGTCATAACTTCTTCCAAGGAGCATCTCTTAATTTCAATTGCTTAGCAAAATGCTACATAAAACAGGCTAAATGTTGGATATTCCTAGAGATACTGGTCAAATGGTTATAGCTTGGGCCCAGTTCAGGTGCCTAGTCACCATCCTGTTCATGTCTAGCTATCCTTATTTAAACTTGATACTGGGTGTTCTATCTTGACTCTAGACCGAGCACATAGAATATTATACTTGGTAAATAATTTGTAGGCTTGATGGGTTATCCCCACCATATCACTAAGTCCAAACAGGAGTGAGACACTGTAGAATGAAAGTTTCATTTTTAATGTTAATTACTGAGATTTAAAATTAACAAGGTCTGCTTATCAAATCAGAGATTTTGGGATGACCCCCAGTAACACAGGTGGCATTCAGCAGGGATTAATGGCACCCTTTCAAACTTGTATCCTGACAAATGAATATACTCTGCAACCTACTCACAAACAGCTCAAGAGAATGGAGGCTCTTAGGCCCAGAACGAGGCAAACAGAAGCCAACTTCAGATAAAGCAATCTCATGAAAAGCACTGTCCAATAGTAAAGCATAATTACTTGTTTTACCTTCAGTGGGCAATGAGAGGCTGGAAGTTTTCAGGGAGATTCGGTCAGGGTGGAGGCTAAAGTTCCTTCTAGCTCGTAAGATTTCTGCTCTTAGGAATAAATTAAGAGGGCTACCCAGTGAAAGTGAAAGTGAACTCGTTCAGTGTGTCCAACTCTTTGCGACCCCGTGGACTGTAACCTACCAGGCTCCTCTGTCCATGGAATTCTCCAGGCAAGAATACTGGAGTGGGTTGCCATTTCCTTCTCCAGGGGATCTTCCCGACCCAGGGATTGAACCCGGGTCTCCCGCCTTGCAGGCAGACCCTTTAACCTGTGAGCCACCAGGGAAGCACCTGCAATTACCTACATCTCCAGCACTACAGAAACCAGGTCTCCGTCTGCACTGCAGACCTCTGGAGCCCACCTGAAGGCTTTCCTGCTGCTACTTCCATTAAGGCCTCCCAACCCCAGTTGGAGAGCTGTCACTTGGGACCGCACATCTGCGTTTTTAAAAAACATTTGGCTGCACCAGGTCTTAGCTGCAGCATGTGGGATCTAGTCCCCTGACCAGGGATCAAACCCGGGGCCTCCTGCATTAGGAACAGTCTTAGCCACTGGACCACCAGGGAAGTCCCCAACCTGCCCCTTTTTAACAACCAATTAGAGGCTACAGATCAGTCCCATTCTCTCTCCTCTACCAGTAAGAAACAGATAACAAACAACAGGTCTTATTAGTAAATAATTCCAAATTCCTCCTGGAGCCTACTGTTTCTCCATTCCATACCTGGCCCCCATCTTTCTAATCCAGTCCCTGCTTCCTTCAGCCTGGCTCAACCCAGCCCTCCTGCCACTTGCACTAGCAGCTTCATCCTATATAGCTCTCACCCACAACCAAGAACTCTCAGCTGTGCACCACTCTGGCCCTTATCTCAGGCGGCCCGAAACACAAGTGTACTTTTTAGGGCAAAGAGTTCATCACTCATGAAGTACTTTCCTTAGAAATGAAAACCTCAAGTCACACCTCACGAGGCCAGTTCTGAGGTGAGAAAACAGCCTTGAGACAATGGCGGGCCTGCATGGCAGTTACAGAGCCAGAAGGGCATCTCTGGGTACTCTGGGTGGGCACCTACAGTGCCCCACCTTGGAAACCTCATAAAACCAACCGCTCCCATCCTACTATTCAAAGAGAAAACTACAGGCCGGTTAAGTTAGTTTAAAATTTTATTTTTTTTTTAATTTTTTTAAATATTTTTATGTAATAAAAAGTAAAAGTCCTTGTCCAACCATCCTTGCGGGGCATGTCTGTTTCTCTTACGCAGGTGACTCAAGTTAATGGGAAGAAAGAACACGGGGCCCAAGGTTATAAATAATAGAAAATAAAAGATCTTCCGTCTCCAGCGGGGAGGGGGGGATAGATGAGAGGACGGGAGGGCAAGATGGGGTGGGGATGGGCAGGGGCAGAGCAGGAACTCCCCCACCCCCGCTGGACCCTGGCCCTGCCCACTTTGAGGCCCTTCCCATTCAAGGTGCTTGGCAGGAATTCCCCAGCTCCCCCGGGGCAGGGAAAGGGGGTGGGGGTCTGGGACTGGTCCGAGCTGCTGGGGGAAGAGACATAGATCACTCTTCCCTCCACTCATGGAGGTCTCAGGTCGCGGCCAGGACAATCTTCAGTTCCCCGGGGGGTGGAAGGGGAGCTGCTGGGAGGGATGAGATTGAACTGGTTGGAGGGGAAAGAGAAGAGAGCAGGAGCATTAGAACCCAAGCAGCTGTCCCTTCATCCAATGCCGTCCAGTGTGGGGTGTGGGGGGAGTGTTGGTAGGAGCGGCCGCCTCGAGGTGTCTCATGGGGCTGTCAGAAGCACAGATCAATCGCCGTTTCCCCGTGAGCCAGAGCCCTTCCTCACGTGCCCAGCTCAGCCCCCCACACCCCAGCCTGGCCCTGTCTACTGCGCTGACCTTACCTCGGCTAAGTCAGGAGACAGTCGGGGTCACTGAGAGCTGGGGAGGCAGTGGGGAGGGGGCTGCTGGATCACAACTGAGCGAGGACGGAGGGAAGCAAAGGACAGAGCCAGGAGCAAGCCCCTGGCGGCGGCGACTGTGGCTTCTGCCCACCCTACATACTTCACAGACAGGTGCAGGTCGGCAGGCGCCCTGTGGGACAGCCCTGCCTCCAAGACCCCTCACTCCCCACCCAGAACCCGTGCATCCTGCCCCACCTGCAGCCCATCAGCTCTTCCATGCCAAATACCCCCAGCTAACGAGAACTCACGAATCCTGTCATCGGCTCCTCCTGGAAATCCAGGCGCCTGGCCAGGCTGCTCACCTTGGGGGTGTCCGATGTAGGGGTAGGGTGAGGGTGTGGAAGCTGAGAGTGCAGGCACCCCACTCTGGGGCACCGCGCCTTGGGGGGGGCCCCCATGGCTCTGGGGTGGGTGCAGCAGCATCACCTGGGGCGGGTGGGGAGCCCCAGGGTGAGGGGGCGGGGCTGCTGTGATTCCAGTTTGGACATGGGCCTGTGGAGAACAGAAAAGGAGCTTCGAGCACCACGGGAGTGTCACAGGGTCAGAGAACCCCAGGCAGCGGCAGAGGGAAAGGCGCACCAATGACCCCGGGAGGGGCGCCCCACGGCTCAGGGCAGGTGGCGTGGGCTCTTACCTGGGTAACATGGGCCATGTTGGTGAAGCCGTGGGGCAGCTGCTGGTGGGCATGGATGGCATATACAGCGGCTGGTTGGGGGAAGCTGCTCTGAGGGGACTGGGCAGAAGGTCCCGGTGGCAGAGAAGGCGGCGTGCCTGTCAGGGCCCCTGGGTGGTACAGGTTCTGCTGCGGCTGTCCACTGCCCAGGTGTGGGGCCTGCCCCGCCTGGTGCTGTCATCAGGGCAAGGCGAACGATGAGTGCCACTTCCAGTACCACCTCTGACCCTCAGGTTCTCCCCACTAGGGAATGACCCCGAGTCCTAGTCCTCTCTTTCAGCCACCCATCCCTGCCCCACCCATGTGGACGCCCCACAGCAGGCACCTGGACAGGACTGGGGGCCGCATGCTGGGACGGCGGCTGGCTCCCAGTAGGTGTGGTGGCCGGCTGCGGCTGGTGGGCATGGAGCTGCGTGGCATGGTGTGGATAGGACTGGTGAACGGTGGCTACAGCATGAAAGGGGAGACAATCAGTGACAGGCACCCCGGAGGGGCTGAGCAGCATGGCCTGAGTCGGGGGACAGGACAGAACTCACCATAAAGGGCCTGGGGGGTGGGCTGCTCTGCAGAAGGGTACTGAGGGGTGGAGGATGACACGATGGCCTGGGGATGGCTCCCCGACGTCAGCATGCGTGGGTTGCTTTGAAGCATGGGGGCAAACACCGGCTGGAAGAGGATGAAAGAAGCAGTTGGCTCGGCAGAGGGCCCAAGAGAGTACCCTGCTGCCAGACAACCCGGGCACAGTACTACTCCGCTCTCATCATAACCACCTTACTTCACTTTCACAATAACCTTATCAAGCAGATGCTATACTTCACAGAAGGAAAAAAACAAAGGCCCCAGAATCCACTGCCTCCCCGGGGTCCTACTACAGCCAAGACTGAAGCCCAAGTTGGACCCCACCACTCAGAACTCTTGCTGGCTTTTCCTGCCAGCTCCTGAGTGTGGGAGGTGGAGGAGGCTTGCTAAGATGCCAAGACTCTGTACCCCACCTTCCCCCATGCCTCAGTCACCTGCGAGGGGTAGTGGGCCATGGGCTGCATCATGGCGGGCTGGCCTGGGAACTGCTGTGGGTTGTAGGGGATGTAGGAAGAGTAAGGGGTGGCGGCCACCAGAGGTGGACCGGCGGCGGCGGCGGCAGCCTGCATCATGGGAGGGGCGGAGGCTGGCTGGTGTTGGTCCGAGCGCTGAGGGGGCAGGGAGCCTGCGAGTGGGGGGAAGACGGTGCAGAGCTCAAGCTCCATCTGCCAGCAGGCAGCGGGTGGTGCCGTGCATGGCCCCTCCTGACCCTGCTCACCTTTGGCACCCCGGTACTTGCCCTGCTGTCCAGGCACTGAGTTGGACACAGGATACGGATACATCTGCGGTGCCTGGGGACCAGAACACAGGCGAGGTTGAACAACTCGCTTGTGAACGCTCACGACAGGCGGGCCTCGGTCCCTCAGGCAGCCCAGTCACATCTCTTACCCTGGGCCCGCCCACTCTCTTCTCACCTGGACAGCTGGTCCCATGTGGATCTGAGGTATGTAGGAGATGTACTGGGGGCTATAGAGCCCACTCTGGCCTGCTGTCAGCACCGGGATGGAGGGAGTTGAGTGAGTCCGGGGCCCAGGAGAAGTCGGAGTACTGGTGGATTTATTCTATAAGAGGCAAAGGAGGACATGCACAAGTTATCTTAATGGTGTCTATACTACCCTCCTCTCCCAGTCAAGGGCATCCAGAGTGCTGTGCACCAAACATATCCTACACTTTATCTTCGTTAAACCTCACATCAACCTCCTGATGAGCGATCTTAAATTACAGGCAAGGAAACGGAGACAGAGAGGTTAAGTGGTTCATCCAAGATCACAGAGCTTGCAAGACATTCAAGCGCAGTCAGTGGGCCCAAATGAAGCCCATGCTCCTAAATGCCAGACTGTGACTCCCCCTGAACCAAATGCTAAGTCCCAGTGAGGAACCCGTAAATATCTGTCAGATACTTCACGATCCCCGGCCAGCCACTGCTAAGACCTGCTTCCACGACTGCTGCAGTCCTGACATACCTGTGTAACTGTTCCTCACTCCCCCCAACACCCAGCTCCCAACTCTCCTCATGGAAACCCCAGCCCACATTCCCCTGTCCCATCTCACCACAGAGAGCAGGGGCTTAGTGGGGTTGAACTCCTTGGCATTGGGGTTCAATGTTGACTTCTTCACTTGTCTATGGAGAAAAATGGAGTAAATTCTCACGGCTTGCCTCTCGTCACTAGACACCCGCCCAGCTCCCCATCCCACTCACTCGGCAACTGGGCCCTCATCCTTGTCATCTCCCTTGATGAGGCCCACTGGGGGGCTGCCAGTTTGGCTTGGGCAAGGCTGGGGAGGCTGCTCCGGCCCCTCGGCACCCCCTGCTGGTGGCAGGGGTGGTTTGTCCTCCTTGTCGGATACTGATTCGGCCTTTGAGGAAACAGGAGACCCCAGGGGCTCTGAAGCCAAAAGACCATCCACCTCCTTCTCCTTCCCTTTGGCTTCCTCTTTCAGGATCCGTGGAGGAAAAGGATCCAAGCTAGTCTCGGGGGAGCTACTGGGCTGAAGCTAGAAAGACAGAAACACAGAACATAGAGTACTCTCCTATCTCAACCCCAGACTCACCTTCCTTCCTTCATCTTTGCGTGCTCTAATCTCTCAATGCCACCCACTGCCTATTCCATAAACCTCTCCCCCGACCCCCTCAACCTTCATCTCTTTCCTGTTAACATCCTAGTCACTCCCACACTTCACTCACCTTAAACTGGGCCCCAAACTTTCTCAGTTCTTCCAGTTGAAAACGCTTCTGTTCGTTCTGAAGGCCAGGGACTATGAGAAAGAGCAAAAAAGGAGAAAACACACATTTCTTTTCTTAAAGGTGGCTACCCAGCAACCCAAAGAACAAAGAAACCAAGGGAAAAAAGCTGAGCTTATTAGAACCCTTTAAGTTAGGATCAAAGGGCTGATCCAATGTCATCTGTTTCTGAATGGCAACACTTCAAAGGGGAAAGAGACCCTAGCAGGAAAAACAACAATCCTCACCTTTCCCTGCAATCCGGGACAACTCCTGGGACTCCAGCGTCCTTCCAGGTTCCTTGGCCGGGAGTTCTTTTACTGAGCAAGAAAGAAGAGACACATGAAGGCCCTTCTGTCCGGAAGCACACTTCCCACTGTCCGCAGTCCCCCACCAGGTGGTTCTTACCATCTGTGGGGGCCAGTGAGATCTTTGGAGAAGCTGGGGAGACGGAGCCCACTCCAGGATCCCCAACTGCTGATGTCACTGGGATGGAAGCTGAAGAGGTTGGTACTGCTGAACCGATGGGAGGCTCAGGACAGGAAGCTGAGATTGGGGCAGGGGCAGCTGACTTGGGAGAGCGTGGCGGGTACATCCGGCCCACTAGGAGAAAAGGGAGAGTGATTTATGTTGGTCACTGCTGGACACTGAGCAGTGAGTACTAGGGACTCACTAGAAACACCAACGAAAGTTTATCTACAAGGTCACAAACCTAAATGTTTAGAAGGCCAAAGCAAGTAAGGTAAGCAGGTAAAGTGGCCTCATGGGTACCATGAAAGACTGGAATGCTCCAAGGGGCAGTCATGACTCAGTTCCAGCCAACCAGAGCTATACAGCAAGACAGGTTCTGTGTTGGCAGAACTTTCTGTATTTCAAAAGATATCAAGACATTTTCTATGATTTCTCCTCCCTTAAAATCAGTTGCCAACTAATTTAAACAAAAGGCACCTGCCAGCCAGACACAACGCATGGATTGCCATGCTGGAATTTCTCCCTGAGGGAAACTGAAAAATTCTTTCCTAAAAAGCATAAATAAATCCTAGCCTCCAAAACACCTTAATCTTGGAACTCTCCCAGCCCAGCATTCTAACAACTATTTACACCCCCATCCGTTTCTTCATGTAACACTACTGGAATCTTACCTGCAGGAGGTGGTGGAACAGAGGCTTCTCCAGAAGGCCTGCTGCTGGGGGAAGACAGAGTCTTGGCACCTCTCAGAGGTCGCTGGGCCTTAGGGGACATGCGGGAAGGGCCTATTTTTTTTTTTTTTTTTTTTAAGATGAGGAAAAAAGAGGCAGAGTTCCTGCTATTACATGACCATCAATGCAACTTCCATCCAACCCACCTAAATGCTTTTCCTTGCCACCTACCACCATCCCCTTCCCTGCCACCAACAAGTCGGCTTCCTAACTCACCTCCATTGATACCACGTGCCTCAGAACCTGGGCCAGGGCTGCTATTGTCAAGATGGTGAGGGCCACGAGGCGGCAAAGAGCTAAGGCCAGGCCGGCCACCCCGAGAACTACTGCAGCGGACGCCTCCCCGGGGACCTTCCCGAACTCGCTGGGGCAGAGGGATATACTTTCCCTCCCTGGGGGAGAGAGTTCAAATAACATCAAGTAGCCACAAAACACACAATTTCCAAGAATGAAGCCCTCCTTATGAAGTCCACCTCCTGCCTCAATGCACACACACAAATATGGCTGACTCCAGCTTTCTGCATTATTTCCCTTGAGAAACTATCCTATGGTTCCAGGACTATGACCCTACATTGTAGCTACCCCTGACCAGACCAAAGCAGCCAGTGCTCCATTAGTCCTTAACCCCTCCTGACCTACAAGAGAGGTAGTATCACATTGTGGATTAAGGTACAATACACTTCATTTTCATAAAAGGAGAAGTTAAGACATATACAGGAATGAAATGCAGAATAAAAGAATATGGGGAATTCCCTAGGGTAGGACTCTGAGCTTTGAATGCTGAGGGTCTAGGTTCCTGGTTGGGGAACTAAAATCCTACAAGTTGCAGAGTGCAGCAGAAAGCAAAAAAACGAAAATGAAAAAAAAAAAAGTATCAAAAATCTGTGGAGAAAAAAACCCTGTCTTAATCCCTAATCTTTAGCCTTGTTACTGCAGACAAATTAATAGTTCTAGGCTTCAGCATCCTAAACCCCCAAATTTGGAATAACTATGTATTAACCTAGATGATTGTGAGGCTTCAACAAGAGTATATAACTAGCTCTTGGCCCTAACCTAAACCGAAAAATTGGGAGTAACTACATCTTAACCTATGTGGTTGTGAGGCTTCAACAAAAGTATACACCAAACTCCCGGGGCAAACCCTGAGCGCCACCCGGACCAGCCTGCCCCAGCAATCACCTGGCTGCCAAGCTGGGGCTCTCGCGCCCTGAGCCCTGTCGCTGAACCGCACTATGCTTCTCTTCCTCCGTGCGCCCGTCGTCATTCTCCATGGCGATCCGCAGGCGGTACTGGGGGCTCGATTCAATCTCTCGGGCCAACTGGGCAGCACGCAGCTCCCGCTGACGGAATTCTTCTGAATTGTCCTTCTCTAAGGGCACCCTGTGAAGACCATCGCCACCCCCAGGCCACGGGACAAGAGGAAGGGAAAAGGAACACATTTCTATCAGTCCTATCACCAGCTCAGACATGTGGGTATTTAAACCCTCAACAACTCAGCATACACTGATCTGGCATGTAGCAGGGTCCTAGGCAGAGCAGCAAGGCACCTCTCTGAATCTGAGGAACACTGAGACACACATATAAATTTGTTAAGATTTTACAGGAAAAGTATGGACCAAAAAAGCAGTTAATTCTACCCACGGAATCAAGGTTATGAGAAAGAGAAAAACCTTTTCACAAGGAGTTCACAAGGCAGATCAGGAGTGGGGAGACGGCAACCCAGACACCCAGAAAGACGTGTACAAAAGCTATGTTCCACCTAGAGACCTCCCTTCTGTTGATGACCCCATACCTCAAACTGCACCATGTGGGAACTACCAAAAGACACTCACGTGTAAGAAGAGAGACTGCTGTCATAGGTGGTCTTTACACCATAGTTCTCCTCATTGAACTTGAACATTTCGTTGGGGTCCCATCCATTAGACTAGAGGAAGAGGGAGAATGTTTCAAAGCTCAGCAAGGAAAGCAGTAATAACCAATTTTTCTCTTCCCTCAGGTTGAAAGATTAAAAATCTGACCAAACCAAGAGTGGGGAAAAAAAGGAACAGGGCTGATGGGAAGGTCATCTACTGACTGCAGTACAAACTGGCAGTTTCCAAGACACAGAAGTCTTTAGGACCTCACATCCATTTCCAGATTTATATCCCAGAGAAATTCTGAACTAAGTGCACGAGGATACACACTCCAAAAATTCAGTAAGGTACTATTTTTAATACCAAAATAATGGCCCAGAAACACCAATAAAAAGGGACAGATACAATATATAGTATATACACACAAGTATACACATACGAATAGCACAGTACATGTAGTTAAAAGCAATGACTAAGATATATATACCAAAATGAAACATCCAAAAATAGATAAGAAAAGCAAATTTTAAACAAACTAATACAGTGAAGTAACAATTCACTGACAAATTTTAAATCAAGGTAGTTGTCTGGAGGAAGGGAAATGGGCCTATACAATACGCAATCTCATCTATATCTTTTTTTTCCCCCAGGTTGGGAAAAAACTGATTTGAAGCAAATTTTAACAGTTATCAATTACTGATGGTAGGAAAATGAGTATTTCTGTTTGAGTATGTTCTATATCTTTCCGTTGGACTCTGACTGCCAGGCAACAGTGAAAGATTTCTCCCCACCCACCCCAGCAATTCTCAGGCCCAGGAGTGACGTCACGGGCAACACCCGGATCAGGCACAGCGCCCCAGCCCAGGGCCCCCAGGAGGGACTGTACCATGTCAGACTCCAGGTCGTAGTCGTCGCTGTTGCTGTCTCCCCCCTCCCAGCGCTGAAGCACCTTCTCCTTGTGCTCCCCATTCACCTTCGAGTTCATGGCAATGGCCGAGTCAGTGAACTTATCTGTGACAGCAGATTGAAGACCAGCGGTCAGGTGGTATTTCATAGCCTTCTTCCCAACACCCTTCCCACCACAGAAGCAAAGGAAAGCTTTTGTGTGTCAGAGTTTGGGGGTGCCGGGAAGCATAAAAAGACTTGTTCCAAGAGTTCAAAAGCAGCAAGGAGGTGAAAACAAAGCAGGAAAAGTATGAACCACAACACAGGCTGGATTTCACCCCACTGCATCTTAGACATTAACACATGTTCTCAAGAAAGAACTTCCAGTCATCCTCCTCAGAAATAAGGTGACAAAGAACAGGAAAGAGGAGAATCATATCATCACATTCTCTGCCTTCTACTGGGTCTGACACAACAGCCTGCACCAATAAATACCTTTAGTAGCATAATTGAAGTCGACATTTCGGAAGTGGACAAGCATGACATCACTTGGCTTAAACACCATGGTGTCCACTATGTCTTCCCGACGAGGGCCACCCGCTGGCTCCGATACCTTCCGGTGCACAGCGTCCACTGCCAGTTCAAACTATAAAAGTTCCATTTCCCAGCAACCAAGGGTCAGTATTAAGAAACACGAAGACAAAAATATGACTACTTTTAATTTCACCCTTTCTAAACTTTCCCCAACACCACATTCTCACGTGCACTGTCTTGACAACATCACCCAGGGATTTAGTCAAAGCCCCAGACTTAAAACTTCACATCAAAATACCCAGCCCTCACGTTTCAAACCCACGTCTTTAATTGCATGCAGCCCTATTCTGACAAAGGCCTACAAAAACGAGGCTAGCCATCATGTTGTCCAAAACCACTCATCTTTGTATCTTCAAGGAACCTATTTCATTCTCTTCTTTCTCCCATGAAACTCCAAAAAGCAAGCTAATTTGAGTAGACTGACCTTTGAGCTCAGCGTCTTGAAGATACCCTCATAGGTGGTACCGTTCTTCACCTTTACATCACAAGTGGAACCCTGAAAGAGCAGGGGGAAGAAAACGGAAGAGTGCCTCTAGCAAACCGATGCGTTACACCCCTCAAGCTAGCAGCAAGGGGCCCACTTACCACAACAGCGGTAAGGAAATGCAGCATTCTGGAATTGTTGTAGACACCCTCAAACACCTGTCAGTAACACAGGAGAGACAAAAATAAAGAAACAGCCAGTCAACACCTTACCCTCCTTCACAACGTCCACACTCCACTCATAACCACCTCGAACATATGGGATCCTTGCCCTTCGGAACACATCTAATTCTGCACCTAGTCTGCCCTCTATTCCCATATATGTATCTTTTACGTATCTGTGCCTTAGACAGGGGAGAAAAGGCACTCACCGGTGACTGTGGAGGTCCCTTTCCTGTGCTTTGTCCCCTATAAGAGAAGGAAACAAGAAGCTAGTTATTTAAGTACAGTCAAGCCCTTTTATTCAACCGATTTCAAAGGACTCTATGCCAAGACCACATACTATGTGAGGATGACGACTTAGCCTACAAATCATTAACCAACAGATTTTCAAATTCTCACTTCACAGAGGAAAAAAAGCACTAAAAGCCATTTCCTCCAAATACCAGTAAAATAGACTCAATCACCAACGTCTGTCAACTGCTTTAAAAGCCAATTCAACACAACGTTTCTGCAAGAGGGCCAGGGCTGCATGCTTCCAAATGACAAACGTTACGATATTCGACAATAGCCCCCGCCAGATGTAACAGTGGACGCTCAGAGAGCGCAAATTTTGAACTACCTAGGTTCAGGTAAATTACCTCCCAAACAGGAAAGGCCATCATTTCCCGCAGCCTTACGCCCCAAGTGAAGGTACTCCCTCTACAATCTACCCTTCTGGACCTCTTTACTCATTCAGCCTGTTACCCACTCTGGGAGGGGTCACCTATCACCCAGTAACCCTGCTTCTTGCTGGCTGATGTAACCAGCGGTTGAAGAGGGCGATCAGGGGGCCGTTGGCAGGGCTGGGGGACAGCGCAGCCGCAAAAGCTATCCACCCGGAGGCCTCGCCCGGTCTGCGCTTGCGCACTAAAGCCTACGGGCCTCTTCAAAATCGCCCCCCCTTCCCGCGATCAGAACGCACTGCGCCTGCGTGTACCTCCACTCTCAATTCCATAAACCCACAAACAGAAGAAACCGAGTCGGGTGTCCACCACTCATCCAAGAACACCAGGCGAACCCGTCCACGAACACTCCCAGCCGCTGCCCTATACGTTACCCGAGGCTGGAGAATGGCCGGGTCATAAGACACAGCATCCGCGCGCACGTACGGGAGGAGCGCGCGCGCGCTGGAGGTTCCCAGCCTGCAGTCCTCCCAGTCCCTCCTTCCGTCCCCCCGCCCACCCTGCTCCCCTCCTACTGGCCAGACTGGGACGGGGAGGTAGCAACTCGCTCCCAAGTCCCTCCCTCCCCATTGGCCAAACTGTGAGCCGCGCGCCCCCCTCCATTGGCTACGGGCAGGGACCCCTTCCCGCAGCTGACTCCCCATTGGCTGAAGACGGGAACCGCGAGACCCTTCGTGGTAATGGAGCCGGGGACCCCGATCACCTCTTCACCCCCCCCAACTCCTCGTTCCGACGCCGCCGGCGGGATGCGCCCTGCCTACCCTTAAGGCCCAGCTCCCGAGCCCTGACTACACTCGCAGAACTGAGCACTGCCCCTGAATACCCCGGTGGCCACCAGGGACCCTCTTCCTCCGACCTGTTAGGACCTGAGGGCCCACCCTCCGTTTCACGGGGCTTTCCCACTCCCCCTGGCGCCCCTCAAAGGTGGCCAGGCTAGAAGTCCACCTGGCGCGGTGTACAGGTCTCGGCCACCTCGGCTCTAGCGCCCGGAAACCCACCATCCTCACCTGGCGCTGCCGATGGCCGCTGCCCCTGGCCTCTCCTGATGTTGCTGCTGCGGTGGCGGCGGTTGAGGCGCCAAGATGCCCTCGGCTCCCCGGCGGAGCCCGCTCCCGGCAGCGGCTGCAGGCCCCAGGCAGGGGGAGGCGGCCGCAGGAGGTCCTGGGGGAGCCGAGG
>SJYQ01104731.1:199965-241090 GCA_006410935.1 Redunca redunca
CCCCCACCCCCGCTGGACCCTGGCCCTGCCCACTTTGAGGCCCTTCCCATTCAAGGTGCTTGGCAGGAATTCCCCAGCTCCCCCGGGGCAGGGAAAGGGGGTGGGGGTCTGGGACTGGTCCGAGCTGCTGGGGGAAGAGACATAGATCACTCTTCCCTCCACTCATGGAGGTCTCAGGTCGCGGCCAGGACAATCTTCAGTTCCCCGGGGGGTGGAAGGGGAGCTGCTGGGAGGGATGAGATTGAACTGGTTGGAGGGGAAAGAGAAGAGAGCAGGAGCATTAGAACCCAAGCAGCTGTCCCTTCATCCAATGCCGTCCAGTGTGGGGTGTGGGGGGAGTGTTGGTAGGAGCGGCCGCCTCGAGGTGTCTCATGGGGCTGTCAGAAGCACAGATCAATCGCCGTTTCCCCGTGAGCCAGAGCCCTTCCTCACGTGCCCAGCTCAGCCCCCCACACCCCAGCCTGGCCCTGTCTACTGCGCTGACCTTACCTCGGCTAAGTCAGGAGACAGTCGGGGTCACTGAGAGCTGGGGAGGCAGTGGGGAGGGGGGCTGCTGGATCACAACTGAGCGAGGACGGAGGGAAGCAAAGGACAGAGCCAGGAGCAAGCCCCTGGCGGCGGCGACTGTGGCTTCTGCCCACCCTACATACTTCACAGACAGGTGCAGGTCGGCAGGCGCCCTGTGGGACAGCCCTGCCTCCAAGACCCCTCACTCCCCGCCCAGAACCCGTGCATCCTGCCCCACCTGCAGCCCATCAGCTCTTCCATGCCAAATACCCGCAGCTAACGAGAACTCACGAATCCTGTCATCGGCTCCTCCTGGAAATCCAGGCGCCTGGCCAGGCTGCTCACCTTGGGGGTGTCCGATGTAGGGGTAGGGTGAGGGTGTGGAAGCTGAGAGTGCAGGCACCCCACTCTGGGGCACCGCGCCTTGGGGGGGGCCCCCATGGCTCTGGGGTGGGTGCAGCAGCATCACCTGGGGCGGGTGGGGAGCCCCAGGGTGAGGGGGCGGGGCTGCTGTGATTCCAGTTTGGACATGGGCCTGGGTAACATGGGCCATGTTGGTGAAGCCGTGGGGCAGCTGCTGGTGGGCATGGATGGCATATACAGCGGCTGGTTGGGGGAAGCTGCTCTGAGGGGACTGGGCAGAAGGTCCCGGTGGCAGAGAAGGCGGCGTGCCTGTCAGGGCCCCTGGGTGGTACAGGTTCTGCTGCGGCTGTCCACTGCCCAGGTGTGGGGCCTGCCCCGCCTGGTGCTGGACAGGACTGGGGGCCGCATGCTGGGACGGCGGCTGGCTCCCAGTAGGTGTGGTGGCCGGCTGCGGCTGGTGGGCATGGAGCTGCGTGGCATGGTGTGGACAGGACTGGTGAACGGTGGCATAAAGGGCCTGGGGGGTGGGCTGCTCTGCAGAAGGGTACTGAGGGGTGGAGGATGACACGATGGCCTGGGGATGGCTCCCCGACGTCAGCATGCGTGGGTTGCTTTGAAGCATGGGGGCAAACACCGGCTGCGAGGGGTAGTGGGCCATGGGCTGCATCATGGCGGGCTGGCCTGGGAACTGCTGTGGGTTGTAGGGGATGTAGGAAGAGTAAGGGGTGGCGGCCACCAGAGGTGGACCAGCGGCGGCGGCAGCAGCCTGCATCATGGGAGGGGCGGAGGCTGGCTGGTGTTGGTCCGAGCGCTGAGGGGGCAGGGAGCCTTTGGCGCCCCGGTACTTGCCCTGCTGTCCAGGCACTGAGTTGGACACAGGATACGGATACATCTGCGGTGCCTGGACAGCTGGTCCCATGTGGATCTGAGGTATGTAGGAGATGTACTGGGGGCTATAGAGCGCACTCTGGCCTGCTGTCAGCACCGGGATGGAGGGAGTTGAGTGAGTCCGGGGCCCAGGAGAAGTCGGAGTACTGGTGGATTTATTCACAGAGAGCAGGGGCTTAGTGGGGTTGAACTCCTTGGCATTGGGGTTCAATGTTGACTTCTTCACTTGTTCGGCAACTGGGCCCTCATCCTTGTCATCTCCCTTGATGAGGCCCACTGGGGGGCTGCCAGTTTGGCTTGGGCAAGGCTGGGGAGGCTGCTCCGGCCCCTCGGCACCCCCTGCTGGTGGCAGGGGCGGTTTGTCCTCCTTGTCGGATACTGATTCGGCCTTTGAGGAAACAGGAGACCCCAGGGGCTCTGAAGCCAAAAGACCATCCACCTCCTTCTCCTTCCCTTTGGCTTCCTCTTTCAGGATCCGTGGAGGAAAAGGATCCAAGCTAGTCTCGGGGGAGCTACTGGGCTGAAGCTTAAACTGGGCCCCAAACTTTCTCAGTTCTTCCAGTTGAAAACGCTTCTGTTCGTTCTGAAGGCCAGGGACTTTCCCTGCAATCCGGGACAACTCCTGGGACTCCAGCGTCCTTCCAGGTTCCTTGGCTGGGAGTTCTTTTACATCTGTGGGGGCCAGTGAGATCTTTGGAGAAGCTGGGGAGACGGAGCCCACTCCAGGATCCCCAACTGCTGATGTCACTGGGATGGAAGCTGAAGAGGTTGGTACTGCTGAACCGATGGGAGGCTCAGGACAGGAAGCTGAGATTGGGGCAGGGGCAGCTGACTTGGGAGAGCGTGGTGGGTACATCCGGCCCACTGCAGGAGGTGGTGGAACAGAGGCTTCTCCAGAAGGCCTGCTGCTGGGGGAAGACAGAGTCTTGGCACCTCTCAGAGGTCGCTGGGCCTTAGGGGACATGCGGGAAGGGCCTCCATTGATACCACGTGCCTCAGAACCTGGGCCAGGGCTGCTATTGTCAAGATGGTGAGGGCCACGAGGCGGCAAAGAGCTAAGGCCAGGCCGGCCACCCCGAGAACTACTGCAGCGGACGCCTCCCCGGGGACCTTCCCGAACTTGCTGGGGCAGAGGGATATACTTTCCCTCCCTGGCTGCCAAGCTGGGGCTCTCTCGCCCTGAGCCCTGTCGCTGAACCGCACTATGCTTCTCTTCCTCCGTGCGCCCGTCGTCATTCTCCATGGCGATCCGCAGGCGGTACTGGGGGCTCGATTCAATCTCTCGGGCCAACTGGGCAGCACGCAGCTCCCGCTGACGGAATTCTTCTGAATTGTCCTTCTCTAAGGGCACCGTGTAAGAAGAGAGACTGCTGTCATAGGTGGTCTTTACACCATAGTTCTCCTCATTGAACTTGAACATTTCGTTGGGGTCCCATCCATTAGACATGTCAGACTCCAGGTCGTAGTCGTCGCTGTTGCTGTCTCCCCCCTCCCAGCGCTGAAGCACCTTCTCCTTGTGCTCCCCGTTCACCTTCGAGTTCATGGCAATGGCCGAGTCAGTGAACTTATCTTTAGTAGCATAATTGAAGTCGACATTTCGGAAGTGGACAAGCATGACATCACTTGGCTTAAACACCATGGTGTCCACTATGTCTTCCCGACGAGGGCCACCCGCTGGCTCCGATACCTTCCGGTGCACAGCGTCCACTGCCAGTTCAAACTTTGAGCTCAGCGTCTTGAAGATACCCTCATAGGTGGTACCGTTCTTCACCTTTACATCACAAGTGGAACCCACAACAGCGGTAAGGAAATGCAGCATTCTGGAATTGTTGTAGACACCCTCAAACACCGGTGACTGTGGAGGTCCCTTTCCTGTGCTTTGTCCCCTGGCGCTGCCGATGGCCGCTGCCCCTGGCCTCTCCTGATGTTGCTGCTGCGGTGGCGGCGGTTGAGGCGCCAAGATGCCCTCGGCTCCCCGGCGGAGCCCGCTCCCGGCAGCGGCTGCAGGCCCCAGGCAGGGGGAGGCGGCCGCAGGAGGTCCTGGGGGAGCCGAGGTGGAGGCCAGGGGCCCCGGGAGACCGCCGTTGGGCGGGCTGGTGCCCCCGGGAGGGCGACGGGCCAAGGCCTGTTGCGTGGGGGGCGGCTGGGGCTGGGAGGTCTGTTGTGGCGGCTGAGGCTTCAACATGATGGCAGCGTCCGGAAGGGGAATTAGAGGGAAGGGAGGGAAAGAGGAGGCCGGGGCTGGGCCCCCGCCGGAGAGCGCGGGAAGCGAAGGGGACTGGGAAGCTGGGGACCCGCCGTTGGCGGGCGGGGGCAAGCCCCGCGGTGTCTATTTGAAGCATTTAAATAGTTCCCTTTGTTTAAAAAAAATCTGTGAATATTCTATCAGGAAGACATGAAAAAGAGAGACAAATAAGCACCATTTTTAACCGAAATCCCAAAATTCCACTTCAAATTAATTTTTCAAGTGTTCGGATGGACTTCTGGTTTTGAGCCCCATTAATATATCTGCTTGCGTTAAATGACAAATACAGTCTGTTTTAAATGCAAATATATGAAATATTAAATAAAGTATGTCGGGTTAGTTGTGACTGTTTCTGAGCTGATGTTTGTTTTCTCTGTGGAATACGTGCAAACACATGCTGTGCTGGGCTTAGTTGCTCAGTCCTGTCCCACTCTTTGTGACTGCATGGACTGTAGCCTGCCAGGCTCCTCTGTCCATGAGGATTCTCCAGGCAAGAATACTGGAGGGTTGCCATGCCCTCCTCCAAGGGAACTTCCCAACCCAGGGATCAAACCTAGGTCTCCCTCATTACAGGCAGATTCTTTCACTGTCTGAGCCACCAGAGAAGCCCAAGAATCCTGGGGTGGGTAGCCTATCCCTTCTCCAGTGGATCTTCCCAACCCAGGAATTAAACTGGGGTCTCCTGCATTGCAGATGGATTCTTTACTAGCTGAGCTACCAGCGAAGCCCACGTGCAAATATACTTCTGGCTAAAGTTTGGAAATTGTCGATGTTGGTTGCTAATTAGGTTGTGAGCCAACTTCCTGCAGATTTGCTAATCCTTTATACTTGTTATTATTTGTTGAACACAGATCATTGTGAGGAGCTGTGGCTCAGAATTGCTATGATTTTGGCACTTAATCTCATCGTCTACTCTCAAAAAGTAATCAGTAAGTATTTAATATCGTGTCAAAATGTATACAAAGAATTAGGCGGTTGGTTCACACTTTCTAGTAGCTTATGATCTTCAGGAAATTCTGACAGTAATACAGAAGCTGTAGCAAGGAAGTTACAGCTCTTATTTTTTAAGTGATGCATCTAGATTCTGGAATACTCACATATTAATATGCACGATGTAAGCATTTGCAGTCATTAACACAATTATCCAGGGTACATTTCAGATCACTGGACAGTTCCTAAGTATCTAAACAGTTTTAGAATTTCCGGTTCTATTACACAGTTATTCTATCTTATTTTTTAAAAAAGTTTCCTAGAATTATTGCACCCAAGTGTTTCTGAAATTTAGGATAATTGGCTTTAAGGTGGGCAGAACGATGCCACTTCAACCTGGCATTGCTTTGATTGCGAATTGCTAAAAAATCTTGCCATCTTCAGCTTTGGAGGCACTATCCTTTCATTCTTTGTTAGTTAGTTAGTTCAGTCGCTCAGTCGTGTCCGACTCTTGGCGACCCCATGAATCGCAGCATGCCAGGCCTCCCTGTCCATCACCAACTCCCGGAGTTCACTCAGACTCACGTCCATCGTGTCCGTGATGCCATCCAGCCATCTCATCCTCGGTCGCCCCCTTCTCCTCCTGCCCCCAATCCCTCCCAGCATCAGAGTCTTTTCCAATGAGTCAACTCTTTGCATGAGGTGGCCAAAGTACTGGAGTTTCAGCTTTAGCATCATTCCTTCCAAAGAAATCCCAGGATTGATCTCGTTCAGAATGGACTGTTTGGATCTCCTTGCAGTCCAAGGGACTCTCAAGAGTCTTCTCCAACACTACAGTTCAAAAGCATCAATTCTTCGGTGCTCAGCCTTCTTCACAGTCCAACTCTCACATCAATACATGACCACAGGAAAAACATAGCCTTGACTAGATGGACCTTAGTCGGCAAAGTAATGTCTCTGCTTTTGAATATACTATCTAGGTTGGTCATAACTTTTCTTCCAAGGAGTAAGCGTCTTTTAATTTCATGGCTGCAGTCACCATCTGCAGTGATTTTGGAGCCCAAAAAAATAAAGTCTGACACTGTTTCTACCGTTTCCCCATCTATTTCCCATGAAGTGATGGGACCAGATGCCACGATCTTCGTTTTCTGAATGTTGAGCTTTAAGCCAACTTTTTCGCTCTCCTCTTTCACCTTCATCAAGAGGCTTTTAAAGCCATAAGGGTGGTGTCATCTGCATATCTGAGGTTATTGATAATTCTCCCGGCAATCTTGATTCCAGCTTGTGTTTCTTCCAGTCCAGCATTTCTCATGGTGTACTCTGCATATAAGTTAAATAAGCAGGGTGACAATNAAATTTGCTGGCATACTGAGTGCAGCACTTTCACAGCATCATCTTTCAGGATTTGAAAGAGCTCAGCTGGAATTCCATCACCTCCACTAGCTTTGTTCGTAGTGATGCTTCTAAGGCCCACTTGACTTCACATTCCACAGGAAATTTGAAAACTCACTTTTTCCACTGGTCTTTGAGAAATTCTAAAGAGTGATACATTTTTCTCCTTTTAAGATGTGGTTCACAAACTTTTCCCTTTGAAATCTGAAACTCAAGGTAGTTTTTAACAGTATAAGGTAAATGCACCTGAGTCATTTGCATCAAACCAGATGTCTCTCTGTACAGCTGAGCCGCTCAGAGTCCCCTGTGCCTTCCCACTGTCTGGGCTCCGGGAGTCTGGTGGCTAAACGTGCCATGCTCTTTTTCCGAGCTTTCATATGTCTAGTTCCTGCTGATGTAAATCATCTCTCCATTCCCCTTTAACATCCAGACGCTTTTCCTCCGGGTTCCAACCTAACTGTCTCTTCCTCTAGAGCTTACCTCAAGGAACTCCCGTCCCAGCAGTGGGACCACATGGGATTCTTACTCTTGAATTTCCCTCTTCCTGATAAGCTCTCTGCTCTGTAAGAAAGCCCACTGTGTCTTATCTTTCTTACCACCTATAACCTAATTCAGTGCCTGACCCATAGAAGGAATTTAAAAGTATACTTTTTGGCTGTGAAATGCCATTTGCTAAATCTGAAACTCCAGGGAAGTAGTATGCCGTGACTTCAGTGTTTAAGTTCACTGTGAGAAACTGAGGCTTTTTTCCCCATTATCCCCTTTTTCTTTGCTTTCCTCTCCTTTCAAGATAGTCATATTTGTCTCGCTATTAATTTTAATACTGCAGTGAATTTACCTAGTTCTGAAACTATGTGCCTAATGGGTTAGCCCAGAAGCTTTGTAGGGAGTGAATTCTAGAGTCTGGTTATCCTGTGAAGTCTTTTATCTTCAAAACTATTTCCCTGGAGTTTCAGATTTAGCAAATGCTATTTCATATTCAATAAGTATATTTGATAAATTTTATTCAAACTCACTGTGGATCTCCTCTGCATAGGTGATGCTGGCTACTGAACAAGTGAATATGTGCTTAAAAAAGAAGTATGAAAAAGTCTGCTTCTGCCTGAAACTGGCAAGTGAGCCTTCTCTCCACATCCCACTTGACCAAGGACATCTCATAGTGACCCCTGATTTCAAAGAAATGGTTATGTTTAACTGTTCACATGTCCAAGGAAGCAAGAAAAGCTGGGAAGAGTGGTGAGCACCAATGAAGTCTCACCAGTAGAACCAGATATGTCCAGGCAGTGGAAACCAGTACAGCCCAGCTCAGGTGGCCTGCTATGTATCAATGCCATCCATTGTGAGACCTACCCAGGGGACAAAAGTCTTCAAATTTCAAAGAGAAAAGTGTATCTCAGAGTGATGAAATACAGTATCTAAAAACTGTTTGCATTCCCTAATTGAAAAGTGTTCAAATTGGAGAGAGTCAAAGGCCAACTTGTTTAACCAGTTAAAGCATACCTGGTATTGGGTTGGCAAAGTCTGGGTAGAAAATAGCCTACAGGGTAGTACAACATTTTGAGGCATGTAGTAATCTTGTTTTTAAAATCACAGATAGCCTGTGTTTCAATATTCATTGAAAGTTGAAATCATTCACATTTATTTCATTGGTTCTGCAACTTATGTTTTAGTTTCATACTAACACTTGAGCTGAATTTCCAAGTGTGTTAATTATTTAATAAATGGAATGCGTACTGTTTAGTTTGGGCTTCTCTGGTGGCTCAGATGGTAGAGAATCTGCCTGCAATGTGGGAGACCTGGGTTGGTCTCTGGGTCGGGAAGATCCCCTGGAGGAGGGCATGGCGACCCACTCCAGTGCTCTTGCCTGGAGAATCCCATGGACAGAGGAGCCTGGCGGGCTGCAGTCCACAGGGTCACAGAGTCAGACACAACTGAGCGACTGACACACACACACGCATGCTATTTAGTTTATTAAAACTCATATTTGAAGCATGCATATCTATTCTAAGTTCTAACATTTTGAACATGATACATGTATTGTATATGCTCGTTTTACACAATCCGTTGCTGTGTCTTGGTGAGTGTGGACTGTAGCCCACTGTCCAGGTGAACCTGGCACCCATGGGAGAGGTACTGCATTTCCCTGCATTTGTTTGAAGGCTGAAATACAAAGATGGAATGAAAGAAGGAGTTTGGGGTTATAGGCTTTCTAGCAATTACATGATGACAAGAACTTCAAGTGTATTCACAGATAAATATCTGGGAAAACTGTAAACTGATCCTTATAAAAATTGAGTTTATTGGCCAGTACAAGTTGATGTATTAGTAGTCTTCAGGGTGTTAAATTATAACGTATAGCATTTTCTTGGTATATATTGCTTTTATTTGTTTCCATTTTTGAAAACAATCAATTTGTAAGACTGTCACATTTGTAAAACTCCTGAAGTACTTGTATGAAAATGCTGGGTTTGAAAATCACTGACCATTTTCCTACTTGCAGTTTATACATAAGGAAACTGAGGCCTGTGAGTATTCAGAAACACATCTCTGAATAGAGAATTTAGAGTTCTGTTGCCCTGGTTTCTGGGCCAGTTTTTCTTCTGGACCACACATGTGCCTGCAGATGTGCATGCGTGTAAGTTTCCCTATATATGTGCATGTGTATGCGTGTAAGTTTCCATATCTGTGTGCATGCATATAGTTGTATGGAGTATGTGCAAATATGTCTGTGCATGCACACATGTGCACGGAAATGTGCAGGCATGTCTGCCTGTGTGTGTGTGTGCGTGCGTGCATACACGTGTAAAGGCAGATATGAATTCATGTCAGTGCATTTACGCATTTACAGCTCCTTTACAGAAAGCCACACGCAGGCGCAAATGCTTCACGTGTCTTGGTTCCTGGTAAGTAGCCTGACATTCTCTTAATAACCAACATAATCTGACATTAAGCATGCTAAGATATTATTTTTATCACTGCAAAATAAATTTGTTTTTTTTAATGCATAATGCATACTCATTTTAAAAATATAGAAAGACATAAAAAGAAAGGAGCATCCTTTGAGTTTTTGCCACCTTAAAGTAGATACCACTACTGTTTGGGCAAACATGTTCTCATGCATTTCTCCATGGGTACGTGTGTTCATCTAATTTTACAGAACGAGTATTGCATCGTGGATCCTTCCTGACTCCTGCATCTTGCTTTTCCTTTTGCTGCTCTCTTCTTGGCTCAGTTCCCTGCCCACGTGGCCCCTCCAGGGCTCCCACGTGAGCCCTTTGTCTTAGCTCGTCTCGCTTCTCGCTCATATCCTCTTGTGCAAATGTGCAAATGCACATCTAGGATGGCAGTTGCTGCCTCACCAGAACGGGGTGTGTTACGTGACCTTCCCAGCATCTTAATTTTCTCACTAAAAATAATATCTTTAAAACATTCTTCAGGTTAAATGATAGAGATTAGGTTGGATTCATTTCAATAGTTGCATGATATTTAGAACTGAGCACTTGTTTTGATCCCATTCATGTATTTAAACCTTATTCATCTGGCTGCTTTGGGTCTTAGCTGCAGCACTTGGGATCTCCCATGCAGGGTCTTTCATTGCGGCCGCAGACTGTCTATCCGCAGTGTATCCATCTGGCTGCTTTGGGCCTTGGCTGCAGCACTTGGGATCTCCCATGCAGGGTCTTCCACTGCGGCCGCAGACTGTCTGTCCGCAGTGCGCAGGCGTTGCTGCACACAGTGTGGGATCCCAGTTCGCCAACTGTGGCTGGAACCCAAATTCTCTGCATTGCGAGGCGGACTCTAAACCACTGGGTCACCTTATTCTCACGGTACATGGGCCTCGACAGGGGACCAGCGCATACTTCTTTTGGTTTTCGGGAGTCCTCTTACCTCATTCTGCACACCGCTCTGCTGGCGAATTAAAAAGACTGGATTATTAAGGAGAAAGGAGTACCCTCACAAGCAGACCCAGTAGAGCTGCCTAACAGCAGATGTAGCTGGTTTGGAAAGTTATATTAATGTCTAGGCTATTGCATTTGTGAGAATTCACCAGAATTTTTCACATACTTCATATTTATTCTGTTTTGGCTATGTGACCATTAATAACTTTTTTAATGAGAAGTTATATTTCTGGGTGAAGCATTAAAAGATGAGCAAATTATACTGGTGACAGGTCATAAAGGATAAATTAGTGTAAGAGAGCACCCTCAATTTAGCTCCTAGGGGGTATACCCCCTACCGTAAATCTGGCCTCAGCTCTGAATCTCGGCAGAGCGCTGGATCAATGGCAGTAAAATAGTAACTTCTCTTTTTAGTGCCTTTGCAAATTCAAGGCCGGAGGCTAATGCTTTTGTGAGCATATAACTCCATTCTCCCTCGTATTTTAGCTATAGCCGAGGAGATGGATCTTTGGTTTCTACCAATTAAGCATTTTCCTCTCTTCAATCCATTCCACCTCTTCCACTTTCAGTGTGAGAAAGGGAAAGTAGAACTCCTCCATAAGGAGCTCGAGTAGACTCTCTTCCTCCAGGGGGCTGCTGTAGGCGTCTTCATTTCTAGATGCCTTGAAGACCCCACATTTGGGCACAAGGATAGCAACTGTGACTCCTTAGAACATTCCCGAAGAAACACTTAAGCCTTGGGAATCTGGCAGGAACAAAGCGAAATCATTTCGCTCCTTTTTGTTGCTGAACCTATGACAGCAACAGAAGCTATATTTATAGACACAGGTGATTTCCGTCTGTTGTCAGCTGCTTCTAAAACGTATGATTGTTTCCCGAAATATACACCTTTTGCAAAGACTTGAAATTAACATTTATGAAAGAGACAAATTGCACACTGAGTGTCAAATCTACCAAACTATGAAATACTTGAACGGAAATTGCCCTTAGAAAGAAAGAAAGCTCTTTTTCTTTTTTTAAACTGTGGGAGTGGTTTCTCAGGAATTTTAGAAATTGGGAGTGATTTTCCTAAGAAAAGGAATGCCTAACTTAAAACAAATGTGGACTGAACACATAACAGTATAAAAACAACAGGGACCCTTTGCCTTCCCCATGCACACGGCCACTCCTGAAGTCCCCTTCTTCCCTCCCTCTAACCCCCGGTGGCAGAGCAGGGTGGACTTAGGATGCCCATCCATATAGGAGTTTCCAAGTGTCTTCTTGGAAATCCAAGCAGTTCTTTAAAGAAGGGTAACGATAGGGCTCTAACAGTAGCCTCCATATATGCAAAATGGACAAAAGACAAGTTGAGGCAGAGACTGAAGAGTTGTTTTTCCAAGGAGAGTTAGCTTAGAAGTTTCTTCCAACTGACAGAATCTGGGAGCCAGGAAACCTTCAGGTCTGAATCAAGTGGACAAATAGAATAGGATAAATCAAAAGGAAGTCAGGTGATGATGATGGCAAAGTGGAGTTTCACTTCCTTTTATGTGCTCCCTGCTACAGTATGACTTGTGTGACCCAGGGCTGGAGTTCCACACCCAGATGTCTGAAGCTCTTAAGATTGTTCTCAGGATGTTTCTTTAGGTCTACATTTGGTTGACTTCCTATTTTTATGCAATATTGTTCAAAAATGGCAAGCTCACCTAAAATTATTTTCTCATCAATAGCAAGTCAAAATGCCAACATGTAAACATTTGCTATGCTCCCTTTCATTCTGTGTTAGAAAATGTATTTTTGTTTGGCTGACTCGTTAAGCTGTTGTGAATTTTAAAAGGAAACCCTGAAAGAGAGAGGATATGTCTACTCTTTCTCCACTTGCAAGTCTGAAAACAACTATTAAAGATCTAAGATATGCATTTACTTCCCGCAGTGTGATATGCACTGATCCCTTCACACACTTTATTCCCAAGAGGCCACAGGTAGCTGTTTACACGTTTTCTCTGATACACTAAAGCAACCATTCTGCCTAAAGGACTCCTGAGGATGGCCCTCCATGGATGCCTCACTTAGTCAGTGACGAGCCTGGGGAGAGAAGGAGTCAATATGGAGCCCAGCATGAGCACAGATGGCCTTGTTCAAGGCTGAACGTGCTACTCAACCAGCCAATCAAATCACACTGCTGTCCTGAAAAAGCCCTGGGGATTCTAACATGTTAGTCAAAAAAAAAAAAAGTATGAACAAGACAGTTAAAATGTGTGTCCTGCATTACCTTGTTAAGTTAGGCTTAACTGGGCAAGGGATTTTTTTTTTCCTGTGTAATTACTAGTTTTTATTATGCGTCTGAACTGCATCAATCATTCTGAAGTATAATGGATAAAGCAAATGGATTTCATAGCTGAAGAGCATAAGTCATATAAGCATATCCCCTTGGCTTAAACAAAATGGTAAAAATAACAGGGGGGTTTGGAAGCAGGAGAAGATGAATGATGAAATTTTAATCCGCTCCAATCCATCGTGTAACACAGTACAAAAAGCAATTCATCTACTTACCCATTTCCACACGGTTTATCTGCTAATACCTTGGCATTTAAGGGAGAGTATTAGATGAGATCAAAAGAGAGAGGGGAGAGATTACATTTTCTCCTCTTAGCATCAAGAAGCTCTTTGGGAAGCTTTCACAGATGTGGTGGTTCAAACCAGGAGCAATCATGAAGTTTGATAGAACAAAACGTAAACTTACAGTCAGGGGATGGCTACATTTTCTCAAGCTTCCCATTTACTTGGTCAGGAGCTCTTGGCTTCTGTTCCCTCATTCATGCAGTGGAGTGATAACACCAGCCGCAGTTATGTAGGGATGTGCAAACACACACATAAACATGCAGGACAACAATATGTCAATATGTCCACATTACAATATTTTAAAACTGTAAAGCATCCTGTAAATGTAAGTGGCACCTGCATCCTGCCAAGAAAACTCTTCAGAAGCGATTTGTTTACAGTTTTGCTTTTTGTTTTTGAGATCTCAGTTTTCATCCTGATGTGCCCACTCAGGAAATGAGACACAAACCAGAGAGCTTCATCCGTCTGCATTCATTGAGATTCTCAGTGCACGCAGAGCCTGCAGATTCCAAAACGCAAAGGAGGACGCAGAAGACAAGGGGAGATGTTTATGTACAGTTGCAAGAAGCTCAATTTGTTATATCGCTTACATGGCCTAGCATGGACCTGGCACTTGCAGGTAGCCACTTGTATACATTCCTATATGCCTTTGATATAATACATATAAGGGCACCAAGAAAAACCCTTAACTGAGCTTTCGTTCTGATTTAATCCAGGACTTTAAACATCTTTTCTAAAGCTCATATAATTTATAGTTGCAGCATTTCGATGAGGTACATATTACCTCCTCTGCATCTGAGAAACTAGGGCTTGGAGAGATAGTCTGTCCACAGCCTGAATTCCAGAGCTGGGCAAGCGGAGCACTGGCTGCTCCCTGTGACTGAGTGTGGGCACCTCCGAACAGTGTTCTCAGCGCCGAAGAACTGATGCTCTTGAACTGTGGTGTTGAAGACTCTTGAGAGTCCCTTGGACTGCAAGGAGATCCAACCTTGCAGTCCATCCTAAAGGAGATCAGTGCTGGGTGTTCATTGGAGGGACTGATGTTGAAGCTGAAACTCCAAAACTTTGGCCACCTGATGTGAAGAGCTGACTCATTTGAAAAGACTCTGATGTTGGAAAAGATTGAAGGTGGGGAGGGCATGACAGAGGATGAGATGGTTGGATGGCATCACCAACTGGATGGACATGAGTTTGAGCAAGCTCTGGGAGTTGGTGATGGACAGGGAGGCCTGGCGTGCTGCAGTCCATGGGGTCGCAAAGAGTCGGACACGACTGAGCTGCTGACCTGAACAGTGCTCTCACCTGAGTGAGTCTACACGTAATGTTCTTTAACCTGCTTGCCGTGGCCCCTGAGAAGTAGCCCCACCCACATTCCCCTCCCAGAGCATGCCAAGTTAAGGCCCCTGTTAAAATCTGTCTGCTTCAGTCTCAACAGTTAGAGACGGAATACAGCCTTCCTTCACTCCTTTTATTGAACTTGTCACACATGGAGGATTTGGAAGGAGCCTGGGAGAAGAGGTTGGGAAGGCTGACTGAGTTTTGGGGAAAGTGTTTTGCCTAGCAATTTGCAAAAGCCAGTCTTCCCAGGTAGCTCAATGGTCGAGAATCCACTTTCCAATGCAGGAGACATGGGTTCGATCCCTGGGTTGGGAAGATCTCCTGGAGGAGGTAATGGCAACCCACTCCAGTGTTCTTGTCTGGAGAATCCCGTGGACAGAGGAGCCTGGTGGGCTACGGCTCCTGGGGTTGCAAAGAGCTGGACATGACTAAGCGACTCAGCACACATGCGTGCACAGGGAAATGTGTCCCTTTGATGCCCTGTGCAATTAGGCACTTAGTTTACATGTTGAAGCACAGGTATATATGAAAACAACGGCTAGAAAGGCCTATAGAAAGTATAAGCTACCCTATCGGCTGTCAAGCTGGTAACTCTGACTTGAAGTACAAGTGAGTGAGCAGCTATCAGCTAACTTTCCACTCTTTTTTCTGCATCTTTCTGCACAGGTGGGAAGTGCTAAGCTCCTGTGTTGTTAGCAATGATGAACAGTGTAAATTTATGTGCATAATTAAGGCTAAATCTTGTATTAAGAAAGATTCCAATTATTTTCACAAGCACATATTTCGAATCTTCTACTCAAGTCCTGAAAACAAATCCAATTATCTGAATATAATTGTTAGACATTATTTGATAAACATGAAAGTAGTGTCTATGACTGTGTGATTAAAAAAAAACACCTTTATTTTCGCTTGCTAAATTACAGATTTTCAGCCAAATGAATTCTTCTCCAGATCTTTCTGAAAAGACTTTGGAGAAACTGTCATATATTTATGTTAAAGGACCCCTGGAGATATGTCATTAGTATGGTCATGCATATATTCAAATTATATATTATGGAATCAAATCTGCTTGCACTGAGTTAATTTAAATGAATATGACAAGAACTTCTGGGAAAGATGTCAGCTAAATTATATGTTTACAGACTCCTCTGGCTCTTCTCCTCAACCCACAAAAATAATGTCCTCAGAAAGTAATACCAGTAGCTAAGAATAAAGCAAGATTCCTCACTCAAACTGAAAATTTCAGAGCATACCGTTTGGATGCAGTGGAAACTATTCCGGACACCCAAGTGGTGACCGACCACAGCATGTTCTAAAGAGCCCCGTGGACACCTGGCTAATTGGGGTGGGGGAGGGGGTCACTCGTGTGGAGGAATTCCCTTGTACATGTTGGCAGCAGGAACGAGACAAGAGAAAAAAATGAATGCAGTCAAATAGCGCTTAGGACAAAAAAGGAAATTTAAGCACAGCCCCAAAGCACAATCAGAGAACTTTTCCCTCTGACTTACCTTCCCTCAAAAGACAGATAAGGTCAGCAGTCAGTTTCTTTTTATTTCAAAGGTGGCTGGAGAAAGAATCACCTGAACTCATTTCACTATCATTAGCTTCCTATCCTGTAACAGGGGAACCCTTTGAAATGTGGGGGAGTTTCTGGCAGAAGCCGTCCTCCAACCTGGGAGCTGACCCATGGGGCAGAACTTCTGATAATTCTGAGAAAAACCCCAAACCAAGCCTCCCTCTGCCCCAACCTGTCTCCAGGCTCACAGTATTTTCCCAACCCCTTTGGGCAACCACACAGCTGGACAGAAGACACAAACATCAATGTCTGGTCCCCCAGCAGGAGCTCAGAGGGAAACCCCAGTGGTGTTTCATGAAAGGAGGAGGTGCTTCATGAAGCTTCTACTTACATTATGTTTGAGCAAATAGCGGGACTCACTAGAACTCCCCCATCAAAAGTGGGTAAACGCAACAAAAAGCAGAACTAAACGGTATGGGGTAGGTTAGAACATCCCACACGTACAAGAAATAAATCAATAAAAGCTACCAATGACAGCTGAAGAAACACCTTTCCAAGGCCCCAGCAAAAATATTTATTTACAGTTCAGTTCAGTTCGTTGCTCAGTCATGTCTGACTCTTTGTGACCCCATGGACTGCAGCACACCAGGCCTCCCTGTCCATTACCAACTCCTGGAGGTTGCTCAGACTCATGTCCATTGAGTCGGTGATGCCATCCAACCATCTCATCCTCTGTCCTCCCCTTCTCGTCCTGCCTTCAATCTTTCCCAGACCCTTCAGGTTCTACAGACAGGGGCTGAAGCAGTTCCCACTCTCCTTCTTGACTCACCTCTCAATTTCAGGCCCAGCCTAGATGGTCAGCTGCTCTGACCTGGATGGTCCCTTCCTTGGAAGGAAAGCTATGACAAACCTAGATTGGGTATTAAAAAGCAGAGACATCACTTTGCCAACAAAGGTCCATATGGTCAAAGCTATGGTTTTTCCAGTAGTCATATACGGATGTGAGAGTTGGACCATAAGAAAGGTGAATGCAAGAAAATTGGTGCTGGTGCTTTTGAACTGTGGTGTTGGAGAAGACTCTTGAGAGTCCCTTGGACTGCATGGAGATCAAACCAGTCAATCCTAAAGGAAATCAATCCTGAATATTCATTGAAGGGACTGATGCTGAAGCTGAAACGCCAATACTTTGGCCACCTTATGCAAAGAGCTGACTCATTGAAGAAGACCCTGATACTGGGAGAGATTCAAGGCAAAAGGAAAAGAGGGCAGCAAAGGATGAGATGGTTAGATAGCATCACCGACTCAACAGACATGAATTTGAGCAAACCCTGGGAGGTAGTGGAGGACAGAGGAGCCTGGAGTGCTGCAGTTCGTGGAGCCACAAAGAGTTGGACACAACTTAGAGTCTGAACAGCAACAGTAACTCCTAGCTAGGGCCATCTGATTGATACATTGGAGGAGGGTGAGAGACCTGGAGGAAATGAGAAAAAGGGAATTCAGGCTATCTCAGGGCAAGGACCAGGTGTCTAGCACAGACTACAGAGAGGTAAATCCCTAAATAATTGTCAAATGAAGAAGCAAAGTGTCCTCAGCTCCTGAGCTCGATGAAAGTCTGTCTCAGGAAAAAAAAAAAGAGCAAAAAATAAACTCTGCAAAATAAAGAAAATGCAACTGCAATAATAGATTATGTATAAAATAGTTACAATATATAATTATAAAGTGTATTCATACCTGTACTTAGGGAAATATAAGCAGAAAAGCAACGTACTTTCTGTGATATTTTTTAATTTTAGTGACTTATCACCTTTAATGATAAAAGGAGAAAAGTGAGTTAAAGGTAAACGTACAGTAAAATGAATATACTCGCGCAAAATCTGATTCTTTAGGAGAAACAAAAGAAGAAAACAGTAAGAAGTGATAAACGATAAAGTCCTAGAGAGAATCTCTAATGTTGGGGGAGGGGCAATGTAAGAATTTAAGCTAAAATTGGGATAAAATGTAAAAGTTTTTCAGAAAATATATTATCCCCACTGACTTTAGAAGAAAGAAAATCCAGGCTGCTTCTAGGAAGTTAAAAACATTGTCAAGGAGCCTACATGTCAGAAAGATGAGCCAAGCTGAGATGCTTTCATAGGTGATTTTTTTTTTTTCAAATCTCCAAATAATAAATATCTCCTATATAAGCTTTTGCAGAGAGAAAAAGATATTGCCTTTAATTGTCTAAATTTTATACAATGCCTCATTCCAAACCTTTAGCAAGTAAGTATCCAAAAGAAAACTACAGATAATTTCATATATAATTTGAAATAAAACCCCCTGATTTAATATTTGTAAAAATGTTCTCTGATGACCTAAATGGAAAAGACATCTAAAAACAGATGGGATATACGTATACATATAAGTGATTCACTTTGCCAAACAGCAGAAACTAATACAACATTGCAAAGCAACTATCCTCCAATAAAAATTAATTTAAAGAAAACAAAAGGAGCTAACTGGTTACATATAAATAATTCTAAGCTTTTGAACAATTATAAAACTTTGTGTCAAAGATATATTTGCCTTTTAAAAAGTTGATAGGAAATTGAAAATCAAATATTAATTATTCTAAGAAAGAATGTCTCTTTCATGTTTATAATTTTATTAATAAAATTAACTTTAAAAGTCGTGTTCACTCCAATAGGTACTAAAGTAACATTCACTAAAATTCTGTATTGACTCCATGTTTAAAAAATATGTGACACTTTTTAAAGTGATAAAAGGAGAAATCAATGGTAACACATAATGAAAATTGCATAGCTTAATTGAAAGGCAGCAGGTAATTTTAAAACACTAAGCGCATTCCCATTAAAACCAGGAATAAGGAAAGTAAACAAGGAAATTGACAAAAGTATAAATTAAAAAGTGGCAGTACATGAAACTTGTAGGATTCTTTTTCTTCTGTTTGTAGATTACATGATTTTTTGATGCTGGAAAATAAGAAATTAACTGACAAACTACCAGAAAAAGTAAGAGATTTTAGTAAGGTAAGGAGTTAGAATATTAATATAAAAACCAAGAAAATAGATGACTTTGCTCATCTGGTTGCTGAAAATTTAAAGCACTGGTAGAAACAAATATATCTGAAGGTTTAGAAGAATATGCATGAACACACATTACTGGAGAGAGTGGATGTTGGTACACTGTCCTGGTACATCGTGCATCCAAATTTAAAAGCTACACATCATTTGACCTAGAAATCAAATTTCCAGTGATATCCCCAAGGACAGTGCATAGGTATGCCAAAGCATCTGGGCATAGTTGTAGCAATATTGTTTACAGCAGCAAAAATATAAAAATGTAGTAAAGAAAAGATGACATATATAGAAAATGGAACACACTCTAACATCAAATCAAGGCGTACAAAGCAACAAATGTTACATGTAACATTAACAATGATGATGTAGCTATATGGTTATTAACTTGAAGAAGTGTCTGACATGTATTGAAAAGCAGCCCATTTAAGAATAGCAGGAGTAGGACGACTCCTATTTTGTACACTTGCTTGTCACTCACGCACCACTAATTTATTCATCAGGCCTCTGTCTGGAAGATGTGAACAAGAAGAATTAGTGCTTTTCTCTGAATTGAGGGAATTCGGGTGAATTTTTGCTTCTTTTTCTGCTGTATTTTTTTAGACGATTTCCTTCGGAGCTTTCTCCCCTCCCGGTTTCTCTTCCTTCCTTCCCATATGTTATTCCTCTTCTGCTACCAGTTTGTGTCAAATTTAGTAAGGGGGAAAAAAGCTATATTACATGTTGGAAGACAATTATTAATAAATCAGACAATGGATTTCAAGGACATTCAAGATTTTTGCATGCCTGCTAAGTCACTTTAGTCGTGTCCGACTCTTTGCAACCCCATGGACTGTAACCCACCAAGCTCCGCCTCCCATGGAATTCTCCAGGCAAGAATACTGGAGTGGGTTGCCATGCCCTCCTCCAGGGGATCTTCCTGACCCAGGGGTCGAACCCTCGGCTCTTATGTCTCCTGCATTGGTAGATGGGTTCTTTACCACCAGTGCCATCCGGTTTCAAATCCCTTTAAAATGTGTGTGTGGAGTTACACATGCCTATGTGTCTGAAACAGTGTTTGAGTAAGTCAACTACTAGCCAAGAGTTGCAAATCGATAAGAGACACACATTTCGAAGCCACGTGATGTTTGAGGATTTGATTTCCAAAGATAATCACACTTCTGTCGTCCTCTATCCTACAACTTGTCTCTTTAATGATATTTTCAAATTGCACCATCAAGCCTGGATGACATATTATCACTGAGGGTAGTTAACTACATCCTATTATTCCCGCGGCAGCAAGCTTTCTTATCATAACATTAAGAGTGAGAATATAAAGTTTGGCAACTGGCCATGAGGTTTCTAACTCTTCCTGTCAGCCCCATCCTTGGGAAAGTCCTGTGTGGTTGTGCGTTTCACACTCTTGTCTTTGGGCGAAAGGTCGGTCCAGACTCTTCCCTTGAAAAGCCTTTTGCTCTTTCCCGGTGGCCCGAGCAGCGGTTCTCACGCTTGAGGGGAATCTCAGGAGGGTCCTTAGAGCTCACACTGTCCGGGTCTACCTTTAGTTTCTGCTGCAGGAAGTCTAGGGTGGGGTTCCAAGATTCAGCATTTCTCATCAGTTCCCTGGAGGCTGATCTGCTGGTTGAGGACCACACTGGGAGAACTGGCATTTGGTAACCAGAGTTATTTACAAACTTTTGTTTCCTTTTTCATTGCAAACCTATGAATGATGCCCTTGAGGATATCTTTAAGAAGGCTGAGACAGCAAGCCTGGAATGTTTTCAAAAGGAGGCAACAAGAGTTCATTTTGATTGTACTTTCACAGAGCTCTCAAAATGAGTGTGGTCATAAAGAGATTGATACTTAACCCACATCTTGGCGGGGCTAGAACAAATCGGGCAGAGAGAGCAAAAGAAATTTGCTAGCCTAGATCTCTTGTCTTTGTTCCCTTCCCAACTAGATTTTGTGGGAACGGGTTTTTGTGGTGGGGTCCTTGGGTGCACCTTGATAGGTACTTATTTTCCCTTTGAAGTGGGAGCGGTGATGTACACATTACTGTACGTAAAAACAGATATTCGACAAGGGCCTAATATACAGCGCAGAGAACTCTACTCAACATTCTGTGATGATCTAGATGAAAATACTCTGAAAAGAAATGGATATGTGTATATGTGCAACTGGATCATTTTGCTGTGTGGCTTAACACAACGTTGTAAATCAACCATCCTCTAACATAAAATACAAATTAAATTTAATTTAATAAAGGAATTCCTGATAGCCAGGAGGAGAGAAAAGACAGATATTTTTAAAGGAGTTAAGCTGAAGACCAATTTTTCTGGTGAGCTTAGAGGTCTGAAACAATATTATTTTAATATGTAAATGAAGGGAAGTCATTTCTGCAGGGGCTACTAATAAGCTGTATGTGGGAGAGAGCCAAAATTACCTGACCTTTTATTCATGAAACTGTGGGTTTGCTAAATGAGCCTGGGCATTGCAAAGCATGCTTGTCGTGAGATGTTTCCTTCCCCAGGCTTCGCTTCTGATAGCAGTCCATTAAAAGGATTATACATCCTCATTAGCAGATGTTCCTTGTGAATGGTGCTCCCAGCTAAAACAGCAAGCTTCTGAGTTCTGTTTACTTTGCCCACTTATCCTCATTTTCTCATCACCAAATTTCACTTTTTGTGTTTTCAAGACTGTTAAGACTGTATTCCCATCTTTTGGAGATGTGAAAGTTGAAGAGGGGAAGATTTTGTTTCAAAATGAAAGAATATTTTTAGAAGACAGAACATGGTCTTCTGTGCGAATGAGCGGGGGGAGGGAGGTGGTGAGTTCTGGATTTCTGGAGTTTTCCCAGCTGAGGTTCAACAAGAACAGCAGCAACACTGCTGCTGCAGAAAGGGCTCCGTCGCCGGTGGTTTCTAGTGACGATTTCATGATTCACTGATCTTGTAGTTCCTGTCTCTGGGCATGTTCTTTTGGTTGTTAATTAATCCCTGGCATGAAAAAAATAACAAACATTGAAAGCAGAAAATATTCATAGTATTTTTCCACAAGGGTGAGTCCACGGCTACCCTCCCTGTCCTGGCCCCCTCTCTCACACCATTTGCTGTTCTGGAAATATTGGCAGTGGCATAGGGCCTGAAATAACTCCAGAGTCCAGAGAACAAGACTGAGCTTTCAGTGCCCAAGATTTATGCATCAGAAATGTCTAGGTCCCAAAGCATGTTTTATGAGTGTTAAAACGGAAGATATAGTCCCTCCGCCTCAGGTGGCAAACAGGCCATATGTCTGGGAGATTTACCTCTGCTCAGGCATCCCTGGGCCTCCACCAGGCTCTGAGCTCAGGGGATCTCACCAGCAGGGCAGCGCCCGCCAGCCTGGTCACCCTTACAACCGTGCTTGTAATTACAGAGGGATTTCAGCCTAACCAAGTGCTTAAAAAGATAGACGCAGGAAAAAAGGAGCAGAGTGACACATGTTCATCACATAATTAGTCAACAGTTGTACATCTCAAGCAACAACGATGGGAATTTATCTTAAAAAGACTGGCAGCCGTATGCACCGGATCGATGTCGAGTAAAGTCCCAAGACCACCCTTCCATCCCCAGACCAGCCTGTTTCATCCAAAATTCATGGATTCTGGTAGCTTTCAGATTCAGAAGTTTCAAGGACTTCGATCTGGCTGCCACCTCCCAGTCCTCTCCTGCTTTCTCTCTTCTCTTAGAGAGTCTTTTACTTTATGGTTCCCTGTTTCTTATCATCCAGCCCAGGCGAGCTATAATGATTAACCTGTACTAGGCAGGGAGAAGGCGATGGCACCCCACTCCAGTGCTCTTGCCTGGAAAATCCCATGGATGGAGAAGCCTGGTAGGCTGCAGTCAATGGGGCCGCTAGGAGTCGGACATGACTGAGCAACTTCACTTTCACGCATTGGAGAAGGAAATGGCAACCCGCTCCAGTGTTCTTGCCTGGAGAATCCCAGGGACGGGGGAGCCTGGTGGGCTGCCGTCTCTGGGGTCACACAGAGTCGGACACGACTGAAGCGACTCAGCAGCAGCAGCAGCAGCAGGCAGGGAAGCCTGGTAGGCTGCAGTCCTTGGCGCTGCAGAGAGTCGGACATGACTTAGTAACTGAACAACAACCACGTATATCTATAGGATGAGAAAAGCGCACACGTGGGAAGGAGGCTTTCGTGTTCACGTCCAGGTTGTGAAGGTTTACTTTAGGGTCTGTGGGAGAGACGGGCAGCTGTCATGACCTAGTGCAAGGATTTCTGTAGCAAAGCCTTTCACAGGTACAGTGTCTTTCATTTGAGCTGATCACTGACTGTGTGTGCATGTATGTGTGTGAGTGTGTCCGGACATCCGCTGCTCTAGTACACAAGAACATTACCATTTGTCAGGCAAGCCGTCTCTATACATTATTTCCAAATAAGATTACCATTTTCAAAGGGTGCTTTCTTTAGAAATCACATTCTACTCTGGAAGTGAATTTAAGTCAATATCTTTGTTACCTGTTGCCCAAAGCAGATCCATATGGGGGTTTCTCAAAGACAGAATCTGGGCTATTTCTAAACACATTTGTTTTTCTATTATGACTATAAAGAAGCCCCTGATTCCAGCACACTCATTTAACTATTGTCTTCAAAAAACCACAAGTAACAGCTTCTCCATTTCATTCTTTTGTCCTGCCTCCATTACTCACTTAGTGTGAGGAAATATTTCCATTTCAGTTACAATTGCAAATCAATTAAGAAGTTCTCATGGTTGATTCAATCAATTAAAGTAGCAACTGTTTAAATAGAGTCCCTTCTGGGTGAATCTTTATTATTATACTTGTTCAACAGATCTCAACACTCTTAGGGGTATTAGAAAGCTGATAACCACCTTTTCTTTAGAGAGTTGTCCTCTAACTGGGGAGACCAAATATAAACACCCTGAAGCTAATTAAAAACACTAGATTTAAATAGAAATCTTCAATAAAACATGAGGTGTCACATGGTGGATGATTAATATTTAACTGAATAGTGAGGCTGACTCTAAGCCTCAGCGCTGGTGATCTTTCAGAGATAAATGTCACCCTGATAATTGCTAGAGTTAATCGGAGGGGTCACAGTGGCTAGGCTGTACCTACTTTCTTCAGCTACCTCACTTCTCTTGCCCCACGACAGGTACCCACTCAAAATATCACGTTCAGTCATTGAATTCTGCTGCTGGGGATGGAGCAAAGCCAGTCTCTGTATGAACAGCTGATGTATTCTGGTGTTCAGAAAGAAGACTGCCTGAGTCATGATGGACCAGAAAGGAGGTAGGAAGGATGGATAACATGGATCTTCAACTCAATTGTTCTATATTTATTTTTTAGTTTGGTCGTGCTGGGTCTTTGTTGCTGTGTGAGGGCTTTCTCTATTTGCAACGCATCTTCTCTTCTTGTGGCTCACGGGGTTAGTTGCCCTGCAGCACGTAGGATCTCAGACCCTCAAGCACAGATTAAACCTACGTCCCCTGTCCTGGAAGGGGGGTTCTTCACCATTGGACCACTAGGGCTATCCCTCAATTTTTAAAGGGTAGTTACACTTGAAGGAGTGGAGTGGAGGCTGCAAATTGAATAGAAAGTTAGAGAAAAGAAAGTGCAAGGAGCCCTCAGGAAGCAGATGAGTTGTAAAGGACAGGCTACGTGGACAAGGCGTTGTAAAAGAAGGTATCGACTTAGTAAGACAATGGCGTGGGAGTCGTCTACCTGGAAGCGACAGCTGGTGTTTTAGAAATGAACTAGATCAACACAGAAGAGAATCTAAAGAGAGAAGCCACGAGGTCTAACGTTAGCTTGAGATGAAGAGGAGAGAGAGAGAGGGATCTATATATTCAAGGATGAAGCCCTCATTGCTAGAAGAGGTCTCAAAGAGACTGAAAATTGGCAATGGTTTGATCCAAATGCTACAAAGATCAATACTTTTCATTAGCAAAGTGCCTTGAAATTTGATTTGATCTTGTTTGCAGAGAGTATTAAGTATAAAGAGATATTTATGCTTCTAAGTTCAGGCATGGAACCTCACATTAATCAAAGGTATTAGCTCATTTTAATTTTTCTTTGCTACATTTATGCTTGAGCCAGTGAGACCATTTTGGGATATCTATCTATATAAAAATCTATATATTGAGAGAATGTGAGAGAGACGTATTTTTTTTTTAAGAGTGCTTTTTGGCAATTAAGTGAGTGGTTGATTCCTTTAATATTCTGAGAGCAAACACAACCATCATTATGAATCACTGTAGTTGATGAGTCTAATCCTTTCTCGTGCCATTAGAGCAGATGCTCACTTCTGAATCCCCCGCAGACAGATCAGTCTTCGTCATCTCCTCATACATATTCCAGCATCTGTACTGGATTTTTGATGTGCTCTATTGGCATGAGGTCACAGCACCACTTTTCTGAACTGGCAAAGCAGCTGCCCAGGAAATCGGAATAAAACAGTGAAGAAACTGCTGTTCTTTGCAAAACTGACAGTGACCTGTGAGTCTGAGGGTTTGGGTGTAAATGGTGTCTACTTGTCTAATCCTGGCTTTCTGGAGGAACGCCCTCCATAGAAGAGCTAGTTGAAATCTAAGACTGGTCTAAACTTTGCGTACGACACAGGTCTGCATGGGCAAAGCCGTGGCTTTTTCAGTAGTCACGCTTGGATATGAGGACCTGAAGCCCCAAGAACTGATGCTTTCAAATTGTGGTGCTGGAGAAGACTCTTGAGAGTCCCTTGGACAACAAAGATATCAAACCAGTCAATCGTAAAGGAAAACGACCTTGAATATTCACTGGAAGGACTGATGCTGGAACTGAAGCTCCAGTACTTTGGCCACCTGATGCGAAGAGCTGACTCACTGGAAAGGGCTGGGAAAGATTGAGGGCAGGAGGAGAAGGGGACGACAGAGGATGAGATGGTTGGATGGCATCACCAACTCGATGGACATGAGTTTGAGAAAACTCCAGGAGATCCTGGAGGACAGAGGGGTCTGGCATGCTGTAGTTCATGGGGTCAAGAAGAGTCAGACATGACTTAGCAGCTGAACAACAAAAGCTCTGTATATAGCCTTAAAGTAAAAGCACCAGTGGTGCCAAGGAAAAACAGTCTTTCCCATGCAGGTCACTGAGAGTGCCTGCATTTTGTGATTGGAAATCACAACACACACACACACACACACACACATATGTCACAAGCATATATGCCTTGTTCCTGATCATAACCCAACAGGAGATCTTGTGCCCAAAGGTGGATGAAACTGCATTAGAAATTATTTGAATATTTGTATTTCTATGAAGACCCTGGTACTTCTGTGAACCTGAATCACTGAAGGGAAGGAAATTTTGCTGTTCTTGTTTTACCTACCAGGCTGGGTGCTCAACAAAGGTCCCAGGGCTACTGGTAAGAGTTTCCCAGGGCTCCTTCACAATGCACCACAAGCCAGCTGGCTTACACAGCAGACATGTGCTCTATAGGTCTGGACAACTGGTTCTTTCTGAAAGCTTTGAAATACAGTCTGTCCCAGGCCTCTTCCCTTGATCCTGTGGGTTTGCTCGTGGTCTTTGACATTCTTTGGATTTTGCCCCTTCACTCAGATCTCCGCCTTTCTCTCCTAACACGTTGTTTTCCCTGTGTACCCATTTGTGTCCATGTTTCTCTTTTTCATAAGGACACCCCTATTGGGACAGGGGGCCCCTCTTAACTAATTATATCTGCAGTGACCGTACTTCCAAATAAGGTTTCATTCTCAGGTACTGGGGGTTAGAACATTAGCATGGAAACCTGGGGAGACACACAGTTCACTTCCTCTCGTCTAGCCTCCCCCAGATTCATGTTCTTCTCACACAGAAAACACATTCTCTCCATCCCGACATCCCTAAATACTTGCAGAGATGGTTGATGAATCACATGTCCCATTCCACAGATAATTTTGCAGTTTGACCTCATCGTTTCCACATTAAGAGGCAGACTGCACCTGCTTTGAGTCTAGGCTGCTCCTGGGCTCTGTCAACAGAACATGGTGGGAATGATGCTGTGAAATGCTGAGGCTGGGCCTTGTGAGGTCTGGAGCTTCTGCCTTCCGCTCTTAGAATGTCTTTCACTGGGACCCAGCTGTCATGTCATGAGGACGCTCCAGCTGCCATGTGGAGAAACTCTGATGGAAAAGCCCCAGCCCCCAGCCTTTGCCGGAGCTGGGGATCCATCCACTGCCGACCATGTGAGGACATTCTGGAAGCTTCTGTCATCCCAGCACTTCATATGACACCAGTAAGGCAGAATAACTCTCTGGTCACACAGTTATAACTTATGATAAACTGTTGTTGTTTTAAGGTGTTTTGTTAAACAGCAAGAGAAGAATTGAAACAGAGTGTGGGCTTCCCAGGTGGCGCTAGTGGCAAAGAACCTGCCTGCCAATGCAAGAGATACAGGAGACAAAGGTCCGATCCCTGGGTCGGGAAGATCCCCTGGAGGAGGGCATGGCAACCCACTCCAGTATTCTTGCCTGGAGAGTCCCATGGACAGAGGAGCCTGGTGGGCTAAAGTCCATAGGGTTGCAAAGAGTCGGACACGACTGAAGCAACCTAGCATGCAAGCGCAGTATTAGAAGTGGGATCTTTCAGCAGCAAAAGCCTAAACCAGGGTAGAATGGCTTTGGCGAGGAGTAGGGCGAAGAATGCTACATGGAGCAAATTCTTGTTCAAGCCTGAAGAGTGGTGGCCTGTGACCTGAAGCGGAAGGACATTTGCAAACTCGCCCTTGTGGGAACACAAGACAGAATGTGAATCTGGTAAACTTGTGAATCTAGCCTAGGAGATTTCCAGGCAGGATGTTGAAAGCACCATTGGGCTTCTTTTAGCTCTCAATGAAAACACATGGAGAGAGAGACGGATTTGAAAAGAAACTGTTTGCTTTTTTTTAAGCAGAATTCAAAGGAAATATTCCAACTTTGGACTTGCTAAGTTGGAAAATAAAACTACTTCTCACTGCATGCCTCTTCACTGGGCAAACATTTCTCAAGGTAAAAGGTGACTCGGGCAAAGATCAAAGACAGATGTTGCCAGGAACACAAGGCCTGGGGTTAAAGTCAAGTCAGGGGCGTGGGAACACCATGCTTTGTTAAGATCTCAGAGTTTTAAGAGGTGCTTGTTATTCCTTCTACACCGGACACAATTTCTTCTAAGCATCTTTCTTTTTTAATTTTTTCTTTTATATTGGAATATGATTGATTCAGAATATTGTGATAGTTTCAGGTATAGAGCAAAGTGATTCAGTTATACATGTATCTATTCTTTTTAAAATGCTTTTCCCACTTTTCCCACTATTGTTACAAAATATTGAGCAGTTCCCTGTGCTATACTTTGGGTCTTGGCTGGTTTTCCATTTTAAACATAGCAGTGTGTACATGTCCATCCCGAACTCCCTAACTATCCTATCCTCCTAACCGTGTTTCTGTTTTGCAAATAATTTCACTTGTATAATGTTTGTTTGCTTGTTTGATTCCGAATATAAATTATATCATATGATATTTCTCTTTGTTTTACTCAAAATTCACTCAGTATGACAATTATGACAATCTCTAGGAAACTTCACGCTGTTTTCTCATAACTCCCCAACTCATAGCCCAAGTAAAGAGAAGCCTGTCTCAAAGAAAAATCTGGGCCTAGCGTCAGTCCAATGGACTCGATTTAAACGTTTTGTACTCTGGCATCCCACTGAGCTGGGCTTCTCGGGTGGCTAGTGGTAAAGAAGCTGCTGGCCAATGCAGGAGATGCAGGAGAAGCGGGTTCAGTCCCTGGGTCAGCAAGAGCCCCTGGAGGAGGAAATCAACCCAGTCCCGTATTCTTACCTGGGAAATCCCAGGACAGAGGAGCCTGGTGGCCTGCAGTTCATGGGGTCTCAAAGAATTGGACATGACTGAGCACCCCCCACATTAATTTAGGAAACTGTATCCTTTTGTCCCCAAAGTACAAAACAGAAAGAAGATTCTTTTTCTCCCAGTGTTCTGAGGGCAGGCAAGAGCGAATATGTCATAAACATGGTCCATTTCTAATAGCGAAGCAAGGAAGAGTCAGGTGGATGAGCCCACAGTCCAGAGAGAGAAGCCACGTGCTGAGCAGGCCTCCTCCGCTTGAGAAGGTCTTTGCTGTTGTTGTTCAGTTGCTCAGCCGTGTCTGACTCTTGGCAACCCAGCGGACTGCAGCACGCCAGGCTTTCCTGTCCTTCACCATCTCCCGGAGCTTGCTCAAACTCATGGCCATTGAGTCGGTGATGCCATCCAACCATCTCATCCTCTGTCACCCCCTCTCCTCCTGCCCTCCATCTTGCCCAGCACCAGGGGCTTTTCCAATGAGTCAGTTCTTTGCTTTCATGTGGCCAAAGTGAGGAGGTCTAGGTCTTCCTAAACGAGCCCAAGCCACTGATGACCTTCGTGGCTGGGTCTCACAACCACTCTGCCTTCGATTCCCATTTCCCTCTTTGATTTGGAGTATTGACTGCAGGTGTTCTGTGCCTGGCTTTCCATGCATATTCTGTCTTGTCCGTGACTAGATTTTTTGTTTTTAATTCAAGGATCTCCCAACCTGCGGAGCCTCATGGGAGGAGGCTTATCAATATCCGTGTCTGACAGAAAATTAGATCCTGGGAACAGTAGTCATAAATGGATGTGAGAATTGGGCCATAAAGAAAGCTGAAGGCCAAAGAATCGATGCTTTTGAAGTGTGGTTCAGAACTGATGCTTTTGAACTGTTGGAGAAGACTCTTGAGAGTCCCTTGGAGTGCAAGGACATCCAACCAGTCCATCCTAAAGGAAACCAGTCCTGAATATTCATTCAAAGGACTGATGTTGAAGATGAAACTCCAATACTTTGGCCACCTGATGTGAAGAACTGACTCACTGGAAAAGACCCTGATGCTGGGCAAGATTAATGGTGGGAGGAGAAGGGGACGACAGAGGATGAGATGGTTGGATGGCATCACCAACTTGATGAACATGAGTTTGAGCAGACTCTGGGAGTTGGTGATGAATGCGGAAGCCTGGCATGCTGCAGTCCATGGGGTCTCATAGAGTTGGACAGGGGACATAACTGAATGACTGAATTGAACTGAACTGAATTATGTTAATGCCTGATATCACAATGGGATGAGAGTTACAGCTTCTTGGGAGGAAAATGTGTATTTTGCATCTCAGAGAAAGCAAGTAATTCATGGCCAGAGTATGGTTTCCAATAGACTGCAAGTGACTTCTGGAGAAGGAAATGGCAACCTACTTCAATACTCTTGCCTGGAACATTGCATGGATGGAGGAGCCTGGTAGGCTAAAGTCCATGGGGTCGCAAAGAGTCAGACATGACTGAGCGACTTCACTTTCTTTCTTTCTTTAGCTTCTTTTAGAGAAGGAAATGCAACCCACTCCAGTGTTCTTGCCTGGAGAATCCCATGGATGGAGGGACCTGGTGGGCTACAGTCTAGGGGGTTGCAAAGAGTCAGACACGACTAAGCAACTAACATGCACACACAGGTGACTTCAGATTCTTGCTATGCCTCTAGTCGACATACAGGGTCTGTGCTCCTCCCTTTGAATCTGACCTGGCCTTTTGCCTGAACTTGGCCAAGACAGTGCAGTGGAAGGATGTGATATAACATCCACAGCTGGGCCTGCATCTGAGGCTTCCTGCTTAGCTCCTCTTGAAACCCTCTCCTGGGATCTGGCAGCTGTGTCAAGAGACCCAAGCTGGTTGATTTGAGACAGGAAGTTCCTGCTCTGAGCTTCCCCTCCAGTGTGACACCTGGGAATGAAGCAGCCTGACTGTAACTCTGTGACCCGGCCTGGGTCCCTCTGGGCCTAAGAAGTCCCTGCAGAGCCTGGGAATCTAAATTCTTTATTAACAGGTGCATGATCAGATGAAATGATTGTCATTTTAAGCCACAAAATTTTGGGAGTAGCTACTCAGCAGAAATAAATCATCCACCGAGAGCAGGCGGTATCCAGTAGCTTTGTTCATGCCTTGGTCACTGTTCTTGGCCAGTGATCAAATTTTCTGAAATTTCAGCTACACTAAGCATGATTGAATGAGCATTTTAAATATACTTAATTAAAATAGAAGGGCCATGTCTTACTGTGATTACACTTGAATTATTTGGCATACATTTATTGAACTATCAAAAGCTAACCAATTGCCTCAATATTTTATCTTGGTTCTACCGAATCTATATTCTAAGCAGAATTATTAATCCACTTCATTTAAGTACAATCATATTTGATGAAAGTAGACAGATAGAATCAGTCTTGGGATGGTGTGTCCAGAGTGAAGAACCGAGCTTCATGTCGTAGGAGCCCTCTGCCTTTCATTGTCAGCGTCTTCTTTCATTTTTCCTTGTTTTTATTTATCATCTTCTGTTTTTATTTCCAGAACACAGTGTCACTGTGTACTGAGGATGAAAGTTTTGAGAAGAACTATGAAGTACAAAGAGAAAAAAGGAACATTTTAACAAAGACAAATTTAAAACCCCAAACTCTTTGAAATTTCAAATAGTTTTCCCTCATTCAAAATCCATAAGCCATAGATGAGGAGACAGCGGGATCTCACTGAGTGTTTTGCTGTGAAAGCAAGTCACAGGCTGGCTTTCTCCTTTCAAGCTGCCTGATTTTCATTTAGGGAGCTATGAGCTCTTCCCCCCGTTATTACCAAAATTGATTTTGAGTCTGCACCTGAAGCATTATCCACTGCTTCTCTGAGGAAGATGGAATATATATTTATCAAAATGTCCTAGGTGAATAAAAGCTAAGTAAAAGCTGGTAATAGCGATGCCAGCATATGTGTATTTTTAAGCAGAAGAACCATCCTTTCAGTTCAAATGTCTTCCTTGCCTTCCCATCTGTAAGGAAAAGCCCTTCATAAGGCCCAGTCCTCCCGTGAAGGGGACCGGCGCTATGAGCAATAGATGTCTGAGAAGATTGTCTGAAAAGACAGGGGCACCTGTAAGGGACAATCGGCACGCTGTTGGAATTTCTCCGGACAATGACATTACACAGACTCCCAAAATGTCAGACATAAAATAATAAACAGGACTCCGCGTGTGCTTGTTCTTTCTGAGCGAATAGAGCCATCTATGGATCAACTCTTTATTTCTCTGGATTCTGTCAGGACGATGCCCTTTAGTCAGCAGCTCTTTACTTCACAAAATACTGCACAGGCAAGCATTTCTTCCTCTCCACAGTATTAATTAAATTACATAAAACTGGCAGTGTTTAAATTCTGGCATCTGTATTGTCTCACTTAATTACACCCCTGGACTCCTTTCAAAGTTCTTTCATTTGCTACAGGGACACCTATTGGCGAAAGGGGAAGAAATCAGATACCAGTGATGAGATAGGACTCGGGATTTCTACCTGGCCCACTGCCCACAGCAAGGAAGGCTCTCCTTCCTGTCTCTCTGTAGGCAGCATTCCCAATCCCGTGCTCCGTAGCAGAGGGAAAAAGTCACAATGATAAAGACTCATTGGAAATTAAGTAAACTTCATAAATAAAACACTTTTGAACATTCTTTCACCTTAAAAAAATACATGAAGGTCATAAAGTGGAATGTGGCTTACCATGCCCAATTTCAGCTTTCTGTCTGTGCCAGATAAGAGCTTCCTTAAAGCGTGGGCATGGGAGAGGCAGCAAGAAGCTTGCCACAAGCACCCTGCTCAGAAGATTGCTGTAAGCTCAGGTCAGCAGAGGTGATCCAGGCCCGGAAGGATCACTCCTCTGGGCAGAGCACGTGGACGGAACGTCTTCAGGACGAAGAACCAGCTACCCGGCTCCAGGTCCCGGCTGAAGAGCTGTGCTCCTTCTGCTCAGCGGTGTCCGAGTCTTTGCGACCCCCATGGACTGTATGCAGCCCGCCAGGCTCCTCTGTCCATGGGAGGCTCTACGCAAGAATACTGGAGTGGGTTGCCATTTCCTTCTCCCCGGGATTTGCCTGACCCAGAGATGGAACCTGTGTCTCTGACGTCCCCTGCACTGGCGGGCAGGTTCTTTACCACTGGCGCCACCTAGGAGGCCGCATGGTGAAGTTATTGCCAGTAAAAGGCAAAGGTAAGTGAAGCCCACAAGATTCTTTTCGGTAAATTCTTTCTCTCCCTCTTTTTAAGTGATTTGTCCAAAACCCAAATTAATTTCTGTTCCGGGTCTACTTATTTTACTTTTTAAAATATCTTCATGCATGACTGCCATCTGAGCCAGAAATCTGACATCATTTTAAATCTGTTTCCTCTTCCCCTACGTGCAGCCCCTGATTTCAGCATCTGCTGTCTACATGTCTCTCCTCACTGCCTCCTCTGCAGTTTGGACAGTTACACTCAGTCGGGCTGGGTCTTTTCTAGATCAAAGGATCTTTTGGCTCTTTCCCTGCTCTCTGAACCTGCCTGATGATCTTTCCAAAGTGTGACTCTTGGATAGTTACCCCTCAATGGCTCCAAATTGCCAACCACAATAAAATCCAAACTGCTTAGCATAGAAATTGAGACCCTCCATGATCCGGACTTTGATTCCCTCATCAACCTCATTTCTCTCTCTATTAAATTGTTCACTGTTGTTGAACCACTGAAATGGGATCTATAGACTGAAGCTTGAAAAATGATACTTCTCTTCCACTGAGAAAACACAGTGCAAAATTGATCGGATTTTATTCTTTGTAGGAAAACATTGAAGAGAGAAAAGTCCTAAATTTGATTAAAAAACAAGACATTACTTGTTGTAATGGAAATTCGGTATTTTTTAACTAAAATAAACACATTTGGCAATTTAAAAAATACTGCTACTGAACAGCAAAAAAGTTTATCCATCTTCATTTCATTTGTTGAGTAAATATTTAATAAATGTACAATAAGAGTTTGGACAAATGTATGTATCATGTATATATCATTGAAAGTGAAAGTCATTCAGTCATGTCCAACTCTTTGTGATCCCCATTACTGGAATGGATAGCCGTTCCCTTCTCCAGGGGTTCTTCCCAACCCAGGGATCAAACCCAGGTCTCCTGCATTGCAGGCAGATTCTTTACCAGCTGAGCCACCAGGGAAGCTCATATATGTCACTGCACATGTATATATCACTAGGTACCCTAGGGCTTCCCAGGAGGCTCAGTGGTAAGGAGTCTACCTGCCAACACAGGAGATGCACCTTCAATCCCTGGGTCAGGAAGATACTTTGGAGAAGGAAACAGCAACCCTCTCCAGCATTCTTTCCTTGGAAATCCCACGGACAGAGGAGCCTGGAGGGCTACAGTCCATGGGGTCACAAGAGTAGGACATGACTTAACAACTAAATAATGACAGCAACACAATATAACATACAGTCATCAGTCATTGGCTCATGAAGGTGAGACATAGTTCCAGGCTTCCATGAGTTACCAGTCTAGTGAAGGAAAGGAATAAGAAAAGAATATGTGACACAGCACAAGCGATATAAGAGGCAAGAAGCGTAAACAACCTGTAGTTAGGTCTTTTTAGATTGCAGGTAGTAAAAAGCTCATTTGAGCCAAAAAAGAAAGAAAGAGGGAGAAATTTATTGTCATACACAGAGGAAAATCCCAGGAGTATGCATTCAGTTACGGTTTGATCCAGGTGCCCCAGTATCGTTACCAGATTCTTCTTTCCTTCTCTCACCTCCAGTTGCACTTGTGTTGGCTTTTCCATACATTGATTATCCCTATGTGGCAACAAATGTTGACATTAGAAACTCCAGGCTTGAACTTTATCATTTAATCAACTTTATACAAACAAACACAAATAAAACTTCTTTCATACAGTGGTCACAGATGATTGTGAGTTCTTGGGACGTATATCCACTATTGATCCAAACATGTGGTTAAGAGAACAAAAGGGATTGATAGATCAATATTTCTCCTCAGTTAACATGAAGACATTGGAAAAATTCTGAAGCATGGTATTGTGAAAATGCATGTTAGCTTTGTGTTTTTCAATTAATTGAAACAAAAGAGTGTATCTTAAAAATGAGGGCAGGGGGACAGGAAGGTAAACCAAATACTTCATTTTTTTTCACTTGTATGGGAAGTTTTTCTACTCTCATTCTAACAGAAGCCCTTATTTTCAGGCTCCTGGCTTGCTAAATGGTCAGAAATCTTCATAAACAGGTGGTGCTTTGGGGACCATGGCTACATATCCAGACTTTAGTATTCCTGATATTTGGGTTTGCTGCTGTAACAACAGAGTTCAGCCCAGACATGTCTAAATAGAAAATATATAGCACCTAGGCTGAAAATGCCTATAAATGAAGCATGGGCAAGTCATAACTTCTAAAGCAGGGGTCCCCAACCTCTGGGACCTAATGCTTGATGATCTGAGATGGTGCTGATGTAATAATATTAGAAATAACCTGTACAATAAATGTAATGCCCTTGAATCATCCTGAAATCATCCCCTTCAGTGTCCGTGGAAAAACTATCTTCCGTGAAACTGGTCCCTGGTACAAAAAAGGTTCGGGACCGCTATCTAAAGAGTACCCAAATTCCTAGTTGTTTCACAAAATCGTCTGCTTCAGCATATATTTTAGGGCTGAAGCTTGTGATAGTTTATTTGCTATAACTACTGAAAGGTTAACAATTCTGGCATGAAATCAGCTGGTGAAAAAAATCCTTGAAATTAATTTATACTCATTCACTATTGGTGATGTATTTTACTGAGAACCATACTAGTTGCAAGTTTAAAAAAAAACACTGCCATTGTTAATCACCCCAAACAACTGCCCTTGTAAAAATGTAATTTCAACACACAAAAAACTGAATATATTTCCTTCGATTGGTCTATGAAAGAGACACCCAGAAAGGGCACGGCAGAGATACCAAGGGTGAGTTTCATAAACGATTCCTCTTTGGGGCGCATCGGAATCCCTAACTGTGCAGCTTTTCTCCCGGCAGGTGATTATGACTAGGTTGAAACATTTACATTTATATTTGTTATCTGCAAGAGATAATTAGATATTTCCACCGCAAAATAACTTACATTAATGGGCCGTAACTTTCAATATGTAGCTTTAAACTGCACATTTAAATAATATAATATCTGTTTCCCCTAATTTTACTGTAATTGTCTCCATGTAGAAGCTTTATTATTTTTTTCTTTCAAAAACACAATTGGCAAAAACAACATATTAAATGCTTTTAGTTTATTACTTTGAAATTTTGGAATAGATAACCAGGCTAATTTGTACAGAATTTTACTAACGTACCACATGTCAAATGAAAGTGACATTGAACTGAAACAAAACCTCTACAGGTTTGGCTGAAACAATAAGGATTGCATGTGGAATATACTTGTCTTTGGGGAGAGGAAGGCAATGGCACCCCACTCCAGTACTCTTGCCTGGATTGTCCCATGGATGGAGGAGCCTGGTGGGCTGCAGTCCATGGGGTCGCTAAGAGTCGGACACGACTGAGCGACTTCCCTTTCACTTTTCACTTTCATGCATTGGAGAAGGAAATGGCAACCCACTCCAGTGTTCTTGCCTGGAGAATCCCGGGGACGGGGGAGCCCGGTGGGCTTCTGTCTATGGGGTCGCACAGAGTTGGACACGACTGAAGCGACTCAGCAGCAGCAGCAGCAGGTAAGATATGGTGGATTTTTGTGTGTGTGTCATTTCTGTGCATAATCCAAATATCTGTTAGCTTTAATTGAAGCAAAGTTTGCCTTAATTATATACTTAAGCTTGTTTTCTGTCTAGGGTTTGGTCAACAATACTTTCTTTGGTGAAAGGTCAGTTTGTAATTGTGTATTGAAAATTTTATCCTTTCATTCCCTCAATGACTCTATCAGCTCCAGTTCAATGGACTGAGACAGGTCCACGGGTCAAAAGAAAGCCCCAACAACCTCAGTTTAGAAGACATATCTACCAGGAGTCGACTTATCGATGAGCTTGGCTCTATCAGATTAGCATCTCCAGTTTACAAGCACAAAACTGACTGCATGGAACATAAATAGGATGCTGTCCTCTAAGGAGAATCATTCAGTCTGAGTAATTCTTTAATCAGATACGGAAAGTGAGTGTCTCTGTACTCAACTTGCGTCCCCTAAATTGGCCTGATTTAATTGCTATTCCTATGCTTTTAAAACTGTGGACATGCTAAGTGGCTTCCCTGGTGCCTCAGACAGTAAAGCATCTGCCTGCAATATGGGAGCCCTGGGTTCGATCCCTGGGTTGGGAAGATCCTTTGGAGAAGGCAGTGGCAATCTACCCCAGTATTCTTGCCTGGAAAACCCCATAGATGGAAGAGCCTTGTAGTCTACAGTCCATGGGGTCGCAAAGAGTTGGACAGGACTGAGCGACTTCACTTTCCTTTCCTAAGTCACTTCAGTCATGTCTGGCTGTTTGTGACTCTATGGGCCACAGTCCACCAGGATCCTCCATCCATGGGATTCTCCAGGCAAGAGTATCGCAGTGGGTTGCCATTTCCTTCTCCAGGGGATCTTCCCGACCTGGGGATTGAACCCACGTCTCTTCTGGGCCTGGCATTGACAGGCAGATCCTTTACCACTAGTGTCACCTGGGAAGCTAGTTGCTCTTCTTATGCTTTTAAAATATTAATATCAGAAATAGAAACAGATTCCAAATTCTCATGAGTTTAAGTGGACAACAAAATATTCATGCAGGAAAAGGCCTTCAGAAACCTGTATAAAAATTCTTCAAGCTTTGGAGTTACAAGTTATGACTTCAGTGGTTGCTGGGGGAAGGGATGGGGGGAAGGGATGAGGGGAAGGGCTGGTTGGGGAGTTTCGGATGGACATGTACACACTGCTATATTTAAAGTGGGTAACCAACGTGGTCCTGCTATAAACACAGGGAACTCTGCTCATGTCACATGGCAGCCTGGATGGAGGGAAGTTTGGGGGGAAATGGATACATGTCTACGTATGGCTGAGTCCTTTCACTGTCACCTGAAACTATTACAACATTGTTAATTGGCTATACCTCAACAAAAAATAAAAAATGTTTAAAAATATTTAGCAAGAAGTTATGACTTCTAGTTAGTCTAAAAGGAAAAAAAACACCTCAGTTTCTTTGCAAAAATTCAACTCCTTACTGACAATTGTGTGGTGTTACTGGTGATATTAAGCAAATATTATAATTGTGGAGTGGAGTCGCTCAGTTGTGTCCGACTCTTTGTGACCCCATGGACTGTAGCCTACCAGGTTTCTCTGTCCATGGGATTTTCCAGGCAAGAATACTGGAGTGGGTTACCATTACTATGTATATATAAAAATAATACATGGAAACGCTTATATATTAACTCTAAGAATGCAAAAAAATACTAACAACAAATGATCCCCACAAAGTGTCTTTAGAGAATGTTCAGAATAAGATGCTAATCACCCAAATCAGTAACTTTTCCCAGAGACATGTTCTGTGTAGCTTCTTTCCTAATTAGGCTTTTTTCCTAAGTAATATAAACAGTCCCTGAGCAAATTTGTTTATACTACTAATTAGTCACATCTGGAATAAAATGTTTGCAAAGAATCGACACACAGCTCTCTGAATCATGAGTATGATTTTTTTTTCTTTTTGAAACTAATAGATCTGAAAAATGTGGTTTGACACTATAGCCTATGACATTCGTGTTATTAATGCATAAATGTGTACCATTTAAAACTAGAGGCCATTTGCTTTCATATTCTTAAAAGTACTCAAATATGCAACAGCTAATGATACTTTTTGTTTTATTTATTTTTCACACTCAAAAATACCTGCAAAGACCCAATCCAGGGTTAAGTAGTTTCTTCATCAATGTGAATACAAATCAGCCTTGAAGATGAATTTGTCTCTGGAATTTCTGTGTCATCTGCATTTTAGACTGAGCTAGAATAATGAATTGAATATCATTTGTTGAATAATTGTGACTTCGGGCTCTTTCCTGCCGGCAGCACATGAGCAGCTATTGCAGGAGCATCATTATCAGATAAGAAGACCTCTGAAATGGCCTGCCAGCTTCATTTTCACACTTTCCCCCTCCATATACAGAAACCATAATCGAGTGTTTGTAATTCAAATGTCTTTCAATTAGTCTAGTCCCATAGAATCGTTCTTCAACTTAGAAGCCAAGGTCTGGCACTTGAAATACAGGAAGTGCATCGAATAGCATTCCATTTGTCACAAAGGACACCATGACAACACCGTCACCGCCACTAACACACTTTCCTAGCTGTGAATGGGTTTTAATGTGTTAACGTGTGAAGGGTGCGACCTCTAATGTGACCTTGACTAGGGAAGCCCTCAAAGGACTTTTGCAGCACGTTGGCACGCCAGGCAGAGTTCCGGGTACTGGAATACACAGGGCCCTCTCTTGGAGCTGTGTTCTTGCCTAATGAAACAGACAGTAAAAAGTAAAAAGGGCCCACATCTGTTGGTGAAAAAGTATTAATAATATGAAGAAAATAAGAAGAATGTGCTAGAGATTAGACAGTTTGAGGTTAATCTGGTTGAGAAATCAGGCCTTGGGAATATCTCAGGAGGGGATTTCAAGAGGAGGGACACCCCTTATTTTGTGTTCTGGGGGAGACACAAGCTGGGCAGTTTGCAGGAGAGGGACCGCTCCAAGTGACTGCTTTCCCCAAGGAAGGAAGGGCAACTTGGAAGGACATGAGGTCAGGAGAACAAGACTTGTCAGCCAACAGCACAAGTTTGGATTTCTCAGAACACAGAACACAGATCTGCACGTTAACTTTTTCCACAAGTTCTCACGTGTGTTTAAATTGTCTAGATTTTCTGTCAAATTATTTTAATGTCCCAAGGCAATAGTTCTCTGTGTATCACTGAAGAATGTGGCAAAAAATAAGTACTTCTCAATAGTTTTGCTTTAACAAGAAACTGTAACATATTAAATCATTCTAAATAGAGAAAAAAGCAAATATATATATGAAATATAATAGTAAATATCTGGATGAATAATTGTTCAGTCTGTCAGTCATGTCTGACTCTTTGCGACCCCATGGACTGCATCATACCAGGCTTCCCTGCCATTCACTATCTCCTGGAGTTTGCTCAGATTCATGTCCATTGTGTCAAAGATGCCATCCAATCATCTCATCCTCTGTCATTGCCCTCTCCTCTTGCCCTCAATATTTCCCAGCATCAGAGTCTTTTCCAATGAGTCAGGTCTTCGCATCAGGGGGCCAAAGTACTGGAGCTTCAGCTTCAGCATCAGTCCTTCCAGTGGATATTCAGGGCTCATTTCCTTTAAGATTGACTGGTATGATCTTCTTGCAGTCCATGGAACTCTTAAGGATTTTCTCCAGCATCACAGTTCAAAAGCATCAGTTCTTTGGTGCTCAGCCTTCTTTATAGTCCAACTCTCACATCCATACATTACTACTGGAAAAACCATAGCTTTGACTAGATGGACCTTTGTTGGCAAAGTAATGTCTCTGCTTTTTAATATGCTGTCTAGTTTTGTTACATCTTTTCTTCCAAGGAGCAAGTGTCTTTTAATTTTGTGGCTGCATAGCTAATATCTTCCTGGTTAATTAACATAATTAATTTCAATAAGTTATTCTATTTTTAAGTGTTACTGGCTGTTGATAAGCAGAACAGTCTTCAAATAAATAAATGTCAGCTTCTACAGTTATAATATCAAGAGTATAATGGTTGTTAGGGGATATAGGGAAGCAGCAGTGAGATTTAGAGATCAAAGTCTTAAAAGCTGAATTCAAAAAAAACTATGAAAAGATGTTCAAGCTCACTGGTAATTAGAGAAATCAATTATAACCACAGTGGTAAAACATTTTGCACACATATTTGAAAAAGTTTAAAAGGAACTTTGACGCATTGCTCATGAGAATGTATTTCTATATACGTATGCTGAAGAACAATGTGGCATGTCTAGTAAAGTTTAAGAAATGCGCCTCCTCACGTTGAGTTGCTCTACTCATAGCTATGAGTTGAACCAAGGGAAATGGTGGTAGCGAATGGGAGACAACATAAATATTCACCCACGGGAAGATGCAAAAAGGCTGCATTCCATGGCAGAAGTCTGCCATGGAGCCTGATGGGGCATTGAGAATAACCGAACCAAGACTGTGCAGATCAATGCTGATGACTCAGAAATGCAACGCTACGGGAATAAACAGGTTTAGAAGGATATCTTTGGTGTGATACAATTTATAAGAAGCTTTAAAATATGCAAAACAATATTGGATATTGCTCAGGCATATACAGGAGTGGGGTAATGGACGAAATAGCAGCCATATTTGTTTGTCACAGAAAAGAATTATAAAATGACAATTTTTGTTTTTTAACATTAACTTGCCAATTTGTCAATGATTATCAAATTGGTATTCTCTGTAAGTTCATGTTCAACAGAAACTAAAACCAGATTTGTTCA